>VZSZ01010372.1:1652529-1702444 GCA_013398815.1 Ibidorhyncha struthersii
GGGGGGGGAAACGCAGTGCAACACTTTGAGGTTGAGCCTGCAAAGTTGAGAAACCTGCAACAAGGTATTTTGGTATTGTAGGCTGAAAGCCTCTGCTGTTGACTTGACTCTTCCAGTTCTACTGGGAAACATTGAGTCTTCTAAGCCCTTCTAAGCAACTAAGATGTGAATTTTCCTCAGCAACAGTCATTAGACTCTATAGGTTCTCTATGCACATTCTCCTTCCTCCCATGTTCAAGGTTAGCTACACAGACTACAGGACATGAAATCACATGTGAAATACAGCAGACAATCTGCGTTGACAGAGTTGAGGTCATGCAAATCCAAAGCATTTTTAACATACTAGAGTTATGTTCACAGATCAACCATCCAGTGTGGGTGCCACTGATTCCAGGGTCTACTGGATAGAACATACACATTTAAATGCATTTCATAACATACGTATAGATTTCAGCCTATATGTTGGGTTTTTTTAAAGGAAAGTTAAACAGTAGTTCTGTAGGAATTATATTTTTTGAGAAGATAGTGTCATTGTTTATGTTTCCTTCTACTAATACAAATTAAATTCCTAAATTTAATTTGAATAAAGCATGGTGGTTTTTTTTTTGTTGGGGGTGGTTTTGAGATTTTTCCATTAGCCAGAAAAGTGCTATCAGTGCTGTCTAAAACAGAACTGATCTGCTCTGGATGCCAGAGATGAAAAGCTGTGTTTAACATCCCACTGATAGGGTGAGCTGTTGCATTGTGGCAACATACAACAGATATAAAGTAATTCTAAGTATTTAAAATGTTAGTTCTTTTGCAGATCATGCTTCATTCATATTTGTCACAAGAGACTCCAAACACTGGCACTTCGGATTATGAAAATAAGAATTGGATGTAATAAATAAAACATATTTAAAAGGAGTGTTTGTAGGTTACTACAGGAACGAAAGAATGCATTATTTTCCTGCAATAATTCAACGGCATAAGGCTGCCAACCTGCTACAGAAACTCTTTTAACTCATCGTAAATGTTTACAATCAATTCTCAGTGAGCTACTGATTTCTCAAACTCATTTTCTCCGAGGAATTTTCTAGAGACCTTACCAGCATTTTTGCCATGAGGTGAGCTCTGCACACACTGCCAGTTGAGCACAGCTGAACCCTAATCTACTTCTACCCTTATAAAAATATTAGAGCCTTTCTGGTGCTTTCAGTTAACGATTGCTTGAAGGAGGGGATAGGGCAGGAATCAATGACTGTACTAGCTTTCAGAGCCTGCCTTTTGTATATTTTCTATCCCTTTAGAAACATGATGCAACTCTTTCATTCCAGTGTTTTAAAACAAATACCCTCTCTCTGCCCCAAAACCACATAGAGAAATAGAGAATTAAATCTTTACTATTATAAAGTCTCCTCTGACTTCTCAATGCTTAATAAAAAATAATGACAGTTAAAACTGTTTTAATACTCACACTCCAATCCCCTGCCCACCTCTTTCCTCTCCTGGGTACTGTTTTAAAACGTGTTCCTTATCCTAGGCTTCCTTTTACATTCCTTAATGAGCAGCAGACTAGTCTCTTAACTGTCCTCCACATAAATGGATTAAGTTTCACATGAAGAGAGATCCCCAGGTATGTGTTAGAAAAGCTGTAAGCAGTTGTGTGAGATGGGATGAGAGTGGAAACTTAATTCACCTGCTCCTGACAGCAAAAGCACTAACTCTCTGCAGCATTTATTTTGACTCCCAATGAAAAGACCCTTTTAACTTTTCGCATCTTTTATTCAGCAACTCATTTTCTGCTAAGTATTAAAAGTCAGTAGGGTGTGAGGATTTGTTCCAAGGCTTGCTGAGATATTACTTACGCAAAGGAGATGCAGATCATTTCTGCTGAGTAAAGCCATTGGGGATGTTTGAAATTCAAATGTATCTTACCCCCACCCAGCAGACACAGGACATCGTGTTTATTTTCCTTTCTCTTTGTTACTCCCCCCTCATCTGACTTTGCTATATATTTTTCTGCAACTTTTATTCTTTCTATGTAACTTTTAAAAATAGTAACTCTTAAAACCATTTGAGATCATTTAGCTAACTTGTTCCCATCTCCAAGAAAATTATGTTTCATTGTAACTGGTATAAGTTTACATTTCTGTTCAACATAATATTTTCAGGCAAAAATCATGAAGGCTGAAGTACATTTCCAAGATGAACCATTGTAATTTTGGGTGGCTCACTATCAGATCAGGCCTCTCAAATATATATGATGTCTCAATTTCTTACTCTTGGAGCCCTCCATCAAATATAGTACTGTTGGCAGCTGTGTAGGTAATGACCTCATGTAATAGCAAATCTATTGGCACAGTACAATCAGAACTTTTTCCTAAGTATATTTATGGTATCTCTTTCTCACAAACTAAGAAATTACAAGTTCACACGTTTATGATAGGATTGCATTATATGAGAAAAAAAAAAGATAATCTTTTCTCTTATGAACACTCACACTAATGAACAATTCCTCTGTAACAGATTACATCAACTCTCACTGACTCACTGTTCTGCAAATTCAACTGGCAAGTTCCCACCCCTCTCTCTTCTACAATATCAGCTCTGTTTACAGTGAACAAATATCAACGTCTTCTGTGATTCTGAAAAAATATTCTGAAATATCTAAAAGATACTTAATAACTGTAATATTACAAAATATCCCTACTTAGAAATCAACAAAACTTTCAGATGTAATGATGTGCCTTTCCAAAGCAAGACACTTCGTATAATCAAAAAACCCCAGCCATTTGCAGACATAATGGTACAAATCCAGACTGACATGAATATTTCACTACAGTACATAGCAAGTAAGCAAATTAAATATGACTTACATCAATTTATTCAATTTATCAATGTTTTAGTCATTAGTCCTCATTTCCTGTCAAGCACAATAATAATGTCAGTGTTAACATTCAGATTAGAAGCAATTATCCTGGTCCTATATTGGCTACTGGAAAAAGCATAGTAAGGTGAATGATTAAAATATATGACTCTTCCAGCTTTCTGTTGAACTGAATAGAGAACAATCTACACATGGAAGACAGATAAGCTAACATTCCCCTACCTGTAACACTAACCTTCAAAAGACTTCTCGTAACAGAGAGTTAACTGAGTTACACCATATTTGTATTTCAGTCTGTTTTGTGTAATACATCACTATAAGGCCCAGCTCCTCAAAGACATTATATGTCTACCTCTTATACTTCGGTACTTAAATCACAGCCAATTTGGTTAGTCAAGTAACTACTAGATAATATACAGAAACAGACCCTGGAACAAAGTGGAACTGAATTCTGTCATACAAGCATATATTCTTATTACTTTTGTATCCTGTTTTTCACCTCAGGAATATATTACATTTGTTTTACCACTGCACAGTAGCCTTTAAAACTGTGGCTTCAGCATTCTCCAAGGAGGTGGAATATGTTTAAAATACGATTTAAAACTGAATGATAAAAATATGGTTTAAAACTGAACCTAAATCATAGAATAGTTTGAGTTGGAAGGGATCTTTAAAGGTCTAGTCCAACCCCCTGCAACGTGCAGGGACATCTTCACCTAGGACCAGGTTGCTCAGAGCCCCATCCAACCTGGACCTGAATACCTCCAGGGATGGGGCATCTACCACCTCTCTGGGCAACCTGGGCCAGTGTTTTACCACCCTCAGCGTAAAAGATTTTTTCCTTATAGCTAGTCTAAATTTTCTCTCCTTTAGTTGAAAGCCATTACCCCTTGTCCTATTGCAACAGGCCCTGCTAAAAAGTCTGTCCCCATCCTTCTTATAAGCCCCCTTTAAGTACTGAAAGGCTGTAATAAGGTCTCCCCGGAGCCTTCTCTTCTCCAGGCTGAACAACCCCAACTCTCTCAGCCTGTCCTCACAGCAGAGGTGCTCCAGCCCTCTGATCATCTTTGTGGTCCTCCTCTGGACTCGATCGAACAGGTCCATGTCTTTCCTGTGCTGAGGGCTCCAGGGCTGGATGCAGTACTCTAGCTGGGGTCTCACCAGAGTGGAGGGGCAGAATCACCTCCCTCAACCTGCTGGCCACGCTGCTTTTGCTGCAGACCAGGATGCGGCTGGCCTTCTGGGCTGTCAGTGCACATTGCTGGCTCATGTCCAGCTTTTCATCCATCAGTACGCTCAAGTCCTTCTCCTCAGGGCTGCTCTCAATCCCTTCATCCTCCAGCCTGTATTGATACTGGGGATTGCCCCAATAGAGATGCAGGACCCTGCACTTGACCTTGTTGAACCTCAGGAGGTTCACATAGCCCCACTTCTTGAGCTTGTCCGGTTTCCTCTGGATGGCATCCCCTCCCTCAGGCATGTCAACCATACCACTCAGCTTGGTGTCATCTGCAAATTTGCTGAGGGTGCACTTGATCCCACTGTCCGTGTCACTGATGAAGATACTGAACAGTACTGGTCCCAATACAGACTCCTGAGGGACACCACTTGTCACCAGTCTCCACCTGAACATTGAGCTGTTGACCACTACCCCCCTGGATGCAATTTCTCATCCACCAAACCGTCCAGCCATCAAATACATATCTTTCCAATTTAGAGAGAAGGATGTTATGGGGGACTGTATCAAAGACTTTACAGAAGTCCAGATAGACAACATCTGTAGTTCTTTCCTTGCCCACTGAGGGATTAACTTCATCATAGAAGGCCGCTAGGTTGGTCAGGCAACCAGATTTCCGCAGAAATCTTTCACTTTCTGAGAATTTGTTCTAGCTGGTACCTCAGCAGATCCAACACTGGTTTTACTGGTACACCTCACAAGGGCAGAGCATAAGGCAGTAAGGATCACCGTGATTTGCTGGTTCCTTGCAAGATCTGCTGCTATTGGGAGCTGACAGCTGTAAGGATGTGAAAGGGAACTAAAGACATAATTACATCATCGTTATAATATTGCTAGTATCTCCTTGCAGCACTAGAAGTGCAACGAAATCACAGCAGAGACAGGAGAGCAGCAGTATGTGATGAGGGAAAGCAAAGAGGCAGCATGAAAAGACTAGGGTGCAGTTAGGCACAGGGCATGGAGAGGTTAAGAAAGAGGAAAAAGAAACAGAGTGATCAGAGAAAGACAGAAAGCAGCTTTAAGTAGTAGTTCCACCGGCGTAAAACAGACTGGCAACTGCTGAACTTGGCAATCACGTTAAGACCCGACTGCAACCACCACCATCTACCCCTGCATTCTGAAAGCAAAGCACAGCATAGTCTTCCATGGGCTATGGGACAACAGAAAATACATCCCAGCCCTGCAGTAACCCCTTGCTATCCAAAAGTCCTAATGTACATTTACACAACCACATGGAATAATGCGTCATTCTACAGCAACTCTAGATTTTGTTTGGAAGGAGTATAACCATGCCAGTGTGGCACCGCCACCAAGCTAGGAAGTGTATGAGTATCACCTCAGCTGACCTGCAACAATGCTCTCAGTAATGGAAGTCACCCACAACTTCAGGCTCTGGTAACTTGTGCCGCCTTAAGCCTCTCACCAAAGGCTGTGCAGGTGGTAAGATGGTAGGCACCATCTAGAGAGAAACAGGATTTCAAGGGTATATCTTTCCTTTGCTTCTTCTCAACCGTTTCTGTGGATCTCCACTCAAAAATACTGGCTACTGCAAATTTCTTTCCTGAGCATCCATACAGGATGGGAAAATACGCTGCAGCCTTCATGTAGGAAGCCAAGCTCCTGAAGCGTTTGTAAACCTGGGCCTTTGTGTCAGGAAATTCCATCGAAACCATCATGTGCCATAAACTTATCTGAAATATAGATTTTAGTGAAAAAAAAAGTATGATTCATTCCTTGTGCATGCTGATGACAGAATGTCAGTGTTCCTTAATGTATTATATTAGAAGGAATTTCAGTCTGAAGCATACGCATTAACAGATAGATGAGCTTAAAAACAACCTTGAAAAATAATCAGAAGTTTTATTTTTCTTGTGTTGTCTGATCACTAAAAAGCATCTTTAAAAATTTATCTTAAATTGCTGAGATGAAGAAAACATGCCTCCAGTGATATTTGATTGCTCCTTGGTAGATAATTACTTGTTCAAACAAAATAACCCAAATTTACTTTTCAATCCTTTGCTGCCATCTGTTGGCAAACAGAAGACAGTGAAAAGAAATTTGTTGACACGAAATCACAATAAAAGCTAAAATGAAATGCTTGATTACATTACATGAAATGCATAATTATATGTGATTACTGTTGGATAATTGGGTCTACTATATTTTTCCCTCTGCTACAACCTTAGATTACAGAAAGGGTGAGATACATGCTGAAAGCTAACATTCCCCAAATTCCCAAATCTTATAATGCTTAAAGAGATTTTCTCAATACAGGGAGGAAAAATAGATAAAGGGAAGGGTCAAGTTTTGAAGGGACTGAAGACAGACAGCATTTTTTTTTTTCTTTCATCTATTAAAGCTTCATTGCAAGCCTATACTTATTCTAATGGGAGTTAGTTACTGTACCTGCCTGCTTTTCAAAGTACCTATGTTTTTGTAAGCCTACACAATAGACTTTAGAGCACAAAGCCTAGCTAAATGCTAGCTAGGTAGCCTTGCAGGTGGATTTATTATTGTCATCATCATCCTGAGCTTGACAGAAACATAGCTTTTCCCATCTTTGCTTTCATGAATTCTGAATCTGACCAAAATGAACAAGCACCTAAACCTTTACAGCAAGTCGAGTCACACAGTTACAAAGTCTGCAGAGAATCAAGACTAAGATAGCACTAGGGGGGATTCAGGTGCTGGTGAAAAGAATAATGCCAGATACAGCAGATGTGACTTGTACTAACAGCAGACAGATACATGGCATAAGCCATGCAGCTCTCATTAGCTCCTTGACCTCAAGCATATACAGAAACTATTAATGATGTAAAGACAGTCAGAAAAATGAGGCAGAAATAGGTTCTGATGCTATTTCAGGCTAGAATATAAACATCTGTGTTTGACTTTGATGGATAGACTCTAGATTGAGCCCAGAGAAGCAAAATGAAACAGTTAATGTTGATACTTAAACTCTGAAAATGGTCCTACCATTTGGTGCTATTTTTTAAGTTTCTGACTAATCAAAAAGAATGACCATTTTAAGTTAATCAAATTACCCCAATCACAAATCTTGAAAGCATTAGGAATCAAGGCAGGTGTCTTCCAAGGGCTAGCACTTCAGAATTAGACATTTTTTCTCAGGCACAGTGTGATGGATATATTAAGTGTAAATTGAAAGAGACAAAGGATTGGGTCAATCAGTTCAATTAGAATAATCTGCTTAGTAAGTTTTTACAGTAACCTCAAGTGAGAGTTGTACCAAGATCAAGTTTTTGCACAGGCAGCGAGTCCTTTTGTCCTCTTAAATACCATCTGTTAGGTTCAGAATAAAGCAAAACCAAGACCTCCATTGTCAGCAAAACCCTATGTTTTTTGGTTTAGTTTTTATTAACTTCAAAAGAACAAATTCCTCTGAGACCACAAAAAATAGGAAGAGCCTCTCCAAGTAGAAATCCCAGATGACATTAGTGCTGAAGTCCATAAACATACAGCATATACAATTTGCCATGAATTTCAGTACCACCCACCCACACCCCCCTCCAGANCAAAACAGGAAAAGTTGCCAGACAAAGTACTCATCTGAACTTTATTTGGCTAACCGCCATCAACTGGTATAGCCTACACTTTAGCCAATGTCAGCTAATAATGCATCACCACAGTATCTTTATATTAAATCTAAATCTAAGAAAAATATTCTGGAATAATCCAAATTCTGTCACAGGTATGCTTTTCTTTGAGAAATTCACTGTCAAAGGAACACATGAAAAAATCCATTATGGTTGCAAGGTGTCTTCCCACATGTAAAAATTCGACTAGATGTTCATATCATATATATTAAAGCCTCATGGATGAAATAATACCTTAGGTTTTAATCAATATTTTGAAGTTAAGATGGGAAATGATAAAATATGTTATCAAACTTTCAGGTAGAAAACTTTATGTTGTGGAAGGCAGAAACTGAAGCCAGTTACTATAGTGCCATGAAGCTATTTGCAGGCCAAGATACCAATGAAATCCAAAACGCCTTCTGACTTCCACAAACCATATTTCCCAGATTATTTCCTAATGAGAAACACAAAATAAGACTAATTACAAATACTTCAAAAGAGTAACAAGTGATAAATTTCTATGATTCTATCTTAGAATCCAAGCCCCCCCTTTTTAAAAATACAACTAAGAATCATAGAATTTAGGCTGGTTTTATACTGAACTGTAGTTGGTTTTTTTTCATTCTCTTGTTTTTATTTTTCAGCTAGAATACTTAGAAAGCAAGGAATTTACTGTTCTTTTAATTGACACCAGATGGCACTGCAAAAGATGAACCATGATAAATACTGAGGACCCAATACCTTCTGCTTTGAAAGCAAGTTTCAAGCCAAGCATACAACTGCATTTCAAAAGTATAGAACATACCATATTCAGGTTGAATATGTACACACCAGCTGCAAACAAACTTGACAAAGCAAGGTGGTGAATTAAAATCAAAGCTAGATTTGTGGAAAACCCCAAGTGCAAAAAAGAGACATCTTTATATTCTGAAGATGTCCATATCTAATCTGATTGTTAAATTTTATTCCAGAAGAGTTAACTTTTATTTATTTTACATTTAACATATTTATAATTAGTTATTGGGCCCCAGCGATATTGCCTAGAAATACCCATTTTTTTAATAAAAAATTATGCAAGAAAACCAAATCACTGGTAACAGTGCAGATCCGAGCCATGAATACTTGTCAGAAGTGACACCTCCTGTTCCAGGAGATTTGCTCTCCAAGATTACATTCACTTCCAGTTTTCACTGTATTGACTAAATTAAACTTTCAGTAATCCATCTGGATGCCATGAAAACAGCTAAAAGAAAGAGCTGGATTATCATATTTGCTCACACACCATAATTTGCCAAGTCTACGTAGACTGTTAACACAGAAACAGAAAGAAGGAAATAAAGGAGACAATGAACTTAGAATCACTTTGAAGAATGGCAAAGGTATTGATACCTGTATACTACTCACACATAGCCTTACCTCCACTAATATATTAGAGGCATAAACCCTTACCTAAAATGATCATTGCCATTATGACCATACTGGCATCAGAGGAAGGATCTTTCAAAGGCCAGTATAGCTGGACGACTTAACTAAGCATTAGCAAGTATTAATGTAGAACATAAAGTAACAGTGCTTGAGTTTGATTAGTACCTGGAGAAAGCTGCTTTGCTTTAGAGGTGTTAAAAGCCACTTTTTGTACACAGGATAGCAACAATAAATGTGCTTATAGGATATAAAGATGTAAGGTCATGTGACCTCTTTAAGAATTTGACCAAAGAATTTTTGTCATCATTTCTTGTCTTAAAACTATAAACTACAGGAAAGACACAACAATACTGCGTGGTGTTGAAATACAGTAGCATTTTTCTGACTGTATTCTTCATCTGATGCATTGCGAAGTCTGGCTGTTGCAGCAGGTCTGAATGATAATGTGAGCTAAATGACACAGCTGACTAATACTCATGGCAACTCCTGCAACTTGCTTAAGATGGTTATTTTATTTATTTCTTCAAGACTACTTGAAAGTATAATCATTATGCCTCCTATTGGCATAGGTAAGCCTTTATTAATGTTTTCATTAAATGTTGATATATAATCTGTCACTGGGCTTTTTTTTTCCCCTGCATAGGGCCAAAGACAAGTTTAATCCTTAATACATTTAGTAATCTGCTTTAAAGACAGAATTGCATTACTGTCCACAATGAATGCCCAGTGTATACAACAAAACTAAAGGAAGACTGCTACTAATGACTATACATCAGCAATACTTTAAAAGTATGCACCGTAACAACCCCTTCACTTCTCATGAATTCAGCAGCTGCTCTCTCAAGGCACCTTTTTAATATTGCAATATTCACAAGAAAACTAATTCTGTTACCGTGACACAGACACCTCACATTTTTTATTCAACCATTCTACTACACAGAACATAACCGCAAGAAAAACAGCACTGACTAAACAAGATGCTTTCAGTTTCATGTTTAAAAAGTAAATTTACCCATTTGGAGGTATTATCCTCTCTAAACTTGTAGAGCTATACTATTACACAAATAATCAGAATTAGTAGCATGGGGATAAATCAGTTTTTTTTTTACTTCCATGTCTTACCAATCACTATAGACATGATTGATCATTTCAGAAATGAAGGAAGCATTCCTTCCCCAGCATAAGAGCATTGAAGAGGCTAGAATTGTCCATGAGATATATTTATGACACTTATTCTTGTGCTTGCCTAAACTAGGTTTTAAACATTAGTCAAAGATGATTAACAGATTTCATGAGCTATACGCAAATTGGTTGAGCCATGAATGAGATGAATGAAAACAGTTTGTAAATAGAAATATTTTGTTCCAGATGGTGGTAAGCAGGATGGAATTAAACCCCTTATAATGGTGAGGAAAAAAAAGGAGGAAGGGGAAAAAAACAAAAACAAAACAGCAATAAAAGGACTCAGGCATCAAAAAAAAAGAAAGTGTTATTCGACCTAGCCTTGAAACATTTAATTATAATTAGGACCAGCTAACACAACTACCACAGAAAAGATAACAATAAAATGTGCCATAGGCCTAATGATGAAGTGTGTGAGAAAAACCATTAAACTTTATCTCAATTAGGCTCATTAATATCACACCAGTCTACTATGCCCTACAGCCTACTGGAAAATAAAAAAATTAAAGAATCACAGGGACAGCTTCAAAGCTCTGTGATCATGCAAAAATGCTAGAGAAGAAAGGAGAACAGATAGATGAATTTAACTAGCTTTTTTTTAAAAAAAAAAAAAAAAGACACTGAAGGAAATAAAACAGTAATCCTATATATTGACTATTTCCTAATTGTAAGAAATCCTAGGCCAGAAGCTTGCCTCCTATAAACCAATTTTTCTGTTCTTAATGAAAGGTTAAGACAGATTTTGTTAGTCAGACATGTGACCTTCAAGCGACTGAAGCAGAAAAAGTGTGTGGCAGCATTACAGCATTATTAACACTTCTCATTTAAATGAAAAAAAAACGAGAAAAAAAAAATGTCTAACTCTTTCAATTCTACATGATACCAATATACTACCAAGTACCTCAAATATGAGGCCGCTGACATCCCTGGAACCTTCTCATATTGCCATCTTCACAATTACCAAATAATTTGATTCACACTGCATCATTTTAGGTTATGGTTTTATTGAGGTAACCTAATTGTCCCATCAGATATTCCGTGAAAGACAGCAAGCTATACTTCATGGT
The DNA here is from genome assembly GCA_013398815.1 of Ibidorhyncha struthersii. Classification (NCBI taxonomy): domain Eukaryota; kingdom Metazoa; phylum Chordata; class Aves; order Charadriiformes; family Charadriidae; genus Ibidorhyncha; species Ibidorhyncha struthersii. The sequence goes on from VZSZ01010372.1 coordinate 1,663,906, forward strand.
ATATAAAAATGACATACCCTTATGGTATAGGGTAATTTAAACACAGTCAATTACACAATTCTCCCCATCTTTTTGTAGCCCACGTAAGCAATGAAACAAGCACAACGGACATCTAGTCACAATGTAAAATACTGAAAACGTCAAATCAGTATTTCTGATAGATAATGAATGATGCCAAGTAGAGCAGAATAAGAGATTAATTTTTTCATTTATTTAACATTGACTGCAGGCAGAATATTCAGTAGTACAGCTCTTAACAGTTGCTTAACCTGATGGGAAAATATCATATACTTTACCAAACTCAACTCCACTGAACGTAAAAGCTTCCCTGAGTTTATGGGCTTCAACTATCTCATGGAACATTTAAGCAAAAATTGCTTTAGGTAGCATCTTTGTAATTCGAAAAAAAACAGGATAATAAGAAACACATCCCAAATATCGTCCTTCTGTCAAGTCTTTCAACATTCATTCTTTAGCACACATTCATGGGATTGAAAGTCCAATTGTCACCATGAAAGAATAACCCCTTTTTTGAAGTAACAACATTTCCTTCTACCCCTTGTCCAAAGTAGGGTACTTCTAAAATAAAAAAATAAATTCAATAAAAACTCCGTTGTCTGGCAGATTGGAAGTTTGTGGGATGTTCAAGATAATATGCGTATACTTTACTAATATATAAGAAAAAGTGATGACCAACAGGAATTTAATTATTCTGTTACCACTAGAGAATAATCTGTACATGAAAGTAAAGCATTTCAGTAGAAACACATTTTGTTTCTTCCATCCATTAAAAGCACTGGTCAGTATGAGCTACAACAGGAGATGTCAGATTAGCTGATTTATAGAAACATACCCATTTACTGCAACTCTGCCTCTTCACAACATTTCTGCCATTATGGATGATAACCACGGTCCTTCTTCTTTGCCATTTGGAGAAAAAAACTTACCTAATTAATTTAGTCCAGCACAACAGGTAAAACCTAAGTGCAAAAGAGTTCAACTAACCCGAAGTCCCTAAAAAAGACAAAAGAAGCACATACACACTATGACAATCAAAAGTTCCTTTGACTCAGGAAAAGGGTTCATTGTTTGGAAGAATCAATTCCACAGTAAACAAGATTCTTGTTTGAATGTGCAGCGTTTATATAATATAAAACAAGTCACACTTATCACACATTTAACTATGGGTGTTAGACTGATTCACGCTTTATAAGAAAACATTACATAAAAGAAAAGCATTTCTGGTGCTTACTTGAAAGCAACTGTTGTGAATTCTTGTAAAAAGTATATGCCAGCTGTAAATCTATTTGGAGACCTCATCGCTGTTGGTGAATTATCGTGCAAGGTGTGTGTGGCAGATGGTAATCAGAAGGCCTTGTAACAAGTCAACTAACCAGTCTGTTAGCTTCTGAAATCTCCAAACAATACAGGTGGTAAAAGCTCCCCAATTCTAAAATCTGCTCTGGCAGCCTTTTCCCCTGTCAGCAAAGCTACTTGTGAATGCTTCTCACCCGGTAACGTACTTGTGAAACAAATCTGTTGAACTGGAAAAACAGACTGGTTTATTAGTCAAGGAATGAGAGAGGTTGGAGTTCACATACAGTAAAAAAAGTTGGAACCACACGCTGAGCACAGATAGAAGTTAATTTTTGACATGCCATGCTATGAAATGCAGCTGATAAACAGTGGAACTATAAAAAGTGCAGTCCTAGTAACTCCCAGATCATTTTGCTTTTGGAACAGTGACGTTAAGAAATACAGCAGCAAATTGGAATGGCTAAAGTGGCATTTAGCCCACTCCCAGCAAATTTCAAACGCTGCCAGGAAATGAGGATTGATCTCCGTAATTTGATTTGCTTAATTTGCTCTAGCAGAACAGGTAAAAACCCCAGGAGCTGAAATTATATATAACGATATAGTAAGATCTGATGGTGCAAAAAAGGCTTCGATTAATCCCAGTTGTGTGATAAACAGTAGTAGTCGTAGATAAACAGGTGCTGCAAGCAAATGCCCCTTTCAAACAGAGAAATGCACTTCTTGAAAATTAGTTCTGCAGTGACAGCAAATGATGACTCTGAACAGCACATACACACTACTGATTCCTGAAGCACAAACCAGCTCATGAGAAATGAAGTAATGTGACTATTACCTCACCTCCCTGTTTCCTTACAGAAGCTTGATAAATGCCAAATATTAGTCCAGAAACTATTCTTCCGTATTACTTTACATAAGTCCCAGTCACAGTATTTTCTGCACCAGTTCAGCAGCACCAGTGACAATAAAAAAAGTCATTTGATAAAACTGGTAACAACCAAAAGGAGTAAATTTTACTGCAGAGGAATATGTTCTGCCATCTGCGCAGGATCTACTGGCATCATTAACAGACTACAGTAATTTCTCTTTCTCCATAAAGAAAAAAAAAAATCTTTCAGAGAAGAGATTATGCATTTGTCTCTTCATGAATCTCTTTTCGCTTGCTTAATACTATAAATGGTGGCAATGCTTTCTTACACTAGAATATGTGTAATTTACATACATGATGCATAAACAAATGTTTATGTACCCACACAATTCTACACTTCTATTAAATTAAAAGCAACAATTGCACAGGGGTAAAGAACATTTTGAGAAGTAGAACTTGTCTTATGATTGTTGTTGAAGTTTGACAAAAGGACTGTCCTGAAATCACTAGTATTGCCACAGGCAAACGATTATGTACAAACAGGCTATGGCACCTACACCAGACATGGTAAGAACTAGTTTTCAACTTGCAAACCCCAACGCTGCGAATCCGACCTTGCCTTTCTTTGAGAGGTCTGGGAGAAAGTAGTAAATGGAGATTTACCGCTTTTGCAAATTCATGGCATTTTCACTTTAGTACTTTTCACAGAAACTGAGGAGCTGTCATTTAGTCCCTGTTACTTGGAGATATATGCTCATATCCTTCTCCCTTTTAGCTAAGAGATTGGAATCTTGTTTTACTCAGTTAATACTTTCTTCAGGGCAGCATGTCTGTCTGAAAGCAAACAGGTGAATCCTTTGGAGTTATCAGAAGGCGGATAAAGGATCAAGAGAAGAGATGGCATCGACAAGCTCAGGACTAAGAAGGACAGATACCAATTATATATGTTTTTTTAAGTCATAGTTTGTACTGTGCTAGAGAAGACTGTGAGTCTAGTTATTTTACTTTAAAATATGCAAGGAGTGGAAAGTAAATAGAGGGGGCAGGCAGGCATTGATTACCAGATAGCACTTTCCTGGATTTTGAGATTACCAGGATGTGCCTGCAGTGTCTGATGGGAGACTACACGCAGGAAGAAGGCAGGAGAATGACAGTCTACAAACAATAGGATTAAAGTGCTCTGTGCAGTTAGGACTATAAAATATTTGAATAATCCTTCCAAAGTTGTAATGGAGAAAGAAGTAATTAGATTTCTTAGAGAATCAGAGTGTCTGGAAATACTACCACTTTCAAAAATGCTATTAAACTTAATGAACACACAGGTTTCTGGGGGAGGGGAGACAGGGCTATGTATTTCTTTTTAATTATCTCAAAATACAATTTTCCTACACACACACAAAAAAAAAAAAAAAGACATAGAATGTCGATTTTATTTTGTTGTCAACTGCAAGTATAAGGCTAAACTACGCTCACTGCTGAAACTGGTCATTTACATTAGACGAATGCTTCCAGGCCCTACCGTGCCAGACTGAACATCCACTAAGAAACAGTCCCTTTTCCAAAGAGAATGGATCAAAAGCGGGGAGAGGAAGCTCAATAGGTCAGTTACAAGCAAGGAACAGAAATAGAGACTTAATCTCACCTGACTTCTAGGGTACAACTCAATGAAATAATGCAAGAATCAGAACAGGTTGCAGTAGAATGAAATTTTTCACTCATTGTTAACAAAACTTCAGCTCTTCTCTTGTGAGCTGTTTCAATTCATATATCCAGGAAAAATAACATGGAAAAAATAAAAGGCCATTTGCTCCTCAATCAGTTTTGTGAAGGGTTTGGCAAACACCAGAGTCAGTGCAAGGGTGATCCAGAAATGCCCAGCCAGCACCACACACAGGAAGAGTAACAGCGGGAAAGGCAGGTAAGTGCAATTATAACTGGGTCTTTTCACAGCGGAGAGTTGTTAGATGAACTAAAACATCTTCCATAACTTTAACCTCCATGAGGAGTACATTCCACTATATGCAAGATGAAGAATTAAGAGTTGTTCAGGAATTTGAGCCATATCTTTTCCCCAGAAATCTCTTTTTACTAAGTCCAAAGTCAGGAAATAGCCCAGTTTATCGTCATTGTGTTCCTTCTGAAACAAACCTCAACACATTACTGCCTGCCTAGCTGCTATGCTCCAGTAAATACTGCACTAAAAATACCAGGTTTTGTGGGTTTTTTCCCTTTTTATGAACATTAATAATTATGTGCCATGAAGTGTTGCTTTTCTACACACTATTTTTACATATATATATATATATATGCACTGCTGTTATCATACATAGCTCTTATCAATATGCGTTTCCAGGTACCGGGCACAGTAGGAAGAGCAGGCTGCCCCTCTCATCTCGTTGAGCCACAGGAAGTCCCACAGCTTGGCAACACCTGTCAGGCTCAAATGATTCAATTGCATTAGGACCCATAAGTTGCTATTAACTTTTGTAAAACTATTTGCAGTGGAAATAAGCGTGCCTAATATCTGCCAGCTTTCTAATTGGTGTTCAAGCTCCACAGTGCCCTGAGACTTCAAAGGCTCGGTTGCGTAGTCCTTGTAACTGCAGTCAGTGGAACCCTCGCTGAAGAGAACTTGTAATTGAGATGGACAACAAAGACGATTACAGTAAGAAAAGACACTATGAAGGGAGCAATAGATGTGTGTGCAAACAGCACGTTAACTAACGTGTCAAACAAAGTTAGACATGCTCCCAAGTTAGTTCAGTCTGTTCAGACGTCTGAGTATCTCCAAGGATGGAGATTTAACTAACTTCTCTCTGCAACCTGTACATGAGAAGGTATGTCTATTGATTTATTTATTGACTACCAGTATTGCCAGTCTGAGCATTGGGATGCTAAGTAAACAGAACCCGCATCTTGTTCAATAAGTCCCTAAGCCACAAATGCCTGAGATTTGGAGGAATACCTGGAAGTAGTATGAAATATGCTTACCCTGTTCTTACATGCTTCCGTAGGCATCTACTGTTGACCACCACTGCAGAAAAGATACTGAATGCACAGACCTTTCATCTAACCCACCACGCTCTAAGTTTTTAGCTTATATGCAAGCAATACTATATATTTGGGTTCTCTGTACTGGAATTCTGTTGTTATTGAAATTGTAAGTAATAATTCAGGTCTTTAATTTTGTTGTTTAGATGTTGTTCTCCTAATAAATTCTGTCTACATGTAAAAATTTCTCAGAAAACCACAAATATCATTACTATGTTACACCCATGACTGCTATTTTTAGACACAACTGTAAAATGTGATCAAGATCAGAACTTTGCTTTTACTGTGCACTAAAGAGAGATTTCAGTTATATACAAATTAAAGTATTTGAGTCCTCATTAACGTATGCCCATGTGATCCACACCTGAAAGAATGACTAAATATAGAAGACCATGTTTAATTAAGAGCACAGAAGGAACTTTTAAAACAGTTCAGTGATGTTTTTACCATTTTTTGGAAGAGAATACTAGTAATAAGAAGCACTAGGAAAAAAATATGCCCCAATCCTGTTCATTCCCTAGAATACAGAATTAGATGTATCTATACTATTATATAAATTTATATATCTAGAGTTGCATTTATAACTATTTTCTATTTGACGCCTAAGAATATCTTTCAACATTTTCTCCTTATCCACTATATTCAAAATACAAATTACTTCCTGATGAATACAGATGTTTTTAAACTAGTATGTGTTTGATAACAGACCAAATTAGCCAATAAATCCATTGCAATTTTTATATTCAGAGGAAAAGGATGTTGTTCTGTTCCTGCCATAAAAGGCACATTGTTTATATGAACATGCATGCAAACTTAGTTCAGACGTAATATACCAAACTGACACAAGTAATGCCTTTTGATAAAATTAAGTGTTTTCACTCAGAGCTTTAAAACAAGCATTATACTAATGCCTATAAATGTTCTAAAAATAATATCACTTCTTTAAGAAAAAAAGAAGTATGTGACTGTGCAGAGAGAGGGGAAATAACTAAAGTGCCATTTCTCCCTGGTTTCAGAAGCCTGCTTCCCAGTAAAAGAAAAATCAGTCACATGAAATAACTGAACATCTTATTTACATGTATGCAAGAAACAGATAAATTTAAAAAAAAGGAGGCTATTCTTCAAGAAGAACATCCATTGCTCCTCAGCATACGATGTATACCAAGCAGCACAGGCTCTAATGATGTTGGTTCTAGAACAGGTGGCACACATACATTATGTCATCCTTTCTGTTCCCCGATTCCCCAGTCTTGTGGTGAGGATCTAACAGGCAGACTCTATTTTCTGACTTGCTCAAGGAGTTCTGCCATGATAAAACATACCTGCTCATACTGAAGGACTGTCTCAGCCCAATACAGAAGTAAAATGCAACAGTGGTGCCCATCCACCAGTTTACATAGAACACCACAAATTGTTACAGAAAGTACATTCACTTTCTGCTGTGTAGCACCATTTCACATGCTGACTGTCATCCAGCACAACTGAGCTGAATCAAAACAAATGTATGAAAATATAACCTCACATACTGACAAAAAGAACCTGGCAAAGAAATAATTTCTACAGTTTCCTCTAACATAAACACCCCTGATGCTTTTTTTTTTTGCTTTCCATTTTCTGTTATTTTTAGATTGCCATATTATCATGACATACTGTCAAAATAAGATAAACAACAAAATAAAAAACCCAAAACATCTGAAAAACAACATCAAAAGCAACATCTTAGAGTAAGCATAGAACAAGCATAAGGGAAGGTCCAAAATGAAAAATTGCATGTGCAAGACTTTTTGGGTTTGTATCAAAATTATGTTGCAGGAAAACCACAAATTATCTCACCTTTCAAAGCATTTTGCTAAGACCAACATCACTATTCATTACTGCACAATGATAATGATGACACCAAGCTAACAAGTTATAATTTGTATGAGATTCATAATGGCCCAATCCAGTTAAACAAATACTAAACAAAATGACTGATCAAAGTAAAATCTTGGGAAATAAAGATGACATATAAACAGAATGATTAATAATTAGACTTCTAATGAACTATACTTTGAATAATTTTTAGATTTCAAATTATTTGAGTCAGAGCAAGAGCTGTATACCAAGACTGCTGAAAATACTTTGTCAATTTGTACAAGTGACCACAAGCCAAATCAAACACAAGAATAAGAAAAAGAAGTTCTATAAATACAACCTTAGGTTATCATTTTAAAGTGTACTCAAAAAGAAAAGTGTTCCATTTCAAATTTTCCTTTCTCAGAAACAAAACAGAAAGCAGGCTAACTGTTACATGCCAATGCATTTTAGAGTCACAAAAATACCACAAGGAGAAAACAACGATTAAGATGATTTTGCTGAAGAAAGAGATGACAGACAGTGGAATGGATCACACCAGTACATCAGGCAAAACACAGCATGAAACGTGAACAGGAAGACAGCAATCAGAATTGAAAAGGAAAACATTAAAAATAAAAAATGTCATTTCATTATGGCAAAATTAGTGTAACATCACCTCAGCTAAACACTAGAGTTTTAATCAAATAAAAACACTAGACTTTGAAATTCAAAAGAATTCATTTTCCTGGATTTTTCCGTGACTATATACGTCAGAGTCTAGTCCACTTACCACTGGAAAAGGAAGAAGAAAATCTCTTGGTAAATACTTTAAAGTCTGACACCTCTTTTCTCAAGAATAGAGTTAAAGCTTTTATCTGAGCAGAACCGAGGGATGTAGCTTTGGTGATGCAGCAGCATATGCTCACTTGGAGAAAAGAACAACTTTTTGAAAACAATGTTAAATCAATTTCTAGGGAGGCTTGCCAAAAAACCCCAAACCCAGACAACAACAAAAAAACAAACCAAAAAACCCCACCATCAAAACTTTGGATCTACACACCTTCTTCAGAGACCAAGTAACTACTTTTGTATCATGTGATCCGCTTCAAAGCTCTGTAAATTAGCTCAAGCTGAACAACAACAACAAAATTGAAACAGGAGCTTACTCGACTATCATTTTAGATAATTTCTTACAAATACTGCTCAGCTAAAACTCATCACCCACCAAGGTAAATAATATATTGGTTCCTAGGAAGTCTTTTTCACGATGTATATGCTAGCTATTTAAAAGTACTCTACAGTACCAATATCTAATCTTTTCTTAAGGATGATTTTGTCGGGCCCTTTGAAATGAGACAAAACTTGCTTTACTGTTAGGCAAAAGACTTAAAAATGACTAGCATAAAAACAAGTTACATAAATTACATAAACCAACTGCAAATAATGAAAACTACATCCACATCCATACTTATCTAATATTAAATCAAGTAGCTCTGAAGATTTTTATCCTGAACAAACCAGAACAATAGAATTTTGACCATACTAGTTTACACAGCAAAATAAATTACCACTGTTCTACTGCTTTGAAAGTCTAGATGTAATAAAAAAGTAGCTAATTAACCCATTTATCACAAATAGCAAACAGGCCAATGGTTTTTGTAATTATCAAGACAATTCAATTTTTGCTTTAGTGTGCAGGCTTGTTTGCCCAACTCAATTGGAGATCATCAAAATTACTTACAATACACTGTCTACCAAAGCATGACAAAATTAGTCTGCTACAACCAACTAATTGAACTTAATAAAGCTTTTAAACTATTTTTGTTTATTACCATTCCTCTCGGGTTAATGATGTAGTCCTTTTTGGCTAGGAGGAATAATTAATATTTTTTTTAAAGAAAATTAGATTTCCAGTGTGCTAAGATAGACCAACAACTCTCCCTAATGGATAAATAGTAAATTATTTTTCAAAACCAATACTTAAAACATTAATTTATTTCTCTAATAAAACCTTCTGTCTACATACAGTTGTGTCTATATATACACACAGCTTATAGGCAAGATCACATATTATTAAGGATGATTGCCGAATTACTTCTCAACAAATATGTACTAATTAAAATGAATATTCATAAATAAATCCCTGTTCTCTTTTTTAATAGAGAGCAATCTGACCATCATTCTGTGATTATAGCTCTATAAAGTTTCATGCCACACTGCTTTATTGCAGTTGATTAGCCATAGTCAAAAATAGCTGATAAGTTAATTGCTTTAATAACAATGTCAATGCAATTAACATTCAAATATTCAAATGAAGTCATGCCACGTTCATCCAAATGAATTAACGCTTAGAAAGTCTAATGAAATTGCTCATCTCTTTTCTTTCTTACTATAAAGAAAACAATGTATTTACTGCTTTGAAAACTTTTTAATTGTTCACTAACATCAGAAAAGAACCTATTCTCTACACCTTAATATATACATTTCCACCTGAAAAACATATATTCTGTTTGTAGAATGAGTAAGATAGTTGTAAACCTAACGGAGCTAAGCATGACAGCCTGACAGCAGGAAGAAGGCTGTCAAACCTGTATTTATTCAACTATGACAATAATGCTGGATGCAGCAACCACTGAAATACAGCAATTTTTTTACTTCTAATGATAATGTTTTCTACAATGGCTGTTCCTGAACACTTATCATGTGACCTACACTCTGAGAGCACTCATTCAGCCCATGCTACATAATCACTTTGCATATAGACATGTGTCCTATATCCAGGGAGCACTTAGACACTGATAGTTCACCAGCCAATAAAAAATACCTTGAGCTTGTGCTTACACACCTGTGGCAGAAATCTGAGCTGAAGCTTTCACTGCAATTCCAATATGAAGAAAATCTGGGCTTAGTAGTGGCTCTCAGACTATACTAATACACAGAATAGATGTAACTTCTATTACATCTTAAACCTGTGACATACTTCACAGCAGCTGCTGATAAACAAACCAGATATCAATCAGAGCTTCCCCTTGAGAATGTTTTTTCATTCTTTGCTTCAACAAAATGGTTAAATTTAACATGCTGTGCAAGGCACTTTTTACAGACTCTGGTCCAGCCTTTGATTCACTGTACTGAACAACCCAACAGGACATCACAGGGAGGCTGAGTATCCTTTGAAAGACAGTGTTATCGATACAAAAACTGTACCAGAAAGTTCTATCGAAATTAGGAGCAGAATAATGGCCTGAGTTTCTGTTCATACATAAGCTCGGGGAGCTTGAATCCCATTATTGTGATTTTTTTTTTTTTTTGTTCTGAATATTGACACTAAGTAGTTGATAAAAGAGCATGGCAAATGCTCTTTTTATGGCATTCAGATCAATCCCCTTCTCCTTCAAGAATTCCTGTTGGCTCAGTTTAGTGAAATGATACAAGTGATGACTGATGTCAGAAAAAAAGCACACTGATTTAATTATCAGTCTAGACAAAACTAAGCATTTGATTTAACTTGACTAACCACTATGCAACTTCCAACTCTACCTCTGCATTGACCTCTTTGGCCAGGTTACCCATACAATGCCAACAGGTGTGAAGATGACAGATCAGCCCATGGTTATGAATGAGAAAAGGCATTTTACCTTTTCATTACGTTATTGCACGTCCCTTCATCTATGTATCAGGATCAATACCAGGTTATAAATAGAATGTTGTGGGTTATTTAAAAGCTATCCTAATAGCTACCATTCATTTTTGAGATACTCTAGAGTAACACCATGACATCAACATTTCTATGAAGTTAAAATTACAGATTTTAAGTCCCTTATATTATATGCTAAAAAGACAGCAAAAAGGGAACTGCTCTCCCCAAATACAGAATGAGGACAAACAAAAAAAATATTAGTAGATGGCCTCTTCACCAAAAACTATCATGAATATCTCTTACACAATAATCTCAGAAGGACAGACAGACATCACAACTTCATGAATGGTTTTGATTAAAAAAAGTCAGGTATTTCCTTAGAAAGTAACTCTCTACTGCTGCTCACTGAAGAATTTTTAAAGTGTTACTTTTATAATGGGTAATTCTCCTATGGACCAAAATTAATAAGTAGAAAACACTGTATTTAAAATCTTCTCAGATAAAAGTTAATAACATACAGTTCACTTCTTTGTTAGCAAGCCTTGAAAGCTTATCACCTCGCTTAAGAGAAGAGAGTCCTCAAAGCCAAGAACTTTCGTGTTAATATTCAACTAATGCTGCAATGTTTCTTGTGTTGCATAAAATCATTGGCAAGCACACTTCAGAATGCCTTCAGCCTGCCTATGAGAACTGACAGGTACGTATTTTAGACAGAAAATTAACATTTCGCTGAGAGGAAGGGAGAAGGGGGGAAGGAGAGGGTGTGACTGTAACGTCAAAATACAACAGCAAACTAGAGGAATGATTTACATTATTTCACAGTGGCAGCCCTGGATACGGACAAATAAGGGTACCACGATGAATAAAAATTCAGCTGACTCTAGTGTGGTTTAGTCTTATTTATTAACAGACACTAGAGAAAGCAATACAAGAAACTGATTCTTATTACCATTACATTAGGGCCATACAGAGTTTGTTGATTGTAATCTGGTCCACAGCAGTTTTTGTGCATTCTGTAAAAAAAAACCCTGCAGAGCTTGGCAGGGTGACTGATGCAAAAATAACATTCATCACCTAGAGCCAGACAGCTATTGTAGTTGCAGTACATAGTATATTTCCCAGACTTTTTTTTTTTTTTTAGTATCATACCATCACGTACTGTTATGGGATTTTAATGACATTGTTTGTACAGAATAAATATGTGTACATAGATGTATTTACAGCTGTATAGCTGATTTCCTTACACAGCAATTCTACTTTTTCTGTTCAGAAGCCACTGTTAAATCCACATATTAGGAACTGATCTACAGTACATAAAAGGATGCTTATTCAGTAAGATTAACTTTCCATTCAGAGTGGATTGACACACAAATCCAGTATTGGTTATTTTTCAGATTCACACTGAGATGTGTAGCCTTTCTGGCTCTAATCCACAATGTCCTGGCACCTCCTGAAAACCAGATGAGTGAAAGAACTTTCATGAAATAAGAAAAAGCGGGAATTGAATTATTCCTGCTGGAAAAAACTTGAACATTTAAGGCTTCTATCTCCAATGCAGTTTGTAACTTAAAATATAACTTCATTGTAATTTTATAGCAGAAATATCCTGTTAAGATCACCTACCTACTGCTTTATTTGTATACTATTACTTGTTATAGTTTATTGCTTGAAATATCGATTCTTATTTATAAGATTTTTATTCTTCAATAAATCCCATCTAGGATAACTGTTATCAGCTACTGTCTGTTATCTTCAGTAAAACAATTTACTGTTTTCTAACAACTACTCAAAATGTTGTATTATGGGCTATTCCTTATCACTGAAATAACCCAAAATGATGCATCACAGTATGATTCATCAAGGACAGAGTAATAAACAGACCAAATTTAAGGGAACCCAGTTTTTAGAAAATAGATTTGAGGAATGGAAGGTTAGTTTTAAATGCGGATTTTAAAACTAAATACTTGTTCATTCAAATGAGAGAACACTGTCTAGAAAAAAAATTGTTTCTCAGTTATCTTACCCATACAATTTAACTACAAAAGAAGACTTGATATTGTTGTTTTTCAAATATTTTACAAATGATTCCACACTTGTCATGGCAGAAAATATCATGGTAATTATATGAAATAGGTTTCCAGTAAAGAACCATTTCACAAGTAAAACACTGAACTGTGTTGCTACTGTTTTTGTATTACAGCTTCTCAAATTCTTCTGCAATCAGATGTAACAGCTTAGCTTGATTAAACTTTGTGTTATCTGTAGAAGGCTGGCATTGCTATTATGTCAATGTATTTTGGCAAAGCCCTGGTCAGACAGAATGACCACAGTCCTGCTGTCTCAGCACAGTTTCTTTCCATTTATCTTCCTTCACACACCAGTCTCAAAATCTAAATTTCATGAAAAAGGCCAGAATCTGCTTGCTTTTCTCTCCCCCGCTATAAGGAGGAGTGAAGTGAAGGAAGTTTCTATTTGCTGCAATTCCAGATATCTGAAAATTAAGCTTGTTCATGAAAAACCCACTGATTACTAAACTTAGTTGCTTAGTTAGTTACTAAACAGAGACAGTTCACCCTCAAGGTATATCGACATCTTTTCTGCACGAGTCTTCATCTATATTTAACTGTTCTCTCAGTGAAAAAGTCCAGGTGATTTGCAGTGGTCAAGACACAAAATAGCCCCAGTTCACAGATATTTATTTACATTGTGAAAGTTAGCAAAGAAAATGAAAAGCTCTAAAAAACTTGAAATCATTGTTTATACAGACTAAGGGTTGCTAGTTCCTCTTTTTCCAAAGTTTCTCATGCATATACTACTCTACATCAGAAAGAGAAACTGTGAGCAAAAAGGTAGCAATTATCTCTTCACAACTGTAACAGGCACATTAAAGAAGCGTGATTTATGACCTAACTGACACTCCGTGCAAACGAGTGCACATCACCACTTCTGTTGTTCAAGTTCAGGGGAATGGTAGGAGAGCAGTTCACACAGAAGTGGAAAAATAACCTGCCTTTTTATTTTTTCCTAAACTGGAAAGCAAGGTCTTTCATAAAAGTTGGGCTGATAGACAATTTCCACTGGTGTTGGATGGGGCTGTTATAATAGGGCACATATCTACCCTTTGTCACATTACCGGCAGCAAAACCTCCAAAAGGCAATGCTAACAAAGGAGCTCCTGCCGTATTAACTCCATAACGAATATATCCCACATTTCTCTATACTGCAGCAGGATAAGGTTAAATGCTAACAATAAAAATTTTAAATGCAGACTTGCATAGTTATGATGGAGATGATGCTACCTACATTTTGACCAGCAGACCACTTTAGAGCTTCTACTGTAACCCATTACATTACCAAAACATACTAAAAGCATAAAATTGGTTCTTAATGTTGAAAATCAAGCTGCTTATTCATATCACATTCACTGCTTTTCTTTAAACACCATCTGTCAGTTCTTGGATTAGGGTGGAAACTGCCTGCCTGCCTTGGTGTACATCTACAGAGAAAAGCTTAAAAGCCTAACCATAAAGACTACGATACTCCAAACAATAAAAATCTATCTTATTTTTTAAATATGGTAGTAGAAATCTAACTCTAGAGGTTTGAGTATTTGAGATACATAACCCTGACAATTTCAATGATCACACTTTAACATGAAAACTACGAGTAAAAATTATGAGGGCATTGTTTTGCAACATACTCATCAAAATGTTTACAAAGGATAAAAAAAGTCTCTGTGCAAGTGAGTTACTGGCTCATACTAAGCATAATGAGATATAATTTAAATAATTTGTTTCTTCAATTACAATGATGTCTATCAACGAGACACACTATAGGTACAAGTAAATGTTTAAGTTCTCAATCAATAATGTGCTCTTATTTTATTGCCTTTCATTAGATACAAACAATCACCTGAGTTATTATAAAGTATGAAATTACTGAGGCTTAAACCCAAAGCAACTTCAATTATCCCTTTATTTCAGGTATTTGAAGTGCTTAGTTATTCTTTCAGATTCTATTAAGACATTATTGCTGCTTTATCACCAGTAAAACAGTATGTTGTCGAGTCTTTATAATAAGATGCCAAAGGGACATCTGTATGTGAAACAAGCTGTTTGGTGTTTCCCCGAGAGATTTGTCAGTTATGCTGAGTTCAACAAAAATCATATATCTCTATAGAAATGTTTGTGTCAGTACATACCCTACACTGTACTGTATTCATATTTCATATTTATAAATATTCATTTGGGAAATGTCCATGCAAATGTCATTAACAGTGGTCTGTCTTCTGTAAATAAGCTTTTAAAGTACAAATCACATTTGGAAATTACAGCTTCTAAAAGCAAAGACATGTCAAGGATTCTTTACTTCTTAAAGGCAAAACCACATTTAAATGCCTTTGTATATTGGTTAGAACCTTACTACTAGGTACACCTGTTTCAGGCTTTGATGGAATCCTATCACAACAATCAGTTTCCTAATCCACTGTTTTTCTGCTAGCCCAATACCTGCTTCTCCAAAATGCTTCAGGACAATGGCAAGAAATAATGCATCTGACCAGTGTATCCACCCTCAAATGATTTATGCAGTACTTTCAGGGTTTCTGTTCTGTAAGCTAGACTCCAAGCATTAAGAATGACCTTCATTTTTAATGAAGTTAAGACAGACAGATGACAGAGATATGTTATTGGGTATTGTAGAGATTCCAAGTCTCTTCTGCATAATCAGGGATACGAAGTATGATATATACCACAGGTCCATGAAATATATAAAGAAACACTCAAGATAAAAGTATTGCTTTCTTTACATTGACACTTATCTTGATGGATATTTAAATTTGGCCTTTTAAGAATGTTAATTTTCCACATGGATTATGTGGTTCCTTGTTTATACTCAAACATTCATTCCAACTCACCAATCCTTTCTTCTTGAAAATATTTAGGTTTTGATATTATTTCCACAAACTGTTTCATTCCCTGCAAAAATGAAACAATTATTGATTCATTTCACATTTCTGACCAACACTGTTGTTTTATTACTCAACATGTAAAAATAGTACCCGGATCAACCAAGCCTGGTCCTGCACTGCCAGACCCTTTTTTCCCTTTCCCTCCTGTCCCTTCACCTTTTCTGGTGTTCCCCCCATCCTTTTTCAGCACTGTGCCACAGACAGAGCTATAATACAATGATTGAAAGGGAAAGAAACAGAGTTTCTTGCTTCATGTATCTGACATATCTGACATTCCAGATTATTTTGCTCAGTATGCTCTCATAAAGGTGAATAAATATGAACACAACTGCAACCAAAAAAAAAAAAAAAACCACCAAACCCCACAGTATTTTCTTTTAACAGGAACCTATCTTGAGGGTTTTTTGTATCCTTGCATGTCTATGAAATAGAGACTTTCTAAAAGAACTTCCAGTAGTTAACATATACAACAAAAGACTTGCTGATGCCCTAACACTATAAATTTGATCGATGTCATCATTTGCTTTCTATGTACTCAAAGAAGCTCTAATAAATTAACCTTGGGGGAAAAAAAAACCCTGGGAAAAGTGCAGAGAAGTAGTATTTTGACATGGAAAAAGTAATGAAGAGTCATAGCATAGTACCACAATCCTCCCTTTCAAATGGACCTAGACAAGTTTAATGGAAAAATGCCTCCAGCATACTTGAGTAAAAATCCTATTTATTCTATCTCAGAGATCCTCATGATCATTAAATAGAAGCATTTAAGGAGATAAAAGGCCACTATATGCCAGAGAAATACATCTTGATGGTTATAATGGAGTAAGTCTTCCCTGCTCCCTGGTGAAAAAAACTTACCAAGTTGCCTCTAATAGAAATTAATAAAACACGAACACTTTGGGGATTTCCTATTTTAAAAAGCCTGGGAGTTTCCTAAAAATATAGCCTGGGAACAACAACAACAACAACCCCAAAACAAACAAACAAAAAACCCAATAAAGGTATTGAAATATACAACAGTGAGTCAGATGTAAAGTGTAAGCACAGGAACAAATTTATCAGTTTACTACTTCTTAATGTTTAGAGTTTACCTTGATTGAATGCATTTAATGTTGACATTAACTAGAAATCCAGAGCAGTAACCAGACTATATTAGGTGATGAACTGAGAAAAACCAAAAGCTATTTACTTCAGTTGAGAATAAACAAGCTCCCTTTAGACAATATGGCAGTCACAATTCTTATCCGAGAATTTCTGTCCCAGCAATATTTTGGTTTTACCTCAGCCTTGCCATACATACATGATGGTCAGAGGACTGAAGTCCCTCTCCTATGAGGACAGGCTGAGAGAGTTGGCGTTGCTCAGCCTGAATAAGAGAAGGCTCTGGGGAGACCTTCTAGCTTCTTCCAGTACCTAAAGGGGCCTACAGGAAAGATGGGGAGAGACTTTTTACAAGGACACATAGCGATAAGATGAGGGGGAATGGCTTCACACTGGAACAGCGGAGATTTAGATTAGATACTAGGAAGAACTTCTTCACTCTGAGGGTGGTGAAGCACTGGCACAGGCTGCTCAGGGAAGTTGTGGCTGCCCCATCCCTGGAAGTGTTCAAGGCCAGGCTGGACGGGGTTTTAAGCAACCTGGTCTGGTGTGAGGTGTCCCTGCCCATGGCAGGGGGGTTGGAACTAGATGATCTTCAAGGTCCCTTCCAACCCAAACCACTCTACGATTCTATGCAGAAGCAGTGGGAACCAGACATATGCAGTGATAAATCAGTGTAAGGGTTTTACATGTTCCACTCACTTCTAGGCTGGCTTTTCTTGTTGCTGTTGTTTTTATTTACATAATTAATTAATTACCAAACGAATTCTAACGCAATAATAAACTGTTTTTAACTCCAAATATTTGCCAAAAATCAAGAATTCGAATCATGCAAGCTACGGCTTACCACATAGTCACTGTTCCTAGAAAAAGTGAAATGTCTGCTGAGTCACTCTCACTTTGATTATAATTGAGAAATAGAAGTACTGTGGCTCTGCTAATTACTTATTTGAGTAAGATAAGAGACAGATAAGCATAAGATATACCATAATGATTCAGTGTCTGCTTATCTAAAAATGTTTCCGTAACAAAATCATTTGTGCTAACAGACAGCAAGCATTGTGAATTATGAACATCTGTCCACATATGTGCACAAAAAAATGCAATGCAAAATTACCAGTTCATGCTCTACCAGTGGGAAAAATGAAATCTTAACAGGTTAAGAGAACAGCACAACATGCTGTTGTGTTTCAATAGCAATCATTTTGGCTAAGATTACTTTTGAATACTTTAAAATATGCTTGCCTGGCTGTGGCAGTTCTGTCTGCCTTCTATTTCTTTCTGACTTTGTTACTTAAAGTTATACATATTTATAGCCAGGATTTTCAAAACTAGCTAAGAACTTACCCTAAATGGGAGAATTTCAAAGGAGTCTCATTTTTGGAGAGGGGATACTAATAAATTTCTAACATCCAAAATATATATAAAATAAAAGCCCATAGTGAAGCATAAAATCTTTTGCATAGCCCAATTAAGTTTTCCAAAACTTTCATCACACATCATAGCATCAAGATACAAGAAAACCTCATTAGTCAAAGGGGTTCACTTAAAAATCCCTCATTTCTAGGCAAAATTTAGAGTTATACATACACAAACACTTTATTATTTATTAGCCTAACTATTATGTTAAACAGGATCAGACAAGCAAACTGGCCCCTGACTGACCATGCTGTTCATCGGTTAGCACACTCCTTCAGGCACTTCACACTGACCTCCTGAGCCTTCACATTTTAGTCTCCCATGTCCCAGATGAATACTCTTGACCACCAAACCAGTGGCTATTGAATGACTGCTCTGTAGAAGCCATTATATAGTATTTCATACTAGTAAATATTAGTTTAGAGAAAGTAACTGATTTTCTCTCTGGCTGAAGACAGATAAACAGTAGATAGAAAAGGCCATAATAATTCATTTACTGATACTGAGGAAAACCAGTATGGCAAAATTTGCTAAGTTCTATACCACTTCATACAAAATAGCATGATCTTGTCCATACTGCCTACTGCAGTCCTGTTACAGGAGAAAAGGGGAAGACATTAGGAAAACTTTGTGTAATACCACGCATGCACTTTTCTCTATTAATTATACCATTTGGATTATTAGAGACTTCAAAAGGATTATTTGGACCAACAAGAACTCAACTCTGTACACATGTGGTGTTCCATTTTCCCCATTAAATTTTATGGTTAAGAACATAGGAATAGCCCCTTTGATGTCCCAAAGACCATGGTTTTGCCCAATCCATCCTCGAGCACTTTCTCTGAGAGCAGGTGCAGGTGGAGGTACACTCATGCCAAGCAATCTGCTGACAGGTAAGCAGTGTAGCAGGTCATGGGCCAGCTTGAAGCTGTGCCTCAGCTTGTCCAGCTTACGAATGCTGATGTCTCTTCCATGAATTTTGCCCTGAAACGAGCTTTTCTAATACAACGTTTATGGAAAATGTGTTCCCTAGATTTCCAAGGAGGTTTTTTTTATCTCTTAGGATTGAAACCTCAGATTTAAATAACTGTTTTGCAAAGAAACCTTTTAGAAGAGAAACGCATAAACAGTACCTTGCAGCAAAAAGTGTCAAGACTAAAAACTTTGTAATTATGCAACTCATCTTTCTCATCTAAAACGTAAGATAGGTTGTAATGTTCTTTACATCATTTCATAGCCTCTTATGATTTAAAGTCTCGGATACTATATTACACCTATAAAAGTGTATAGCATAAAATTGCTTTATAAGGTCAGACACTGATTTGTGACCTAACATGTCATAAAAACTGTTATTGTACACAAGAAATGGCAATTTTTCAAATATGGGAGGAATGATACAAAATAAAAGTTGTATTTTAGTGCTGCTCTCAAATAATACCCCATTGATGCTTACATAAGCAATACTCAACCATGGAAACTAGGAATGGATAATTCCCAGAAGAGTTACAGTTATTCAGGCGTGATCTATAAAGGACTTTCCACTGAGATGGAAGAGATGCAGAAATCAGCCCCAGAAACTTATCTTACACCAGATTTAAACCAGATACTACACAGCAGTAGTATCAGATTGAATCAAAAAGAGGCAAGCATAAGTTACATGTCTAATAACAACAGAGCTACACTGAAGATGCAGTGCACAACTACAACGAAAATCTCAATTCCACAATCACAGAGGTTACAAATACCAAAATCCGCCATAGACAAATCTCTGCTCCTGTTTACCAATGGCTCATATTGTCTCTTGGCCGCCTGCAAATAACTATAGGTTTTCTTCATTAAGATGAGTTGTGAGACACTATTAATGAGAATTTCTACAGCTGCGTTAATTGCCTTAGCCGTCGCAACTTCTTAGTTAAATACGATCTCCCATGAAATGAGGATACTTCCTGAATATAGTTTCCCATAACATTTTTAGAATTTAAGACCAGTTTTCCCTTTACAACAAAAATGAAATACGTGAGGAATTTTTACAATTCCTGGCTATTACTGTTTGTAGAGAAAACCATGGGGAACAACAAGGTACAGAACACAATGCTGAAATTATCATTACATACAATTACAGCAGCCCGAGTTGTACAAAGTGCAAAAAAAGCCCAAGTTAAAAAGCCCAAATACACAACAAAACAAAGAATAAAGGCTTAAAGTTGTTTGCCTCATAAGAAGAACGATCTACTTTAATGAAATAAGAATTAAGCAATTATTTTAATAATGAAGTGTCACCTCTGGCATGGATAAAAATGACAACACAAAACATTTAGTCTTCAGTTTTGTGGGAACAATCACTGCAGTAAACTGACATATAAGTGATCCACCACTCTAATGAGCTGTAAACATAACAGCAGATAGTAAGTTTATGGTAGCTAATAACATTTTAAGTGATACAATTAAAACAAAAATGCAAGGAAAAACATCTTGCACTGATGTGCATGGATTCTGTCACAAATGATTTTGTTAGATAAGTAAACCTATGGAACCATCAACCAGTTTGCATAAGTTCAGCAAAGTAAAGAATCACAGAATCGCCATGGCTGGAAAAGACCTTTAAGATCATCAAGTAAAGAAAAATATGTCTATTTAAGCAATTTATTTTATTTCCCAAAGAAATCACTAATCATGATATCCACAGGGAAATATATGAAAAGTACTAAGACCCTGTACATTTAATATCTTGTTTGTCAAATTATAAAAACTCATCTATCTGTGGTATATTTGGGCCTAATTAAAATTATGCACCTGTGTAAAGTTAGGCACTTGCTGAAATTAAGGCTATAAATTCTTCTGGGCAGAAGAGTTTACAGACTTAACACATTGGCAGTGTTTGACATCCAAAAATAACAACCAACCTCTAGGAATAAACTGTATCAGATCATACAATCTCTCTTTGTTTCTGGATGCCCTGAGTCTAGATTTCTCACAGCAACAGATAAAAGTGATTATTAACAGAAACAAAATCTAACCTTGTCAAGCAACACTAATGGTGGAAGAAATGCTGGCCTCAAAGAGTTCCTTGTCTCACTTCCTAATCTAGGGTATTTCCACAACAAATGGATTTTGCATAAAGAGCTAGACATCTGGAAAGATACAGAATTTCAGTGTTCATGCTTGAAGGCATGTGTCACCAAGCCTACAGTGATGATGATCACTTGAAAGTTTAGAAGATCAGAGTTACACTTTAATAACTACAAAATTTCTGTTTCACTCAACAGGACTGCAGATGTTTAGCCTGCTCCTCACATCTCAAAAGTCAATTGTAGAGTGCTATAATTGTCAAAAGCAGAAAAATCCTTTAAGTATACTGAGATTACCTGGTGCCGCTGTGCTGTAATCTGTCATACTTGATTCCGTTTAAATTGTTTGAAAGCAAGACATTTTCATTAATTTCTTCACTAGAATATACATGTGCTAACTACTTTGAATCAACACAAAGCTGAATAAAGCAGATGGCAATGAAACTATTAAGAAAGTTAAATTATATATTAATATAAAGTTCTATTCCACAAGCAAATTCAAGGCTATAGTCCTATCAACTTTCCTAAACTAGACTATTATTGCAATTCACCTAGTATTAACAGTTAGATACTGCCAGCATGTGGCCTATACGTAGTTTATGATTAATTAATTTCTCACAATTTTTGTTTGGTTTCCCTAAAGTACAGCTCTAAAGAATATTCCAAGAAGACAAAAATTATTGTAATTCAGGAACTCACATGACATTGTTGTAACTCTTATACAGACCAATTACACCACCAAAGAAAAAGGTTATCTTGAACATCACATTGTAGCATGAAAAATTAGCTTTCTAAAATTTTAAGGTAATAAATTAAGATTTTTCTAAAGGGAAAAAGCAGCCCTTGATATCCAAGCATTTGCAGTGCCTAACCAAAGTTACCTTCTGTGCATTGCACTTTGAATATATATTTGCAATACTGATTATGTAAAAGGAGTGTTTTGCACCCTTCAGAATGTTATTTTTAGGATCATATGCTGAAATGGCATCCATTCTTCCCAAATCCGGCTGCAATTCAGGAAACACAAGAATTGAGGGCTTACTCAATTGAAGGTAGTCTCAGAAAGGAGAGAGTGACTAACATCTTCAGTTTGGCTGCCCTCACTCTCCAAAGCAAGGACACTAGACACTTTAGCTGGCCAGCTAAATGCCAGCGGCCAATGCAACCAAGTTGGCTACATGTATATGGAGCCGTAATTTCCTGCTCAAACAAGCTACAGACTGGAGGAGTCCCAAGGACATCACAAATCACAGGATTAGTGGTTGTAAGGGACCCTGGAAATCACCTAGTCCAACATACAGCTCACAAATGGGCTAAAGTCACGATGTAGCTCAAAGTAAAACATCCTGCAACTTATTTCTGCAAAGCTGTCCTATCAGATGCAATCAACTATTTCATAGATATGAAATTACACCAGGTCATCCTTGAAAATGAGTATGAATTGATAGATACGATAGGCATTGTACAGCAAATGGCTATTGTACTATATGGAAAACATGATACGCAATGAAAATTTGAAGCAGGTAAAACCTAAACATTTTCATTAAAGGAGAATCAATGCAACTTAAGCATTAAACCACTGTCATTGTTTTAATGCTGATTTTCCTAGCAAAATAAATGGTTTTATTAGAAGCAAATCTTAGCAAAACTGTTTCAATGTGATGATCACGCTGCTGAAGGAAAAGAATAAAATGGTACTTGCAATGGACTGCTTGTGAACGTACAAAATCGAGTAATTTGTGTCTTGTAAAATTTTTGTCTTTAAAAATTCAGGTGTAATGCGAATCTTAGGGACACTTTTAAAACAGCGGTACACAAAGGTCTGATTCACAGGATGGGAAATACTCTCATCATATGGGCCAAATGATTATCAGATATATATCTGAATAGCCAGAAGTAAATCCGATGGTTGAGAAACAAACTCAAGTTCTCAGATTCAGTAAATTCATAATGACATCCGCAGCACAGGTAAACTGATTTCTTGTAGCATGGACCTAAACAAACATCCTTGTATACCTTTCTCTGAGGAAAAAACAAAACAAAGAGAAAGAACAGGTCAATGTCAGTCTTCCTGTCTCGCAGATCTCATTATCAGTTTACATACGTGAGTTTTAGACACGTGTTTGAGAACATTGAGCAATCTAAGACATACATGAAGTTATCAAAATGTGTAAATTTTTGCAGAAAAAAATATCGTTATTATAGCCTTATTAAACGTTTATGATAATTGAGACAACTTCCCTTTCCTTTCCTTCCCAATTTAGTATGAACTGTACTCTCTTCAACCAGACCCATTTGTAAAACATTGTCAATACACTCTATTTCCACATAAAACTTATTCCTGATTGGTGCCACTTTTTCACAATACCTGGTTTATTTTTGGTATTAGGTATACCTCAGTAACCAATTGCCAAGGAAATCAGTTTGTCAGGCCCATAAGCAACAAATCTTAATTTCACTGTTGCGTTCTTTTTTTCCTTTCTCACCGTAACAGAGAAGTATCAATGCACTGAAATTTATTATCCAGAAATCCTTGCCTATTGAAGACACTTTAGCAAAAAAGCCAACAGAAGTGAAACAAAAGAGACAATCAGTATTTGTCAAACAGTTTTTCAAACCCTTTATCATAGTGAGGTCAGTACCAGTGAAGATATATACCCCATTTGTATGTTTTTGTATTTAGAAAGATTAAAATCCATTTTTATCAATACACAAAGCCAGTTTCCATAAACTAAGAACTAACAGCCCATGACAGTAGTCTTAAATCTCAGCGTTTCTCATATGTGAAGCATTCGCAAGTCAATAGTATTTGCCTTCATAGAAACCACTGTGATTAACATAGACTTAAAATTTTTCAGCATTTCTGTGCTTCAGTATGAAAATTCTCTCTAGGCCTTTTTTTGTTGTTTTTTTGTTGTTGTTGTTGATCATTTCCATGTCGTATTTTGAGTTTACATTAAAACAAGCAGACTTTACAACACAACACACTGAGAAAGCATAATATATAATTGCAAAATGAACATCACCAATGAGTCACTTTTTGAAGAGTTGTAAAATACAGAAATATAGCCAGGTATCACTGAGTCATTTTAAACCAGGAATAGACACAAGTAGGTCTGCAGGATACACAGAGAACAAATCATGTACTACAAATGACTCGAAACTCCTCTGCTATTCTAACCGGGGTAAAAGTTCACCAAGACACTGCCATTTGTATTTCTTTGTAATGAACAGTCTGAAGATTAGCTTCCATCTGACCACCCAGAGCACTTCAACAAGTTCATAGACTTAAATTTAGACACCAGTGAGTATATATCCACAGAGACAGCAGCAGTGAAGAATTAATCAGACGTGGGTGAATATTTCTCTCCTAACTCCCACTTGCATTTTCAAATAATTTCGCACATGATGAGTCTACAGTCCCTGCAGATTACCATTTTATACTTAATAGACTAAGAATTTAGGGCACCCCAAGGGCTTATAATTAAGGTTAATAAGGTCTATCATCTGCTCCAGCCCATCTTCTCTGAGGTAAATAACCATGTGCATACTGTTTTATATTACATTTTCCATTTCATTGATAAAATTAGCATCTTATAATCTATGTAAACATCCCCTTAAACCTGTGCGTTTTCCTAGCCACGCTTGTATTACTTCAAAATCTAGAGTTCCACCACTGGAAACTGGTTAAGACTTTCTGATACCAATTTTAATACTTCTGTGTTATAACAAAAAATATAGTTGCTTTAAGCTGAATAAAGTCAGTATTAAGTTGTAAACAGGTATATGAGCTGACATACTAATGCAAATTCTAGACAGAATCCAATTCAATCTTTGCTCCTTATAACTAAGGCTCCTCAAATTCTTAATATAAGGTAAGCAAACATATTTCTGTGTCTGGAAGCTCATTTATTATTCACAATCATCACCTAAATTTGTTTCTGCAGCAGGACTCTTTTGTATAAGCACGCTCTTGCCAGATCCTTTTGAACACAGATCCCTTCCCTAGCATTTCCTAGTGCATAGTCTACACTGGTTTTGCTATTAACCCTCCAACTTTTCTGATTGTTATAACTTCTAACTGATCAAATCATCTCATGCTTATTATTTCCAAAATCTGTTTCATTAAGTTCAGAATAGTTTCACTGACTTCATTTTACATTAGGTTTTCTTAAGAATCTCCCCTTGTAGTTCCAGCATGGTTTGCAAGGAACGCAAGGGCTTTGGAAGAGAATATTCATCTGTGCATTTCCCTGTATAATAGACTGTAATTCTTGATGATTTTAAAAGTTACTCAAGAAAAAACTCAAAAAGGCGATAAGCCCTGTCTTTATGACTTTTGTCATTACAAGTAGAAAGCCCTGGGTCCTTTACTGACCTGACAAGCAGGGTAAGTCTCAGGCCTTGGCTTTGGTTTTTTTGGCTGTCACTGTTTTCTGGCAGCCACACGACTCCTAGCTCAGGCTCTGGTTACAGCAATGGCCTGGCAAGCCTGGGCACTTGCTGCAAACAGTCAACAGCCATTCTCGGCAGTCGAGGCTGCGCAGAGGCCATCATCTACCCAGGAACAAAGGAGAAGGAAACTGATGGGGAGACACAGAGCCCCAGGCAGACCCAAACCAAGGAGACCCCCACCCTGCAGTCCTCTCAGCAAAGGCGTCACCTTGCCCAGCTGGCCCCTTGGGACTTTGCGAGGCAGAGCTTAACCTGTCAACCCATAGCTTGCTGGTAGGGCGAGCTAACACCAGAGAAAAGGGACAGGCACCAGGAGTATTGTATATAACTTCATCTACACTATTGAAGAGCTTTTCTCTATTAATTAAATCATGTGGATCATTAGACTTTTAAAGCATTATTTGGACTGATGAGAAAAACTCTGTTCCATATCTATATATATTTGTGTGTGTGTATATATAGACATATATATAAAGTCCGATATATTTATGGGGTGCTCCCTTTTTCCCTTAGTTAAATTTTGAGTTAATGAAGTAGATGATACAGACAAATTATAATTTCTCTTTAGAAAGAATCTGACTGCAATCAAAATAATCAGAAAGCTCATTTCAGCAGATTATCCTATTCTTCAAGTAAACCATAAATCTATAAACTTACGGTATATGATGAAGATTGTATTTGAAATGTTTTTAAGCATTTGTGAAGGTGAAAGGTTAACTATGTTGTACTTACCAAACCTGTCAGTGTAATGAGCTGGCACCCTTTGAATATGCTCTACGTTATGTTCTCCTCAGTTTGCAGCTTTTAAAGCACAATATTATTAGTAGATCTGTTAATCTAAGAAGAACACCAGGGCTAACTGTAAGAAAAATGTTAAATTGCTGGGAAAAAAAAGTTACTGAAGTCAGCAGTTGTTCTTTTTCACACTCCCAGCACATCCCAGAATGGCATCTCTTGAGGAGCAATTAGCTTTGTCAGGGCAGCTGAATTCAAACACACAAAGATGTCGTTTTTCCATATTAAGAAACATTATTAATAAAGAAATTATAGCAAGTTGTCACAGACTACCCAATTACAGTAATTCTCCCAAAGCTCAGGGGAAGGTCTTTGCAACATTAAGGTTGGTAAGAAAACACTGTACTGTTTCTTAGTAAAGAGGAAGCCAAACGGCATTGCTGTTACTGACTGGCTGTATGGGAGTGTTGAGCACAGATACAACAGTAAGACAAAATTTATTTATACTGTGTAAAAACTAGTGTCAGATCAAAACCAGTTACAGCTTAAGCTTTGTATTTTATTCTGCATTCAAAGACATATTAATAGTAATGACTAGGGTGATAACAAAATGTCTGTCACAAAGTGACATAACCAAGCTCTGTATTGTAATTATAAAATATCAGCGGTGTTTCTTGGCAAAGAACAATGTCTTAGCTCAGCAAACTCCCTGTAAGATTTCTAATGTTTCCTATCTGTTTATGCAAAGTGAAACTATACACAACCTTAAGTGTGACAAGATTCTTTTTATCTGCTCAGGTGTTTCTTGCATACTGATTACTGTGACACCCATCTGTCAAATACTAATTGTCTCTGACACTGTTGCCAAGTCCTTATTAAAATCACAATAATTAAATCTATTAAAAATTCCAACAAAATAAATAGTTAAAAAGTTTCTTATCAATTAAAAGTTAAAACAATGGAAGCTATCTTCAAAAACCTAACTAGCAATCATTGCATGAATTAATAGCAGAGTCCAAAATTGTTTAAAATACCGAGAGTTTTTTGATATTGAGAACTGAACAAAAATAACCATGAAGATTAATCCTCTAAAAATTACTTCCTTTCCATATTATACAGAAATGAATGCAACTGGGTTTCTTGTTATTTTCAAGGCTACATAGCTTCTGACAGAAGAGTGGTTTCTTTTATACTTACACAGGTTTGTCCTGGTTTTAGGTAGAACAGAACCAATTTTCTTTTCAGTAATTTTAATTTTCAGTTAAGTCTCTTCTAACTAATGGCACTCTCTGAAACTAACAGCACATTCTTCAGACAGTGTCTGCTTCTGGCAGTGATAAGGTCTGATGTTTATAGTTGATGCCAAGAAACGGCATGCACAGAGGCTCTTGCTTAAATTTATTGCTATAAAGGCAAAAGTCAGCTAACTTTATTTGCCCCATTGGAGGGTCAGAAGTGGAAAAGTGTAGAGAGGTTGCATCTGCGGGGAGGAGCGGACAGGACAGGTGACCCAAAACTGACCAACAGGGTATTCCATCCTATCTGCCTTATGCTCAGGATAAAACCCGAGAGATCAAAGGGTCAGGGCTCTTTCTTCAACAGCCGGTATCTGAGGAGGACTCTCTCTGTTTGCCTGCCTTTGATCCCAATCCATGCCTTCCTGAATCCAGATGTGGAATCCAGTTCCCAGTGAGTCCAGTCCGGGACTTTCCCAGTGCCTGCCAGTGACATGATCGTCATCCTGGGAGCTTGAAACTGGTTTTATATATATTTCATTATTTTCTTTTTTGATATTACCATCTTTTATTTTTATTATTAATATTTCATTAAAGGAGCTTCCATTTTCCTTTCAACTCATGAGTTTCTCTTCCTTGCAGAGAATTCTCTCTCCCTTCACTTCTGGAAAGGAAGAGAGGTTAAAGAGAGCATCTGTCGTTCATTTGGTGGCCAGCCCAGCCTAAACCATGACAAGGTTTCAGGACAAAAAGTCACAACTAAATCAAACGACAGTTAGTGAGGAACAAAGGTGTTCAAAACAAGCCCAGCCAAAGGCTTTAATCTTTTAGTACGTTGCTTAAGAAGCTGTGTATCTATTTTCCATCTGTACAGTCAGAAAAACTCATCATCTTCCCTGGAGTACTTTGAGGCCCACCATGATTGCTCTTAAACTACCAATTGTTTTTGAAGTTCATAGTGTTTTTTCTGGTGCTACCCCTTTCCACTCCAAAATGGTTAAAACCCTCCAATCCAGCAGGGACACAGCATTTATAAAGCGCTGCCAAGTCTCTAGCTTATTGAACGTTAAACCTGGGACCATAATGCCATTACTGTTAGATATTTCAGCAAATGTAGCTATTTCAGCAATCTTTCTTAATAAATAAAACCAAAAAAAGAGCCTTCACAATGCTTAATTACAAACATAAACGTCATCTCCCAGTGGCCGGTGAGACATGCAAAGAATCAAAGCATTAGCTTACACACCAAATCAATAACAAAACTGGTCAGGATTCTGGAAAACTGCATTAGAGATTAAAATATCAGATCTTGTAAATGGCAGAGTGCAAATAGCAAAAGATTGTATTTACAAATTCTAGGGCCAGTATTGTTATACTGGCAGCTACTACTACTATTATCACACCTATGTGCATACACACATGCAAACTAATTAAATGACTGAATTAAAAATCTTTCCTTAGGAGAAGACAATTTAAAGTTCTGTAACTGAAGTGATACCAAGTCAGGGCATTGTACTTCCATTTTAATTATCCATAGCCACAGCGGAGCTTCACCACAAAATGTCAAAGATTAAGAGCTAAGTGAAGACTCTTCACACTATGACAGACGATGATCAAAGCTATGCATTCATTACTTAACAGGTAGAGCAGGATGCCAACCTCTTAACTAAGACTATTGGGAACCTTCTGATAAGGTGATTTTTGCACAAACAGGCAACTTTAGGGAAAAAAACAATAACAAGTTGTTTGAGAAACTGAATGATTTTACCGAATTTCTCAAACATTTTTAGAAAATATTTCAAACATTTACATATTTAAATAATTTAAAAATACAAAATATTCTTAGAGAAACATGTCTACTTTAAAAACAATAAATCAACCAATTCAAATGAATATTCTTTAGAGTGGCAAGCTAAGCAAGGGAGTTCCAGTTATAAAACAAATGTCACATAACTGGCACCCTCACAGGTTAAAAGCCTTTTACCCAGCTACCCTACACTTTCAGGTTCGAGGTTAATATAGAAGAAACAGGGGTCCTCCTCATCCAATAATACATATAAGCCCTTAAAGTTTCACACTGACTTCAATGGCTGCTACCTACGAGACTAAAATTAGTATCACTTCCCCCTTCACTGAGGGTTATTCATATATTTTGCTTCTGTGACTTTCCCCTGCTACAGTGCTTCTTTCCAAAGGATGAAAAATTAATACTACTTGAACAGCTCTCAGCAACATACACCAGTGGCAGTGACAATCTAATTAAGAAGTCATTTATTTTCTTCACAGTTTAGCCATAGTTCAACCAGTATTGATCAAACACATGCAAAGAAGAGAAAGGCCTGTGAGATAACAATTCCACCAGATTCATAAGTAGTTACATAATAAACACATTTCAACTTCACAAGTGTTTACTCCCACAAATAAAACTTTTCTAAAAGTTTTTCTTCTACTAATGTCACTGTGACTATCATCAGGGACTCAAAGGAACTACATACTTAGAAAAGTTAAAATATTTACACCAAGTTTCTCTCTCATCTCTGGTAACATCTCAAAATATAAACTAAACTGATAATACCATGAATATTTATATATTGCTCAGCAGGGAAAATTAATGAAAAATAAACAACTGAATGTTGGTAATATTTGTTGGTAATCCTCTTTTTCAGAAATCATCCTTATGTGGTACCAGCTATGTTAGCATTAACTCCAGGAAATATTACTATTGTGCTGTCAGATGTCAGTGCTTGTTTGGCATCCGCAGCCTAGATTATTTACTTGCAGGGAGCTGCAAATAGTCATTCAGTTATAACCTTTCATAAATAGAACTGGCAACCATGAAGAAATTATTCTATCTTTTTTATGCAGTAAAGCAGACAATTCCTGTAAGGGTATACATCCTTTAAGATTACAGTTAGCACAGACAAAATGATTATCTAACTCAATGTAAGAAAGAAAATAGATCTTCTGGACTGGATATTAAAAATTGAGAAGTGTTAAACCAGATTCAAAACACCATGGAAACTAGCTATTAAGAAACTCAAAGAAATGCTACAGTACTTTCCTTCAAAATTATTTATCAAATTTTTCAGAAGCTCTGCATTTTAATCACTTCTGGGAACACTTAACTTTGTTATGCACTAAAGTATTGCGGATAATTTAAATCAAAGAACATATCCTTGAAGATGATAGTCAAGAATATAGTCTGAATTTCTGTTAGACATCAGTAAAATGACATTTTAGATAGGATTCCCTTGATCTCTATTTAGACTTGTAGCAACCGCCATGCTAAAGTTGCTTGCTTACTACCCCTGTTGGTTGGGTAACCTAGGGTACACTGAACCATGACACATGCCACCCCTGTTTCTATGAAAAGTTGTCAGGAAGAAGTACAATAGAAACTTCACTTGCTCTAGAAGTTCATTTAGTTTTAGAATTGTCTGAGGAGGAGAATCAGTTTGTGAGCACTCACCAGTTTGTCTTTTGTGGTTGTCCTCATTAAGGGTTCTTAGCCAGGGCTAAGCATTTCTTCTCCATGCCTCTCATGATTTTTTGCACAAATCCAAATATCATCCGTGCAAGTTGACTCCAAAAGCTAAGGACTAGTCCAGAAAGTCCATTCTCCCTGCAGATCAAGGAGTGAAGTATGAACACCCACCTAGAATTCACTTGGAGTTCTGCAGCAGGATGGATAACAAGAAAAACACATGAACTTAAATTGCTTTTATTTTTGAAGGAATCAAAATCCTGAGAGCCAAGAATAAATAAATACTTTTCCAAAGTAGAATAAATATCCTGAAGAAGTCAGTTCTGATAAGTCTCTACTCTCTCCCTCAAAAACAGACTTCCTGACTTGCATATTTATCATCCCGCAATACGCTGGTAAGTTACTAGCAGGCAGGGTAGGATTCTGTTGTATTCACAGACATTTCCTAGCCTGTGAACACTGTATCTTTTTGAGCACAAATATGATTTGACAACTTTAATCCCACATCCCTTTAGAAAAAGAGAATTTGCATTCCTCATACAAGGACATCAGTGCCAAATTATGTAACACTGGTAATTTGGTATGCCAGCTATACTAAGTACAGCAGGTGGTTTCATAGAAGACTATCTGCTTCACATTTTAAACAAAACAACTCCAAAGAATATCCAGTTCCCAGGAACAGAAAGTTGACCGCACAGAAGGAAACACACCATGCACAAATGTTAACTGTTCTACTTGCTTATACCAAGAGACACCAAACAGCAGTAATTCTTAGCTGCCTTAGAAAATACCAAATGGTGCTGTAATGGGGATTGCAATTTTCCTCACCAGATTGCTAGATGAAATAATGAATGTGAACTAATGGCATCAATTTGTCTTTAAAGCTACGGCACATTTTTTTTCACTACCAACAAACACTTTTTGCAGCAAACTGCAGGAAACCTGTATCTAGTATTTGAAAATATCCTTTATGCCAAGCCCTTACCTGTACAATTGCCTCTCAGCATGCCCTGAGCACCTTATGCAGTACACACCTGAAGTGCCTACTACTGAACTTATTACAATAAAAGGGTTTGAGTATGGCAAATCAGCACATCTTTGCTAACTGTAGAGAACTGGTTTAGTAAGGATTGCCACATATCTGTATGTTCTTATAGATGAAAAGAGAAACAACTTTCTATACAACTACCCCTGGTTACTGCTGCAGTCTCCAGCAGCAAGGGATTCCAGGAATTTTGATACAAAAGCACTAAGTATGCTAAATAATCAGTATTTATATCAGTCTGCATACCTCTATTAGCAGTACTCTATTCTTGGCAGAAAGCACAATACTACCCTTCTAGAACCATCAATCATTAGGATACGAGGCATACTAGCAGTGCTAATGAGGGTTAGGTGGTTACTGTCACTAGTATTTTAACTCTGCTACATAAAGGTCCTCTCGGGGAGGAAAGGCAACAGAGAGGTTACTAAAAGAGCAATGCCACTAACTTTCTGTACTGTGGTCTGTGTTAGTGCTTCTGCCAAGCCTACCCTGGCAGCAGGTGTCAGCACAGGGAGTAAGGTTAAAAAAAAAAAAAGGGATTACAGACACAGATGGATACAGAATCACAGGAATTACAACTGTTTCAAAAGCTCATATTGCTAACAAGAAGGCAGATTTGCGCTGTGATGACTTTACAGGAGGGCCGCGAGGGATGCTAAGCAGCCCTTTGAGGAAGAGGGAGAAAAAATACCCTAACATTCGTAGAAGGAAAGTTAGTTTGGCAAAATGGTGGGTCCATGTTTTGCAATACATTATATAATACACAGGAAAATACTGTATTCACCGTATAAGCTTTCTATAAAGGTAATTCTGCCACTGAAGACTTAAAACAGGACACTTACTACAAAATACAGGAAAGGAAAACCACAATTAAATCTGAAAAGCAAAACAACCAGTAGAGGTTGAGAGAACTAATCTTGGCTTGGAGATATGGCCACAAACATTCATCTTCATGCTCAGCAGTCCTAAATCCAGGATGAAAATGCATAAAATTCAATTAACAACTGCCCTATCTGTGGTCTGTCTACCTTAATTTGCACTGCAGACTAAATGCGTGGGACACTTCAATGAGACGCTGTTCAGCCATAGATTCTACATTGACTCTGTAACAACAGGAAAACAAATCAAACTACCAGAAAATTCAGACACCTACATACTTAACAGATACTGAACGACTCTAAGATGTTCACCAGAATCAACACAAACAAAAACACCTCACACCACACTAAAGAAACTATACGGATTGTTCAAACAGCTTTTTTGGAAACCTTTAAGGCTCAGTATCACATTCCCAACCTATAAAATTCCAAACAGACATCTTAAGCGTCTATGTTGGAACTGTTAGTAACATAAATAGCAGTGTTTATCAGATAACCTAATAAATACACAATCTGAAAATTGGAAGACAGTATACCATGACTGTAGCAAGGACCCAAACTTGCCTCTGGTTCAACAGGACAGCCAATCAGTGGGGCTTCTGTGGTCACTCCCCCCCACCCCACCCTGCTCCGTGTTTTAAGTACTGATTTGACTGTCTGCTGTTTACAGGTCTTATCTAGTAACTGCATTTGAAATGAGACATTATAACACCAGGTGTTTCAGAAGTCCAGTCTGAAGGTATGTATGCAAATGCCTAAGGCAGCAACAGATATTAATGAGACTGGCAGGGTTTTTTTTTAAATATTTTTTTGTGATTTAAACAGGTCCTTGTAGGTTCCAGGTCAATAAATATTTACAGCAGTGATAATAGCAACTAAATATTCAGTTCTTCATGAATACATTTTTAGGTACATAATAAACATGCTAGTCAGGGCTGTGACATACATTTTAGGAATACACAAAATAGGTCAAAAATAGGGATACCTCCTTTGGTATTACTGGGAATCTGTAGCAGGAAGATTCTGGCATCTCATTAAACCACTACTGTGAGCCTGAGCTTCAGTTTTGGTTTACACTGACAGCTGCCTTGACTTGATCCATCTTTGACTCCAGAGTCAAAGGCTTCGTGAAATTGCCATCCATACAACTGTGTGACAAAACCACTCAGACTGCTTCAGGTGGACCTCTGCCCTTGACTTTCAGCATTCAGCTTTCTCCTTTAAGTTCGTTTTCCTATGAACTTTGTCTAAACCAAAATTAGTAGAAGCCTAGCAATAGTACTCCCTTTCAATTACATGGATTGAATGACTTTTATACAAGAAGTTAGCCAAGTAAATTTACTGCTGGATTTTGCCTGTTGTCTTATAAAATATGAAATGCTCATGCCCTTAATCCCTGAAGAAATTGTCTGGAAACCTTCTTATTTAAACTGAATTGTCCCATGGTAACTTCTAAAATGTGTAGAATGCATGACACTCAGAGCGTGAACTGGATAAATAAGAAGTCATGTATGTATAAAATGGCTTTGAAACACTAAACAAAAAAGTTGTAGACGTATTTCTTCATGATATTAAGAAGACACCCCAGCAGAATTAGAAAATGTAAGAAAAAAGAGAAATTCTATGATACTGTACTTAAAATTCACTACTAAAAGATATTTAAACAAAGTGCTTATTAAACAGTAGTAGCTAGACAGCTCATTCACCACGGTATTGAATAAACTTTTAATAACTTCTTAAATGCATGCTTTGAGTCACAATAAAATTACTTCCTGGCATTAGAAAAAGACTCACCTATGTATAGATAATCAATAACTGCCTATTCCACAAATACAGACACAATACTATGGCTGATTTAGACTTNCTGAAATGTAAGAGGAATGCATTTCTGAGTAACTACATGGAAAAAAGCAGTAGGCTAGACAGCAAATGCCTTGCTAAGCCTTTTCCATCTCCAATTCCCAAGCTTTTTTGAGAAGACACTTGTTCTTGCTGTATTCTAGGAATATCAGTATTAACCTTCAGGAAATCCAGAAATTAAAATTTAAAAATGGAACTGTAGTAGAATGTCACCGTTAATACGTAAGAAACTCCTGTAACTTTGAAGAACTTTCCTTCTACTATCTCCACAAATCCGGCTTCATTATTACCAAAGGACTGACTGTACTGGAAATATGGCTTTGTATTTGAGAGCCAATTGTCAGTGCTGGCAGAAAGAACAAAGGTCAAAACTAATATAAACAGGTCAAAGAAGACATAGCAGAAAGTTTCTGGTTTGGTTTTTCTGGGGTTCTTTGGGGGCTGTTGTTTGGGTTTGGTTTTTTTTTGGTTTTGGTTTTTTTTTATTTGCTTAATAGGCAGCAGCACTGCACTGCAATATAATAGAAATCAATTCATCGAAATGATTACTCTGATGATATAACAATTAGTAATAGAAAAACTCTGCCAGTTAAGGTAGCAAAAGTGGTTCCAAAGATGCTGAAAAAAAGACACATCAAAGACTGAACACTTTTAAACAGCAGTAGGTTAACTCCAATAAGTGACTCTGATGAAGATCTGCATTTTGTAATCTGTACCACACACACAGAGGCTAGGCTTGGCTCTGCCTCCACTCTGTCACTTCATCTGATATAGCTATGAAAATGTACCACACATGCTCATGATAGCTCAGCTACTCTATTTGACATGTCAGGGTATCTGCTTCAGAAGTGGGAGCTCAAATAACTGTCCATCAATATTAGAAAGGAAATTCTCACTCCTTCCTGCTATGCAATTCCAACAATGTACCTTGCTCCAGGCCCTTTGTGAACAATTTAACTCTCTAAAATCACAGCAAACAAACCCAGAGAAAATTGCAAGGGTTTATGCTATTTTAACAAGCTAAGCCATCCCACAGAGCAGTGTAGCAAGCACTAAGGCTGGGAAAATGGAAACAGTGGAACCGTCCAGCCGGCTGCATAGAGCAATGATTTTCCAATCATTAGGTTTTATGTACGCACACTGGAAAAATAATCGTGAATAATGAATTAATCTATTCTCAAATTATTTTTTGTATTAATTACTACTCAAAGGAAATGACAGGCAATTGTCCTAAAATTTTCAACTGTATATCAAGCACTCAGAGTAATGAGAATTGGACTAACTGGAAAAAAACAAGTTAGATAAAGGGAAGCAGCATCTACTGAAGAATATTTTCCACACAATAATGCATTCCTGGAATTCCAAAGGTCATAGAGTGCTTTAAATTATTCTTCCTTATGAAAGAAAAATAAGACAGTTTACTTTCTGAAAGTGTAATAGAATATGATACTGAGAGTTATTTCTCTGAAGGCTTTGTATGCTTGTATGAGAACTGCTAGGTTTTGCACTAGAAAACCAATGAACTTACTACCGTTCAATTTCACCATTTCAAAGTATTCAAAAACTAAAAATATTTGAAAGTATTTAATGTTTCTTTACACTGATTGTGATTAAGGATGATTTCAAGACAAATTTCTCAAATCAAGGTGTCCTACTACCTCAAAATTATTTCCAGGTGGTCTGTATACCTAGGAACATTAGTACATCTCTCCTACCTAATTAGTAGGGGATTTATCTGTAGCTAACGGAACATATGTGCTTGTGAGCTAGTAATAAGTGGCCTACATATGACAGAATTTCTTAAGAGGATCAAATGTTTATCAGAAAGCTCTCTGGCATGCTCTAGACTAACCTAGATCATGCCTGACCCCAAACGCCTTGTAGTGCCACCTAACAAGCTGACCTCTAAGAAGTTCTGCACAGATGGAGGTGAAACCCTGAGGCTCGTGGCAGCCTAAAACCTGTAAATGTAATCCAAAATACAATACAATCTTCTACTAAGTCAAGGGGTGGAAAAAGTACTATTCTACCTTATCAAATAGTTACATGAAATTGATGCCTTCCATCCTAATACCATGAAGTTGAAAGTCTCCTAACTCAAAACTACTTTGAGTAAGCAAAGTTCTCCATTAGTACTCCAAACAAATCTGCAAGACAATTGCAACTAGATGAGGGCTATGGCTAATCAGGGAAACTATTTTTTAATCATAGCAATAAGGACACCCACTCCCGCCCCGTGACATTTGCAGAAGTAGCACATTTTATACAAGCATCATTTTACATGTCTCAATTACACCACTCTACAAAACTTTATTTGTACTTGTCATGGTTTTGGCTGGGATGGGGTTGACTTTTTTGCTAGCAGCTTGGGTAGTGCTATGTTTTGGATTTGGGATGAGAACAGTGTTGGTAGTGCACCAATGGGTTTGGTTGTTGCTAAGCTCTCAAGGCCTCTTCTGCTCCTCACACCACCCCACCAGCGAGTAGGTTGGAGATGCACAAGAAGTTGGGATGAGACACAGCCAGCACAGCTGACCCCAACTGACCAAAGAGATATTCCACGCCATATGACATCCTGCTCAGTATATAAAGCTGGGGGAAGAAGGAGGAAAGGGGGGGGGACACATTTGGAGTGATGGTGTTTGTCTTCCCCAGTAACCATTATACGTGATGGAGTCCTGCTTTCCTGGAGATGGCTGAACACCTGCCTGCCGATGGGAAGCAGTGAATGAATTCCTTGCTTTGCTTTGCTTGCGTGGCTTTTGCTTTACTTATTAAACTGTTTTTATCTCAATCCACAATTTTTTTTCTTACTTTTATTCTTCCAATTTTCTTCCCCATCCCAACGGGGAGGAGTGCGCAAGTGGCTGCATGGTCGTATCTGCTGGCTGGGGTTAAACCATGACAGTACTACACGGGTGCTTTAAAAAAGTAAGGACAGCAAATATACACCTACCTTGATTATGTTATTTTTAGCACTAATACAGGTAATTCTACAAAGCTCCTCCTCTCCATATTTACCATAAAAAAAAAAATATTTTATACTGACATAAGAAGCTGCAACAGGAGTCTCACTGACAAGTTTCATGAAAGAAAATTCTGGTTACAACATTATTTGCTATTAAGATTGTGATTATAGAGCTACTTTTTTGTTACTTTTAGTTTCATTTTTTACTCATGTCTTTTGAGTATGCTAGTATTACTGTTTTGAAACATAACTAGACAAGTATAGAAAAAACCCTTCAAAGTATTTACTGAAGTATCATTTTCATTAATTCCTTTACCCTTACCATCCCAAGAGTCTCAGAGGAAGCCTTGTGTAACTTGGAAAGAGAAGCTGTTATTTTTAAAACATTGTCTTAGAGGATGCAGAGTAAGTTTTCATCCGGCCATCCACTTAACTAAGATGTCAGCAAAAAAGATCATTAGCATTGAAAAAAAATCAAATAGATTACAATGTCATTCTAATGAATATGATTTGGTATAACTTGATGAGAATGAATGGTTACAGAGGGTATTCCAAACCTGGAGTGAAACACATGATTCAGAAAGGTGTCACTCAGTTCTGCCCCCCCCCCCCC
>VZSZ01010372.1:1702476-1765534 GCA_013398815.1 Ibidorhyncha struthersii
CACAATATAATCTAGCTAGCCTATTTCCCTTCTTCTGTGCTAATCGTGGTGGTATTTCTGCAACAGAAATTTAAAAGCTAAGTGTTCCAACTAATTAATAGAACAAACCCACCACTTAAAATACAAAACAAAAACAAAACACTGCTGCAGTGATTGTTTCACCGTTCTCTTGCCCCAGGGAACAATCTTTTCCTTAATGTGTAATGTCTTCATTACAGTCTGCAGTGGTGCTGCAGGTGGAAGTGGTGCTTGCAGGGTCTGTAGGCTGGCACTATGGAACCCCTGCAGTGCGCAAGAATGCTCACCAGCTGTAGGTCAGATAAATAGTTTATACAGTGTGGGTAAAGTGTTCACAGCTGAGCTTCTTTTACTGCCACTTCATAGTCTAACTAGCATTGAGGACTGTACTGAGCTTTTATCACCCTCAGTTGTAACAGAGTACTTCCAGAGAAGAAACCCACAGGAGAAATACACCTTAAACACTTGTATGTCCCTACCAAACCTGGAACATTAAAGCTGCTATTTAAGGTCAGAGAAATTAACGGACATACACATGGGAATTATTCCTTCTCTTTGCTTAGAATAATCTGTAGAGAGCAACCGAGAAAGTCCCAAATATCCTATAGCTCTATTTGGCATACATAAAAATATTCTCTTGTCATGAAGTGCTTAAAACTTAATCTCACCCTGCAATGCTTTGCATAAGAGTGACTTCCAACAACTGCGTACTTTTCCATAAAGAATCATGACCTTGGATATCTAATGAATGAATAATGGACATGGAATCAAAGATAAAGCAAAAAAAATATGGGGCTCTCTGGATAGAACGCTTTGTAACATATTAAGTTACCTAGATTAAATTAGCTACAATAGTGTAAGAATGAATGCAGGTAATTATGGTAATGGAATGGTAAAGCAGAACACAGATAATTTGTTTTTCTGCCCTGCAGATACCACAAAAGTCTACCTAAGATGATAATTCCAGAATAAATCCATTATGAATTAGGACAGAGCATCCATGTATCTCCTTTAAGGAAATTCACTCCTATTTCAGTCAACTATATTTTTTCAACATGGGATTTTATAATGGAGCACGAAGTGGAGCTTTTACGTTTTAAAGCTTACAATTAAAAATAACATTTTGAAACTGCATGAAGACTTTAAATCATATTTTGGTGTATTTGCCTTCAGACAGTTCTAAGGAAGCTTCTGTAGGTCCAATGAACTTGAGAATCCTTTATGTTTTGCAATATTTTAACTCAAAGCTTAAATAAGCTGAATTGGTTACATTTCTCTCCACAAGATATGAACTGATAGACTGCCTTCAAGCAGACAGGAGCAAGAGAGATTAGAAAGATATGTGTTTGTAACTTGGGTGAACAAACCACAGCCAATTTCTACAGAATTATCTGAAATTTTTATAAAGCAAGTCACAAAGTTATTACTATTAGCATTTAAGATTTAGCAATACTTCTAGGCTGAATTACTATAGGATAGTATGACTTCAGAATCTAACATTTGCTACAGCAATTTGCTAGTAAAAAATAGTATAAAAGAACTACTTACATGATCTAAACTCTGCTAATTTCTGGCGGTCTTTGAGAAGCAGTTTCTAACAACTGGCAAGACTAATCATAGTTTATGTAGAACAGGCTATATTATTAGGACTTTATGCCATTTTTAAGAACCATATTGTATAACAATCTCAGCTTTCACTTAACCATAGAAAATTTGTAACACACAATGAGCAATAAATACATTATGAAACAGCGGCTACGCATGAGTTAGTAGTTGCTTACCTGACAAAAACAATTAGAAAAAAAACTTAGAAAATAGGTTTCACAATGGAGTAACTTACATTAACTTAAAACCAAGTTTTAGGTATGTAAGACCTCTTCAAATTCTAACTCCAGTAGTGCCTGCGTTTTTCCTAAGGTGTCAAGTTTCTCCCAAACACATTTTAAATTTCAGTCTAACTGAAGTACTTCATGGTACTCAAGTCCTTGACTCTCCAAGAATTTACAAATTAGGTAGATCACTTAGTACCAAGCCTCTCCCCACAAGGTGTTTTCAAGAGGTAGCTCTTTTTGACAGCTTTCTTGGAATGAGAGTATGCTTGATATTCTCCTTGTTTTGAAGACAAGATGAACTCCCACTCAAGGCTACAGGTATTCTGTAATAGGTCTTTCTAAATCTGTCTTTCTAGTTAAAGCATCTCCACTTTATTATCCTCATTAAACATTTACTATTCCATTTTCTCTCTTCACTGTAAACAAATATTAATATGTTTTTCTCCTAATTTTCATTAACACAGAATGACCCATGTCATGGAAGCATAGAGAGGCTTCAGCTGAGGCTGAAATTCCCTAGACTAAGTGGTGAATAAACATAATGTAACCTTGTTTGGGGTGCACAAAGACTTTTTCCTCCCTGCCCCCCAACTATCTGAACAGACTTAGCAGAGGTTAAAAGAAGAAACTGAAATATGGAGTAGAACTCACTTTATCAGAAATAACATACAGATTTAGCAGGCCACCATACCTCTCAAACTGATGTTAAAATGTCAGATGATATAAGTAGCACACACTCTAAATGTATCAGTGGTTTGATAACAAGAAAATTGACTTCACTGTAGATCTAGAGTCCAAGAGCCTTCAGTCTCTTAACAGATGCTTGGTGAACTGCTTTTTGCTTTTTAAAGGTCATCTATTTTATCCTTCCAGGTTCTGAAATCAGAAGCTAAGAAGTTGTATAAAGAAAACAGTGCAGAATGTTCTGAAATTATGGAAGCAACATGCATTACGAATGATGAAAACCAAGCCAGCTCCGAGTCTCATTTCTTACTATACCATGTTAGACACTATTCTTTACTCACTGTTTAAATGACCACACTCCCATTAGCTGCAGAGAATGGGAAACATACATGCCAATAGTTATTCCACACAGTTGAAAACATAATTTCTCTATAGGGATACTCTGCTCATTGTGTCACATCCAGAACACAACCTCTTAAATACAGAAGTTGTTGATGAAGAGATAATCAAGCTCATTCTGTATGGATTAGAAAAGTAAAACAATGTAGGCCAGTAAGTACAATAGTCTCGGAACTGTTTCGACTGACACTTTCACTTCTGAGTGTTAGGTGGGTTGTTCTTTTTTCTTAGTAATTTCTTTAAAATCTGCTAGGAATTAAGACTGTTGTTCTTCATCTTCTAAAGAAACATCACAACTTTGGTTGGCATTGTGTTATCTTGTTGGAATTATTGCTACTATCTGACAAGCACAAAAAAATCAGCTCTCCAATTCAGAAAGAATAAAAATGAGGACTGTGTCATGGGAAAGAAAGGGAAGTCCCCTGGATCAAGAAAAAGAAAAAAAAAAACCAAAAACTTTATGAGAAATACTTAGAATCATAGAATTGTTGAGGTTGGAACGGACCTTTAAGATCATTGAGTCCAACCATTAACCTGACAAAAAACACTTCTAAACCATGTCCTCAAGTGCCTCGTCCACCCTTTTTTTAAACACCTCCAGGGATGGTGAATCGACCACCTCCCTGGGCAGCCTATTCCAATGCTGGATAACCCTTTCAGTGAAAAAATTTTTCCTAATATCCAACCTAAACCTCGCCTGGCATAATTTGAACCCATTTCCTCTTTTCCTATCACTTGTCACTAGGGAGAAGAGGTCAGTCCCCATCTCTCTACAACCTCCTTTCAGGTAGTTGCAGAGTGTTATAAGGTCTCCCCTCAGCCTCCTCCAGGCTAAACAGCCCCAGTTCTCTCAGCCGTTCCTCATGAGACTTGTCCTCCAGACACCTCACCACCCTTCTCTGGACATGCTCCAGCACCTCAATGTCTTTCTTGTAGTGAGGGGCCCAGAACTGAACACAGTACTCAAGGTAGGGTCTCACCAGTGCTGAGTACAGAGGCATGATCACTTCCCGAGTCCTGCTCACCACACTATTCCTGATATTCCTGGATGTTGCCTTCAGTCTTCAAATCTTGACTGTATAGCTAATCCCTGGTTTGCTGTTTCTCACTAAAATCAGAAGTGAAACCTCTTCTTCCTTTTAAAAGTAACATACCATAAGTGTAGTAGTAGAGCAATTGAAGAATAGGGCTTCCCTTGCCACTGCTAGTGCTGCATGCTAGTCCTTTTAAATGCTCATCAGAGAATAAAAAGGCTGAAGTTTGGTTTCAGTTCAGTAAACATTCTCCACGACTTGTTCAGTTGCTTTCCCTTGCACCAAGAAGCACAACTGGTACTACGCACAAGGTACTGAATCCACATAAGATAACACTGTACAGGTTCAGTACAGGTTCTCCACAAAACACACAGCTCCAGAGAAAGATGCTGCTGTTATAGATACAGAGTTTATAGTGTGATCACCTGATACTCAGCATAGTGAATGTGGGAAATATTAACTAAAACACAAGGTTCTATCCTGATTACTTTTAATTTCAGCACCACTCTGAAAACAGAAGCCATTGTTTCTATATAGATGCCTAACACCTCTGTCAGCAGAAACTGTGCGTCCACTACACTAACTGGGCAGGAAAGGAAAGCAGAGCCTATACTATCATCATGCTCCCTGTATTTCTACACATTCCTGCCATATTATTATTCCAGGATAGCTGCCTTTCCTTAATTCCCATACTGAATTTTTATTTCTTGACTGCCTGTCAACAAAGCTTA
Source organism: Ibidorhyncha struthersii (assembly GCA_013398815.1). Classification (NCBI taxonomy): domain Eukaryota; kingdom Metazoa; phylum Chordata; class Aves; order Charadriiformes; family Charadriidae; genus Ibidorhyncha; species Ibidorhyncha struthersii. The sequence goes on from VZSZ01010372.1 coordinate 1,707,175, forward strand.
ACATGTCCTTAAATTATTTCTTTAAAACATTAATTTTCTTTTTATACACTCAAATTAAGGCTTGCCTATTTACAGTGTAAGTCCCTCCTCAATCATCTTTCAAAAACTGGAAAAAAAGCATTCCAGCTTTCTTACTTCCTAGCAAATGAAACTGATTTCATTCTATTTTTACCTGGAATCTTTCTTCTGTGAAGTGCCAGAGTTTCTACACCAGCTTTTCAATTAAGGTCCTACATAAAGAGCCCCCCTCCCAATAACTTACTGAATGCTAACTGCTAACATTTTATATCATGGAATAATAAAACAGAAACAGACCTCAACACCATGTATCAAGACTATATTAAAATCAGTTTCTCCTGATGGAAGAAAAAGAAGGAACATTTATGCTTTTGAAAACCTATGCTTTTGAAGCAGTTAGGACCAGAACTTCAATAACATAAAATGCGTTAGTTGGCAGACTTATGATATTACAGTTACCTAGTTTCACATAAAACACATGCTGCTAAGATGGCCTCACTGGTCATTTAATATGCTCCTTGCACCAATGTGTTTTGGGCTCTCCATTTAAAAAAAAAAAAAAAAAAAGGCACGACAGAATATATTTAGCAATTCTAAATGTCACTTCTATAATGTCCTCTGAACCTAAAGTGTGCATATTGTAGCAATCAACTCCTCTGATATAATTTATTAAATAGTGCCATCCAGTGGCAAGTGAATCACAATGAAATGCAATCTATAAAAACCATGTTACCACAAAATTCTTACCATTCATGCAACTGCAGATAAATATTTCAACAGATTACATGTTTAGCTTATACATAAAGCTGAATTTTATGAAAACACTAAATTCCTGATGGTATTTTGGCATGTTTTATGGTAGTTACAGAAACAATAGAAGCATTAATGCTTTGTTATGTGAAAGGACACATTTACTGGGCATGGTAAGGTAGCAACGCCAGTCCTAAATCCTTTGAAATCCTTAATAGCGTCTAAAAAAAAAAGGGCCAAGGATGTTAAGTTTTCCTATCAGAGGTTCTGAGTGTGCAGAAGGGTAGGCAAGAGTGAAAATGAGTGGCCTGACTACTATTTTTAATTCTACCAATTCACTCATAACTGAATCCCCACCAAAAGGTGAGAGAATCATGATACAATTTTGTCTAATTTCCAAGGCACCTTTGTATTATTTGCTACTGATAGAAGACAAATATTGAACAAACACATAATATACTAAACCAAAATGCATTTAGAGACATACCAAAATCTGCTTTCCAAACAGACAAATCTGTCGCTATTGCCTGTTTACAGACCTGCAGAATTTGATGCCCGAAGAAAGTACAAAAGTATATTTCTATGTAATAAGTAGAGCACTGAAGAACCATCAGCAACCCAAGAGATCATTCCTCTCCCCGCTTTATAATTCTCCATGAATTGCCAGCATGAATCACAGTTCTCTTCAGATAATGAAGGCTTAGAAATGTCATTATATAGTGTAGCAATATAAATCTATCTGGCCATCCCATTAGAAATGCCTATCAAGGAACAAAGTGTACTTCCTGGAAATAGTTCAATGCAAATACCTCTCCTTTTTTCTTTTTCTTGACGTTTCACTAAAGAAACTATAAGATGATGCATGTCATGTTTAACAGCCAAAACTACCATACACATTTCTATAAGGAAAGCATTATGAACAAAAGATAATGCACATTCAGAAATGGGCTTTGATTTCTGTATGTTAACAGTCCACGTTGGTAGAAGGAACAGAATTTAGAAATGGGTACATATTCTAGTATTTAAATATCCATTAGAACTCTGCCAGGAAAGGTGAAATTAACAGATTTGCTGTAAACAATAGAGTCAAAAGGAAAAGTACACTACCAAAGTTTTTTCAAATGGTAACGCTATAAGGTATTTCTTTTATTATTATCACAAAAATCAAGTGGTGAACAGTGTCTGTATATTAGCAGTTATTCAATGTAAGAAGGAAGTATAATGTTCTTCTAAGTTGACATATTTCGCGAACAACAAAATGTTCCATTACCTTTGCTGTTGCCTTATTTTTTACTCCTGTATAATACAGATTATGGTGGAATTCAGTTCAATAAAGCTACTTTTCCCCAGATGCTTTGAGGATAGTGAAGTTTTAAATTATACAATAATATATTCATAAAATTACCCATGGATACGTGGAAATAATTAGAAATAATAATAATTAGGTATATTTGAAGATATACCAAGAATATAAGTGAATTAAAAAGTTTTCCTCTCATTAACAGCTAAATATGAGGTAAGACAGAAAAACTTTTTAACGCCTGCAAGGCTTTTTGTTCAAGTCCATTCATGGCTGTTTAGTAAAGACTAGAGCAAGTAACAAAAACCAAATCAAAACAAATAAACCTCCAAAACCACCAACAACCAAAAAAACCCCGAAAACAGCCCTCCTGCCAGAATTTCATACAAAAATAAACTTGACTAATGTTAGCAAAGAGTTATTCATTAGCCTCCATAAAACCATTCACAGTAACAGTGACTTATAGTCACACAATCAAACAATACCATTTCTCTAAAAGGTAACAAACTCATTAGTATTTCTACTGGCTCAGAGTAAAGCTCTTTAATCCCTATGTCAACAATAAAAGTCTCGGGAATGTTTTATTGATCAGCAGTTATAACACAGATTGATAGATTTCTACCTAACATCTACATTAGAAGCCTGTTAAAATAAAAGCAGGATAAGATCCCACCCGTAACACATGCCATACACTTTGGAGATCCAGACGAGATATTTTTAAACCTGCATACAGCATTGCTATTTATCATTGTATACATTTCTACAGTACACCTCCTGTTCTTACTGACCAAAAAGACTCGAACTCTGCATCAGGCTCACGGTAACGTTACCTAATGATGCCCGTACCAGCGGTGACACTTCCAGCTCACCACTTTGCAAGCCTACAACAGTTGCCTGGCACCTCCAGGGGCCTGGCAGTGCCTGCAAACCTAACAGCCTGCAGAACTGAAATTCTGTTACACAATCTTTCTATTTCATAATTTGGTTTTAGTTCAAATTGTGATAACATTTCAGCTTTGGGTGAGAACTCAATCACAATAAAAGAAAATATTTTTTAAATGCTGAAAAACCATCAGTAACATGTTATACTGAAGACTTCTAACCCACCCGGATACATTCCGGCATCCCTGTGATGGAAAGTAGCAAGTGAAAGGGCAGCTGGATTTGGGGGTCTAAGAGAAAGAACACCTCTCGCCTGCCTTGTCCCCAACACCACACTTTAAAATATTTAAGCACTTAAAACTGCTTCGATACCTGAAGTACTTTGATAACTTTACTGAACTGTTTTCCATTAATATCTTAAAGATGTTTAATTTAAAGACATCAAAACCAGCACGCTGAAATGAGCAAAACCTTTCTCAGATATTAGACAGATTTGTGCTACCAAAATTTTTCCTCCGGAGTATCAGACATGGTGAGAGCAGGAGATACATTACTACAATCACCACTATGTTTTTAAGCATCTTTCTTCCCAGTTGAGTTGAAATTGAGAAGAAAAGTGACTTTTGCAAACAAGCTATCCAACAAATGGATGATTATACGGCAAAAACGAGATAGTAGGACCTTGAAAAGAGAAGCCTGAAGTTAAATCCAAAACAGCAACAGGTAAGTAAGGTAGAAATGGATCTCACATCCATGTTACCGTACCTCAGTCTTAATCTACACTCCCTTGCCTTTTCGAAGCTCTAAACTTAATAGATATAATCATACAGATTGTGCTGAAAACTGTAGATTCTTCATTTATGCATATATGTGAGTACACACACTAAATATTTTTGGACAAAGGATGAGGATTAACAAACTGTATAACCTGAGAAACTGAACATGCACCCAAGTTCCTAAGGAAAAATTTAATGCATTAAACCACTACATTAGTACTGCAGCTCTGTGTCAGTTGAAATGTATGCTGCTTGATAAAGTTAGGATTTAAAAGTGAGAGTAATGGGAAAATGATATCATTTCACCTACAACTGCGTATTTAAAGGTTAAAAATAGCAAACCTTACAGGACGACTGTCTCACTTATAGAGTAGCTAACAGTCCTACTGACAAACCATTGATCCCTTCTGCTCCAGTATTACAGAATAAAACATTGGCATTATGTGGAGATAGAAGTGCATTCCCTTGCTTATATTTCTCCACTTGACAGAGTAGATCTGAAAAAAAAAAAAAACAAACCCCAAAAACCCCACACCCAACAGTCCACAGATCATAAAAGTGCTCATTACTTTAAACTAGTGGGCACAGGGCTACCATCCAGGGTAAGCCCCTTCCAATGTCAAGTACTCTGATTCTTTGAACTCTAACAGAGCCCTCTCTCTTACATTGCCATATCATTAGTTCATCACAAAATGTATTTTCAATGTTTCTTTTCAGCTCGGAAACATTAGAGAAAGAAAATTAAGACTGTACAAATTTTATATGAATTTCTGGTAGTATTCTGTGCATAGCATCTATACAGATGCACTGGACTTTCTTTCATCAAGTAGATCACAACAAGTAGATCCTGATTTTTAGTGGCATATTCCCTAACACGTCTAACGAACATTACACCATTTCCACTCCCACCATGTGGAAGCTTCAAGTTGCCCAACAGGAGATGCTGCAGAAATTCCTGGAGAATAAATTCCTTAAAGACCTCATCACACTCTCAATATGAAGTCAAGCTCAGTGTCATTAAAACAGAGCTTCTAATCTTCAACCCCTCAGATTTCTCCATACTGCCTCTTATCTCCACCATTCCAGGCACAATTAGTATCCTGACTCTCTCCATGGTCAGAAAGTCAGGCATCCCATGGCAAGGATATGTCAAGGCCACACATTAGCGTAAGTTTATATAAAAATCTTTTAGGATTTTACTCTTACACCTACAGCAACATTGGCATAATGACTCACAAAAGAATATTACATCATCCAACCTTACAGTTATTGCCAGAAAGTTTTTTGCAGCTATGCACACATTAGTAATATACAGTACACAAGCAGAATAAAGCTAAAATATATAAATAATTATAAGATAAACGAGGCTGTTTCTGAAATTCTGTTATGCTTTTTTTATCTACAGGTGCATAATTCACTATGGTAAATTATATCTGATAATGATTTTAACAGTGAGAAGTCCTGCTTATTTGACAGGAAAAGCTACACTGGCCAAACATTGTATATTGAAAACTGCAAAATGTAAGATTTTGGAATAAAACCAAAAATAGGATTTTAATGAAACTATGTAATAAATAAAGTTACGTAATTTTTCCGTATGCAACTTCTTAGAAATTGATTATCCTTTTTATTTTTTCTTAAACAAGGAGAATAAACCAGAATGTTAGTCACCCTAAATCCTATAAAAATTATTCTAATGGTAGCCTTAATGAATTTCATCTTTTTATAGGCATGAAAATTTAAAGTAATTAGTTTCTTCTATCTGTGCCAACAGAATTAGTAATGTATTAGTTTTTGCAGCATAAAAGGCAGAATAACATAACTGTTAATTAAACTCAAAATGTTGTTAAATAATTATTCTCAAGAACATAGATTTTACTAATTAAAGTATTATTGCTAAATACTATAATTTCTCAAGTTACTTTATACAAATAGTATTCAACTCAATTAAATAATCAATTGAACAGAAATAGGCAGATGACAGAAGCTATGCAGTTGCTTACATATTTTAAGAGCAACTGCTTCTGCCCTAAAAATGTTTTGGTACTTGATAAATATTCATCACCTGCACCTCCAATGAATTCGAGGCGTTTACTCATCACTCAAAAATCAAGAAGCAATATATAAGTATGCTAAAAACTGGTACACAACCAATAAACTATTTAAAGGTATTCACTCAAATTAATTGTACAGTAATTTTGCAGGATCGAGCAGATCAGTTAGGCAGCAATCTGCATGGAAACGTTCTCTTCCTCCTGTATCTCCTTCCTGCCTGTAGCTGATAGCAATTTGATATATAATGAACGCAGATTGGTCTACCCTTCACAAGCATGCCCTTACTTCATGAAGTCACTATCCAATAAGACACAACAAAAGGCAAGGAGAGGAAAAGCTTTCCTTGGAAAGGCAAGTTTCCATCACAGCTTGATAATTGTTAGTATCTCCAATCTTCTCTGCCATCTTCCTTATGAAACTAAAACCCAAGAATTCTAAACACTGTGATCTCTCAGCACAGTAAGTTTGTATATAATACTGGTTCTTACAGTGGCAGCGTCAAATTCCCCCATTTATCTTACATTCACTTCAGTCAATAGCAAAGAGTTAAGTTTATCTAAGTGTTCAATGGCACAGTCAAGTACCTACATTTTCCAGAGCTTTTTGAAATTTTTGAAGTCTCCTGTTTACAGTATCAGAGACATGCTATTTCTCTACAGAAGTTAATGATAGTTTGACATTCAATCATAAAAAGAGTTGGAGTATACTGAGCGTTTTCATACGACATTACATACCTGCAAAGATTTCATTAAGTAAATCAAAAGCCAGTTAAAAATAGTTATTAACGTGCTTAGGTATTTTATTGCCTAAAGCACGGAATGCACAGATAAATACTTGAAATAGAAATACTGTACCAAATTAAACAAAAGTTTGTCATTACTTTATATCCAGCCTTGTATACTTTCAACCCACAGCAGTATTAATCACTGACAAATTGCCATCAAATTCATTAGGACACAGGCATATGCTTGTATCTGTACAGAGCGTAAGAGAAATAAGATACAAAGCAGAAAAGGTAGCAAGAGAAGGAAGGCAAAGCCAGAATGTGTGTAGCCAGAGATGCCCTTGATTCCAGAAGCAGAGTAGTAAAGAACATATCTTGAATTAAAACAAAAAGAACTGCATGGAGGAGCTAACCCACCTCCACCATCAACATCTTTCCTAATAGGAATGAATTTGAACGCTTCTACAGTTTGGCAAGGCATTTCAGTAATAACAACAACAACAAAAAAAAAAAAAACACAAAACAAACCACACACAAAAAAAAAAACCAAACAACCAAGACCCCCCCAAATCTACAGTGGTTATCACTGCTTGGAAAGGGTTGTGACAATCTTTTGTTTGACCTGTATGAATCCCTGATATGAGCTTCCCTGAGAGTTTAAGGTAATATCTCTGCTGCTTAAAATGAACATACCTATCCTGAAAGCTATCCTACTAATATAGCATTGTATACAGTATGACCACTACTGTGATTTTGTTCTGTAATTTAAACACAGTATGTCTAATATGAAGGAAGGACAGTGAAGACAGACTGTTCAAATCCATTAAGTCTGTTTTAATGTTCAAAGCTCAAGCTGCATTGCTCCTGCCAAATGTAAGATTCCCTAAGTAACCAGTATCATATTCCAACATTACATAGAAGGCTTACTGAAAACCTTGCTGAAAGACAATAAATTCCTGATAGTTTGGGGATTATAAATAAACAGACAACATTTGGCAGAGTCATGAGTAGTTTCCAGACTAGGCAAATCTAAAAATAAGAGATCCGGGAAGATTTGCTAGCCCAAAGCCTCTGAATTTGGTGGATAAGAGAAAATGTGAGCCATTAAAATGGAGAAAAATGTATCAAGTTAATTATTGCAGTCTAAACAGGAAAGAAACACTGACTCTTGATGCATATTTATAACCTGTTCTTCCGGGAAGAGCAGAAATAAAACAGCTGAAACACTGGCCATTCACTTTATTTTGTTACTATGTCCCTTCTAGGAGCCTGCAAAAAATACTGCTGTGTTGGTAATCAGTTATAACCTGTTAGAGAATCACCCTGTTAAAACAGTATTAAAAGATAGTAATTTTGGTGCATATGCCACCAGGCTGTCCCAAGCAGAAGTGATGTGAAACATCCTGAGGTTGCTGCTGTTGCATTAAATGAAGGACTTCATGTACATACATACACTTCTGCAGATTATGATACAATCTTTACACAATATATTTTCCTCCAGATCTAGCCTCTTTTTGTTCAAAACATGCTTTATCTAGTAAAAGCTGTTGTAACCCAGTACCGTGCGAGGGACTAAGAGTAGTTGCCAAGAAAAGCATAAAGGTGTACTGCCAGTGTTCAGTGATCCATGAGATCTCAAAAACTTCGTGAGCCAGAGAGACTGCTCTTATAGAAATCGCTAATGGATTTTCCTTCCATGAATCCTCAACTCTTTGTTCAATATTGTTCCAGCCTTTATTTACCACATACTTTTCAAATCCACATTTCAGATATGATTGGATCCCCTTTTCAATGGAAGTGTGGGTTGACAGAGCAAGCAATCTGCACTTCAATAACCTAACACACATTTGAGAAAACACGACCTAAACAAAATAGACTTTACAACACCTGCAAAGTTATTTGTCATTTTACACAAGTAACTTATTTTCATCACCTGTGAATACTACAAAACGATTGCTGTGAAAGAAACTCAAGCACTGAAACCCCCTAACAAAACATCTGAATGCAAAAGCTGAGCGCAGAAGCACAAGCAACCGGAATTCTTTTAAGCATCCCATTGTTACCACTAGGAATAAGGTGCCTTCTGAAATTTTAAACATGATATTTCTTTGCATTTCAATTTTGACATAGATAGTCCCTCCACATAATCATGTGCTATACACAAAAGCAGTGACTGGAACGGTATTTATGTTACTTTCTTGTTTGATTGTCTGGCACTGTGAATTCTTGTAGAAAAACAAGTCTATCAAATTTTTGCAAGATAAAGGGGTAATTTTTGTTACATAGGTGCAAGAATTCTGATTCTTGAGACACCTCTTAGGTTTTGGGGTTTGTTGTGTTGTTTGTTTTTTTTAGACGTTACCACAAAAACCTTTCATTAACTGCCATTTATATATACTGTCTTAAACCCTTCACCGCAGTCCCAAAACAGGACAGATGTAGAAATGCACTGTGAAGAAAAACACAAAACAAAACAACACACAGCAAGCAAACCAAAGAAACCCTAATGTACCTGCATCTCAATTTCTGGCACATTCGTTTTCCTCTGAGTGGAGACTAGTAAGAGACATTACCTTTTTAAAGAAAAGGCAGAATACTAAGAACACATTAACTTCATATGTGATGTATGTATTCTTAATAATAAAACACAGATCAGTTTCCTGTGGGCATATCTATATATGAAAACAGGATTTTGTTCAACACTGTTATAAAATTTACAAAAAAATACAAAACAAGAGGTTATGCTCTTATGTTCCTCAGAGGCAAGCCAGAAAAAGCAGATTTTTGAGGAAGCAGTCCTACCACTGAAGAACAAAATTTTTAAAAAAATAAAAATAAAAAGAGAGAGAGAGAAACGGCTAAGTGATTGAGTGATCCATACCCAGAAGACGAACACGCAGCTGCAATACAGCCTGGGGAGAAACTCTGCCATAATAGCCAACACTGCCATTCAGGACTCTGTCTTGGCACCTACTGAACCCTCACAGGCACAAGCTCTGGTCACTAATGTTCCAGAAATTTGCCTCTTTCACCTTCCTTATCTCAACCAAAGCTTTTACCACACTGCTGTCATACAACAAAACTAATCACCAAGATGTGACCATACCATTTAAGAAATGCACAGACTAATAAACAGTTGCTGAATATTTAAGAGTGGCACAGTCTGAAAAAATAAGCAGGATAAAGAGAGAGAAAATTAGTATTCAGCGGCACCATTAGGGTTTTTTAAGCTTTACTTCAAGCTAATAGAGATTACAAGGAATCAGTTAATATATAGACTTAGCGGTCCATTCAGAAGTGATTCCACAGCAGATTTACAAATCCCAGAAAAGTTACCATGAAGGATTTTGCTTTAAAAAGGATTCAAATCTAGGTCAGGTGCTTGTAACAGCTTCTTTCTTTCATACAATTTTTACGTTCCTTTGCAGTTGAGAGAATAAAAATGTCGACATGCTACCGGCATAGCATACGTGGTGTCAGACAAGAAACAGCTTGAAAACTTTAGAGATTAAGAGAAACACCAAGCTGAGAGCTGGTGACAAAGGCAGCTGAATAAGTTCTCTAAATTGATTCAAGTTTGGAAGAAATCTGCCCCGGATTCACCAACTAAAACGTCACAATTTTATGAAAGATTTGGTGATTCTTATAGTTGGAGCACTGTAATGGCAGCTCTTTAATCTTAAAGTTGTTCTCATTGCTTTTAAACTATTTTTTAGTTTTTAAACTCCTTTTTCACAAATGATGATTTGTGAAATCATCACAGAATATCTTACTTGTTTGAGGCTTGGCCTTCAAATTAATGATTCACACTCTCAACAGTAACTTCTTATACATGTAATTTGCTTAGTTGCAGATTAACACATACCTGTACTTGAGAAACTTCCTTGATTATGTCTTACACAGTAGCACTTAGCAGGTGTTTTTGACCTTTTACATACCAGGAGTTAATGGTACAACTTAACATGAAAAAGATGTGACCACCGAAATCTCTTTGTGGACACCAAGTTCTTATCACTGATGACAATGTGTTTTCATGTGTTTGTAATTGTGCTGTTAAACTTCCAAGACCAAGCTGAAAAATTTGCTTTCACCAGTCTCTTCATGTTCCAAACAAGGAGGAAGACAGGGCCTTGCATGCTTCATTTTTTGAAGAATAAGGATAATCAGACAATCTGCCAATACCATATTAACACACTTTACCCCAAAAAAGCCATTTTCACATATTTTTCATTTTTATATCATGTATTATAATAAGTATGAAAATTAATTTGAAATGGTAAAAAATAAACTCCTTTTTAGGACATAAAAGGATCTACTTAAAGAGTATAGGAGGGGAAAAAAGTAGTTGGGGGAAGGAAATCCATAAATTTAAAGTATTTATCATCCTCTCCAAGCAACCTAGTACTGACCATTTCCTTGCATTAATGGTTTAAGGTTCAAGTACTCACTCACCTTCGAGTCCTCAGAAAGAAGCCTCTCACAATTCAATCCTCATCATCAATATATAAATTCTACTCCAGTCCTCTCTTTCTACAAATGCTTTCTTCAGTGCAGTTTCTACATATATTTGGATTTTCTGACAGCATACGAGACTGGAAGGTCCGTTTCCTTAATGTGAATATGAAATCACATCAGAGAGAAGATCGGAATTTCCAGCTATCAGAGACAAGTGCTTAGGAAAATCATACTCCTTTCTTATAGCTCTTACTAAGAGAGCCTGGGACCAGCCTCTGCCACTACCAGTCACTCTGATTTTATGACAAAAATACAAGATCAAAATTATTTATTCTGAAAGTCAGTTTCTTAAAATGAGCTATGGGTTTTTTCTGGGTGCCAGGACTGACATGAAAGGCAAGGTTTTGGGGATGCAGTGCTGTACTACAGGTCTGAACTAGGGAGTGAGAGATAGTCACTAAGTAACACGATACTCACCTAGTGGTACTAGCTTGGGAAAAAGGCACTAAATCCCATTTAATTAGCTCTGAAAAGCAGCCGAAAACAGATACTCCTTGTGGACCCAGAGCGCTCTGTTCCAGCCTTGTCTCAGCAATCTCCATACCATATCACTTTATGCTGTGCAGCTGCCACTTTTCAATTTATATTTCAGCTTGTTGATGGTATGATTCCAACGCAAGGATTCCCTGGTTTGCTTTGTCCTCCTGCAAGAAGAAGAGGAAAGAGTAAACTTTTTCAAACAGAACACCAACTGAGGTATTCGGCTCCTGCTGAATAGCATAAAATCTTAAAGCAGGGACAATCCTACTTTGAAATACTTTTTCTATCACCACCGGATGCCAATTTCAAGCCTAACAATGCAGCAAGCATATGTTGTTTACCTACTTTGCTTGTTATTATCTCTTGATGCCAAGAGGGTCAAAGGCTAGCACTATTAGAGGAAATGCAGTGCATTTTTTATTACCATAATGCATCAGAAAATTCAGACTGAGCATTAAATGTACACACAGGTACAAAAGGCCAGCAATTTTTAAATGCTGCTTACCACTTAACAACTGCTTCTCATTTCGATTTGGCAATACAACTAAACCTCTGTAGTCTAAGTAACAGAAAATCTTTCTATATTGTTTCAAGAAAATTATTCTGGTAAATGCAAAAAAACATCATTGGCACATGCAAAGCTACTTGATAAAGAAATTTGCAGGATATTCATCATTAAAGTCTTGTGCTCTAGCTATATTTTAAGTTACTAAATGCAACATACTTTGAAAGAAAATACACACAATTTTCTTTTTTAATATAATAATTGTAATATAAGAAATATGTCAGAGCTTTGCTTTCCTGGTTTGATCAAATCAGATTTTCATCACAGTTTGGTTATCAATGCAGACATTATCATTAACCACAAAGTCTTTACTGACTACCACTTGACTGTAAAAAGGCAGCTAGGTAATTCTAGCTAATGCTTTCATGTACATATTAATGTAAGAACAGCCAGGGTCTGCGATGAATTAATGACAATATTCTTCAACCTTTTGACTACTCTGGTGTTCAAAAGCCTGTGATTAAAAAAATACTGAAACACCAAAATATCTAGGATGCTGGATATGAGTTTAATATACAACTATTAGCTACAATATTTAGCTAACAAATTACAACGGTAACTATTAGTTACAACATTAACTATTACAACAATATTTAGCTAACAAATAAAAACAAATGCATAGTCCTCATCACATCGATTCCGGGTTTTGTTACACAGCTTAAGAACTCTAAAGATTTCTTTTAGTTGCACTAACAGCATTAAATGCAATAAATAACTTTTTGTTAAAAGCACTGGAAAGTCACTAAACTTTAGCTCTTGGTTTAAAAAGGGAAACCTCCTCTCTCCCCCTTGCCCCCAACCCAGATTTTCACTTGAAGTACAGAACATTTTCACAGGTTTTCTGTCTCCCCACTTCAGCCAGTGAGAAAAAGGGGTCTATGAAAGCAATGCATTTGTGCAAGTTGGTTCTCATAGATTTCGAAGACTTGCCTAGAAGCTTCTCCCATTGGTTCATGGGAACCCACTTCCAGTTTCAGGGTTGCCCAGCTACCAATGAGTTAACTGCAATGGTAAGAACATCCCCAGTTTTCACAGAACTGGGAAATGGGGAGTCTCCTTAAGATGTAAACTGCCCAAATCTGATCTGTCACAGGACTGTCACTTCCTCAACTTTTCCGAGGAACGTTAGTCCCAGGAACTGTCTCTTCTCTTTTATCCCCTACTGGAAATCTTTCAAGATTCCAGGGGGAAAAATACCACTGTTACCTCCTCCTTGCAGACACTTTCAAAACTTCAGCTGTTTTTCAGATACTTTGTTTGGAATCAACAGCATTTAAACTAGAAAGAATCTGATTTGTGGACAGCTTCTCCTCTCTACTCATTGTCTACTTACAGTTTCAAGTACGCTAGAATTGAATCTCACAGTCAAAAAAGAAAGGAGCTCAATATTCTTCTTACAGCAACCAGAGGGCTTAAACACAGTGTGGGATGACTGATGACATCCTTCTTGATCATTACCTCCAAGAACCACTGTTAGTAACCTGAAGAGAATAATACACCTCTGGAAAGTGGGGTTTCTAGTCAGAGTTGATCCTGTCTTAGAGAGCTTGACACTAGATTAAACAACTATTTTCTATTATTTGATATTGTCTCCTCTTATGTTGTTGCACTGATTTCTCTGACTAATTTCTCTGTGGACGCTACAGGATGAGAAGGCACTCAGTCCTCAGTGGTGGACAGGAAACTTAAGTACAAAACCTGTTTTTTCTCCTGCACACTGAAACAGAATGGCCCAAAGCCATTCCATTTCACCACCACTTGCATCTGTGGTTCCACTGTTGGTGTATTAAAGCTGGCTTTGACTGTCTGGCACCATTTCCATTCAGCATCAGAGATGAGACTGTTAGCAACAAAAAAGGTTATGGAGAACCACCATACCATTCCCTTGATAACCAAAGTCTTTCTAACAGCAATAGCCTGCAACACTACAGCAGGAAAAGGACCACAAATGTAAACATCAAGGCTCCCTGCCTTGCTCCTATACCATGAAACTCTGACAGATCTTATGCTGTCTATGGAGGCTCAAAAACAATAAAAATTGTAATCCCATAAAGGATCGAGCCAACCCTATGAACCCTACCATCTTCCTTCTGATTTGTAAATGGCAGTAAACAAACTTCTTCCAATTTGAGCAAAGGTGAATTAAACCTTAGTCTGGACAAACCGCATGACAGTGGGAATAAGGAACACAGATTCTAGTTCTATTTACCCTTTTATGCCTTTTCTGCCACACTTAGAAGACATTACACTTTTTTTTTTTTCATTTTGCAATAGAAACTGCAAAATCACTACTGAAAAATTAGGTCAGCTGTTCCTTCTGTTACTCTTAATACTACTAAGGAACAGCAAACAAAGCAGAACCAACACTACTACGTTATTTTGCACACAGTAAAGAGGATCCCCTCCCCAACCCCTTTCCCTGGGGGTGGGAGTGTATGAGTTTGGATTTAAAATAAAAGCTAGAAATTAGTAATTTTGGATTTTGCACTGATTCTGGTTTCTATCAGAGCATTTATTAGCAGCCTGCTCAAGAGGAGTAAAGCTGGAAAAGTTTGCGGTGGCACTCAGAGCTCAGTAGCAAGTTCCCTTTGGAATACAAACAATCAAATGTGTGCTCTCTTTCAGGCACCAACTGAGCTCTGCCAGCAATTGAAAGCCTGGCTTACAGAAAGTCTGACACTTTTGGATACATTTGTTAAAATACTCCTCTTAAGAGGATACTGTCATCCAGGGGAATACTGCACACTGTAGGAACAGTAGGTTACGGTCTTCCCTATTCCTTACCTTTTGATCATGAACATTCTGGATCGTACATTCTGAAAAAAAACTAGTTCTAATTTTTTCCTCTTGAAAGATACACAGTTTCTCTCTTTAGTTAGCCCTTCACAAGCTGATCATATCTAAATGGAACACTGTGCTCTAAACCCTAAAGAAATGGTCATATGTGCCAAAATACCATTAAACACAGACTTATCCTCTGAACTTTCCTCCCATTCTGCAGCCTAGGGCAAAGTCTGTGTGTGGTACTTTCATACACCATCTACTCATTGGTGGTAACTCATTCAGAAAAACAGTGGTAATACATCCCAAAGGACAAGAGCAGGTTACTTTGATTTTCCAAGTAGGTCATTCACTCTTCAAATGAAGAATGACTGACATTCAGAAGTAACACTAATACAGCAGTGGCAGCTGTTGTCAAGAATATCAGCTTCTTCCAGCTTTGCAATAGCGCAATGACACTTCATACCTGCCTTGTTTTGATCTACTGTAGATTTAAAATGATTCGGCACACACCTTTACATGCCAGTACCTTCCCACTGGTATGTCACCAGTCACCATTACTTACAACTTTTTTACATCAGTATGTGTCACTATGCAGCTTAAAGTTTGTATTTCCCACTGTTGGCTATTACTTTCTGTGTTTCTAACTTTTAAGCAGTAGCTTCTACTTCTCAGTCACGGACTGTCAGAATGCTTTAACGCACGTGCTTTAACATGTAAACAATAAAAATGATGGATGAAAAGTGACCCACAGAAATTCAGTGATTTCAACACTCAGATATTTCGGTCTGTAATATTTCCATACAAATAAAGCTATTTTAAACCTTCTAAAAAACTTATCAGGATACTCTCCACCTCCTGAACAAAGGTTTTCCCAGAAAAACTTGTACAATGAGGTTTATAATTGCAGGGAAACACACAGAGTTCCTGTTAAACTTTGTTTTCCAAATCTCAAATATTTCAAAGGTAACATTTTGCAGAAAACAGAGCTCCCAAAGAAAAATATGCTGTAGACCAATCATCATGGTTTTCCAGTGATCTTCAGAAAGTTGGCACGTTGCCCAATGAACACCATAAATTAGTTTTCCAGTGCATAACACTTTTTCTTACTGTATGGAAAGGCTCACTTGATATAATTATGCCAAACCCATAATTTAAAGACATTAGCTTAGTTGGGGGATGGGGGAGAAGAGCAGTAAATCCTCCGAGTCTCAAAGACCAGTGTAAAAATATAACCCCCAAATTGCTAAAGGCTAACAAAAATAAAAAAGGGCAAAAAATCCTAAAGTTACTTTTGAAAGAATCATTAAATCTTAATAGAATCTCATCAATTATGAACTGTCAAGGAAGGCAATCCTTGCTCACACCTTCAAAACAGCACATACGTGCCGTTTTATACTGTCTTTCCACTTACCAGGAAAATATGCATAAAAGAAATAAGGATCTTCATCCCTCCAAACGCCAGTTTAATTTGGGTCATCTTGCTGCTGCCATAATGGTCTAAGTATGCAAGTATTTTCAGCTTGGCTTTATTTTTATGTTGTGCAAGCTCCATTTCAAGTGTCAAAACTCAGTATCATCTATGATTTATTTGTAACTTTCCTTATACAAGAAGTTGACCACAAATGGGGCCCAACTTTTCTCGAATTTTCTCCGTATCTGAAAAATGGTCTGAGAGTTTAAAAGCTTTCCTGTTTTTTTACAATTATGGTAATTAGTCTAACAAAAGATGTGAACTCTATTACAAACCCTGTTCTAACATATGGCTTCTAAAGTCTTGTTTACTTTGCAAATACACACATACCCCACTTAACAGAATATTCTCCTTTCTACATCACAGAAGTCCATAAAGCAATTCAGTCACAGACCAAATTACAGTCTAAATTACTGATAGTTACATTTTGCATTCAAATTCAAATTGCAGATATTGCTCTTTGACTGTGGGTTTGTAATATCATTTCTGTAAGGAACAAGAACCTGTAGGTCCTCTTAACTTCATAAAAATCATCAAGCGCTCAACATTTTTTGACGTGACAGTAAAAAAAAACAAATTTGAGAAAGCCTCAAACAACAAAATCCAAGCCCTCCCTGAACCCCAACCTCAGGGATTTATTTCTGCAATTATGAAATTTATGAACACTTGTATTTTGATAAACGATCATTTTCTAAGTACAGAGAAGTTTACAGTTTTTAAACTTACAGCTTAAAATTTATCCACAAGCTGGTTAACAACACTTCATCTTCACATCTGGATTGAAGCACAAAGATTTAGGCATGCAATTCATATAATTTTGCCCTATTCTTTAAAGAAGCTCAACTGGTTTTGAAGATCTCTGAGTTGAATTGATTTGTAACAATTATTCTGGTAGGCTTAAATTAAAATTAAAATTTAAATTAGCAGTGTTAACTGCTAATAAGAGGAGCACCTTTGCTGAGAAGGTCCTTAGCCTAAAAGCTTACAACTCTTGGGGGCAAGGGGGAACAAAACAAGTGTTTTCAACCATTCCACTCAGTTTGTAACCTCTGCCATTTTCAGTAACCCATAAGACAAAACAAGGGTTCCGTTCTCACTTGTGGTATCAGGGGACTTATTTTTTCATGTACACAATACTCTAGAATATAAGAGTGAAACTGGATACACTGATTTTACTGATGTGATCAAGTACTTAAACAGGAAAGTCATGAATTGAAGCAAACACCTGCTGAAGCTAGTAGGCAGCACACACACAAGCTTTAGTATCTGTTCTGCAGGTGACAGCAGGACTACAACAGAAGTGAGTAAAAATAGCTTTTCTAAGCTCTACGTTCATTGTAGTGAAAAATTCTTTGTGTGCACTGAATTCAGACAAAATCCAAACTGAACAGAAAGGTCCTGCTTTTGTAAAATGGGTCACTGATCTACTTAATCCTGGGAGAGCACGCTAGTTCCCTTGCATACATTCTGACTAATCAGACTTGATGGCACTGAACTACGACAGACTGAAAAGGGAAAACTCCCAAACCGTTGCTATTTGAGCTTATTGACTGGTACTAGTTTTTGCTATTTCCAGAGTGTATTAAGGAAAATTCTGTACTCTGACATATGGCCATCATCTTGACATTAACTTAACTACCTTCCCTTTGTTGGCATATATTCCAAAGACAGAAATATATATATATCTATGTTGATATTTTATGGTAAATTAACACTCCCTGGCATTCTATTCCATAAAACTACACATAGCAAGAACCTTACAAAGCAAGCAGAGTTTGCCCTAGTCCCAGGATCTAGCACTTGGTTGTAAGATGCCTTGCAAGAGTCCTGTTCTCTTTGCTAGCTAACACGTTCTTGTAACATTTTAATTTCTTCAATTAAGCCTTGTTTCATTTCTACTAATCACTATTATGCCATATGATGACAACGATTCAATATTTTTTAATAATGTTACTGTCCCTTCAAAAATGTTAAGCAACCATTAACACTCAAATGGATTAATGCTCAAACGGCACTTAAATTTGGAACAATTTGAACTCAATGTTCTACAGTGTTAAGGTTTTATTCAATATTATTGGCCAACCCCCCCTACCTAAGCAAGAGCTACCTACCAGAGTCAGAAAAGCAAGAGTATCTCGTTAGTTATGGCTTTAAAATAACTCAGATTACTTTTTCCAGGGTGATGTACAAGTTAGTTTTTCCTTAATTCTTCCTTTGTCTACCATCATAATTTGGAATCATTCAACAGAACTACTAGGCTGTTCACCAAACACATTATACTCATTCAAAGGGAAGATCCACTAAAATAAATTTATAAGCAGTCGGCATTAAAAAGAATAGTTTCTGACTTTCTAGCAGCTTTATAAACTATTATGACAATATTCTTACTTAAGAACAGTAATAAAATATTAAAGCTCTCTGAAGGCTTCAAAACTTATTTTAATTGTGTGTGCATGACTGGTAATTGCTTCCCTCCCCCAATAACACTGTATATGTAATTTTATTATCTTAAACCATGAAGGACAGTAATCTTTACTACAACACACTTGAAAAAAATCTGCCAAAATAAACTTATGAATAATTAGATTTCATCAAGACATAACTAATTCCTGACACACTACACTATTGATAATTGAACTTATGACTACTACTAAGAAAGAAATATTATGTGAATGATTTATGAAAAAGCTCGAATAGATATCCTCAGGCAATTCTTTCATTTCCTGGTGGAAATAAAACTATTCCATATTTTTAATAATACATGATTTCATTTCCTGTAATATATTCCCTACTGATGCTGAATGCTAGTGATGTTTATAATATTTCTCAAGCATATTGTTTTTGAAGCAGTAATTCCAACTTGGTATTTTCCTCCTCTTTCAGCAAGACCTTTTAGTCTCAATTGATTAATTACCATAAGAAAATTCTATGACTTGCTTCAGGATGAGGGACTTTGATGGGTGTAAGTGAGGGAAGGACTTTAAGTTGCTTTCAGGGGAGCTGCCACGGCTCACTTTCAGGATCAGCCTTGTGAGGGGCCACAGATCAGTACTGATGGGGTTTGTGCATCACACCTCTCGCGGCTAGCTTGGCAAGAACTCTCATGCATGAGTGCCATGTTAATCCTTACAACCACAAGGGTCTGCCAGTGTCATCTAATTTAGAAATTCTTCATGTGGTTGGAGTAAGGAAAATGGTTTGACTAATGAAGCCTCTGAACACTGTCTTTGGTTCACATTTCAGTCTCCCACTGCACCAAAATACTTGATCTCAATATGCGCTCTTTTAAAAAACACACTGTGCGAGGCTTACAGTGAGAGTTGTACCTAAAAATAGATTGATTTTATAAAGCAATTTACGGAATTCAATGAAGTTTCTTAAGTATTGCATCAAAACTGGATCTATGATTAATACGCCTGCCTCAAGGTAATTTCATATTCATTGTCATGAATATGACAATAAATGCAAAAATCAAAGATGGGGTAGCTATGTAAGGCACTGCTTTCACTAACTAACTTTTAGCAACTCATGACAAACCCACTGTGAGCCAGTAAAGTACAAAACCTCAAAATTTGAAACATTTCTAAAATTCAGAAAATAGGTAAGATCTTGTAGCTGTCTGTGTTCCTTAGTCATGTTATGATAGAGCTTTTTTCTTTTTTTAAAGTGTTCACCATGAAGAAAATGCACACCTTTCACTTACCTTTTTTTTTTAATTTTATGAAAACAAATCTTCAGTGCTAAATGACATATCTTAAAGGTTTAATGTATACACTTTATACTGCAAAACACTGACAGTAAAAACTAAGCACTAAACTAGAGCTGGCTAGAAATTAACCTCAACAACAAGAATATGTGAGGCACTACTTACAATATTCATACACCTCAAAAAGGAGTTCAAATATTGCAAAGATAAATAGTAAAGAAATAAATAGTAAAGGGGAAAAAGGTAGCATCAGAAACTTGATTTAGGTGCGTAAGTATGAACCTGTATGTCTTCTCCACTTCAAATCCATTTGGTTTTGGGGTGTTTTTTTTGTTTTGCTGGTTTCGGTTTTGGGGGTTTTGTGTGTGTGTTTTGTTTGGTTTTGTGTTTGTTTGATTTTGGGGTTTTTTTCCCCCCCAAAAAAAAGTTCGTCCACAGGACAGGTGCCTCAAAATTCCCCCCCAAGCTGAAGATGAAAGACTCCCTTCAAAGCAATCCTTTTCATCCCCCAGAGGAAAGGCAGGTTTCAGTTCTTGGCCAATCATTCTTAGAAACTAAAATATCTGCACGATTCCTTATAAATGCCCTGAGAGAAAGCCTTAAGAATCCTTAAGGAACCCGGAATCATTTGTTTTGGTCTTCACAAAATAACTTCTTTCAAGCTGTCAAAAGATTCCTAAGAACTGAAAAGATGCACTACTAAAGCTGGTTTAAGAAACTTTAAAGTAAGCACTTGCCATTCTTCTGCAGTCTATCAGTGGATAAATTCCAGTTTGTGTCACTGATTTCACCTTGGAAGGAAAACAAATAAAAGCAGCTGATATGGACACATAGGGACAAATTGAAACTGTGGGGTGTTACACTTGGAAAGCATCAATCTATTCTACTGCACCATCACTAAAAGATCAACAGTGGAAGAAACAGCATTTTTTAAGAAAAACAAATCCTTAGTGCGTACAGACCTCCAACAATTCTATTTAATGAGCGCTACACCCTTTTGTCAACCTTAGGCTCTCTCCATAATTCATTTCCTAGAATCCTACCAAAAAAAAACATGCAATGTGTCATAGTTGCAATCCCAACACACAGCTATAAGGTGTCTAGCATTAGATGTGCATTAAGTGCTGTTTCATTTATTATATTAAACAGTAGAAAACACAGAACTTCACTGCACAGGGCAGGACAGGCCTATAATACAAGACAAATTTTTCAAGAAGTCTGTAAAACTATCAAAGGTCACTTACAGCAAGAACTCCCTTGGTATTTATGGATAGCACTGAATGTGAACAAATGCCTTTTCCTTTTTCATAATAATCATGCAGTATTTAAAGACCATGTAAAGATCATCTACAGTTTAGCAAGGCTGTGGGAAACACTGAAAAACTCCAAAAAAAGGACAGGAAAACTAGCTTGTACTTTAATGTCTGAAGACAATGGAAATAAGGGTAAATTGCAATTCATGAGGTTTTTTCAGTGTATACCAAGACGCATGGAAAGATCCTTAATTTATTTCTTCTTACAGCTTAGTGTAAAGGTAAATAGACTATCCATTAGGTTCAAAATTGTATTTCACCAATTCCATTGGATATCCAAGACCTTATCAGCACAATATTGGTTAAAGTATAGCAGCAGTAAATGTCATGTCTGTCAAGCTGAGCCAATCCCTGTTAGATTTACTCTGAGTAAATGTCAGTGCTATCGAGAGCTCCCAGAAAAAGCAGATTTTTCTTTACAGACAAGCATTTAACAATAAATTGTCTGGCTAGTACAACAGCAGCAAGCTAATGACTAGGTCTTGCTTCTTAGGATGATCTGAAAGATGTTACACAACTGATTTTTCATCTCAAGGCAGTATTCACACTGTTACACAGCTACCTCTCTACCACTCCAAGATGACATTTACCAAATGGCTGCATATCCTGGCCTGTGTGTGCCTAAGTTTTTCTAGCCACTCCAATGTGCTCCTTAGAGGTGCACTTTGCCAATTACCTGAAACAGGAAAAATCTATACAGTAAGTTCAAGGTTTATGCTATCTGACCTCTTATCCCACTGCAAAGCCTATCTTTGGCAAACACAGGAACTGGCTGGCAGTGCCAGACATGCAGCATTACTTGGAGCTGAAAAGAAACCAGAAAGCTAAGCTGAAGCTGGGAACTGCCTGCCCAGTGATGCCACACAGGTCCTGCCTCGTCAAATAAGCCACCTCTCCAAACATGATTCATAGGAAGTCACATTCACTTGATCCAACACAGCTGATATATTGGTCCTGTTCTACCTCAAACCAGGACATCTTGTCATTGCCCAGTGGCAATTCTCACATATCAACACAGAGAAAGCTGAGATAACCAATTCTCTGTTACTTGTTTATCTTACCTGTAAGTAAATGTCCTTCGGTTTCCCAGGTTCTGTTGTTTTTAAGGCCTGCCTCTAATCCTCATCCTTACAGATTCAGTCTAAATTCCCAGCCCCTCCACACAAGCTTGGCAGGACTCATTCTGCTGCACTTCACTACTGTCCCAAGATATTCTCATTTGAAAGGAAACCCCCTTCAGTTACTCATCTCCATTGCTCCTGGCCAGGGATACGTACCACTGACATGTATGCAGCACTGACAAGTGACAGAGTCTGAATACATCAAACCGTTTAAAGTTACAACAAGCTCCAGAAAGCAGAAATTATTCACCACATTCACAGACTAACTGCTTCGTGTACTTTGGGGAGGAACTATTCATTTCAGTTAATAAAAATAAACACTGAACAAAGAAATCAAAACTACCACTTGCACAACAGCCTGTTAAAGCCTCAGTCTAGACACAGATTTCATTCACTGATTTCTATACAAGTTGGCTTTAACCATGAATGCATTTAAGAAAAGAATTGTTTTCCGCTTTATCCTGTTTCTTAGTCCTTGAGGCAAACAGAAGACAGCCATAAAAAGACAGAGAAAGTAGCACAGGCAAAAACCTGAACATTGGGACCTTAAGCCATACCAGCATCCCAAATACAGCCAGACATCTCCCCAGCAGGTATTAACAAAGAATCTGCATAAAGAGAAAACACTCAGCATTTATCTGCTTCTAACTTGCTTCTAAGTTACACTGATACCAAAGAAACCAAATACCTCTTTCGTAGGGTTAGAAGCTGGATGTGTCAGGTTGAGTGTGCAGACCTGCTCTATGAGCAGTAAGGTTCCCCTCTGCTTCTCACCCCCCAGTTGTTTAAAAGAGCAGGAGACCTCTCAGTGCTACCACAGTAGGAACAAAACTGCAGGTAACTCACAGGATCAGAGCTGTCAGAGGTTGGGTTACAGTAAAAGTAAAGCTAATGCATTAACTCCATCCTTTTTTTTTTTTGAGAAAGAATCCACCTGCAGACTGCACTTGAGGATTGGCACATTAGTTTCCATTGCTTCCATCTCCCAGACACTCAAAGGACTAAAAAGGGAATTTCTCTCTTAAAAAGGTCTTTGTGACTGTGTTCTTTGAGGAAGAGAACATCTTGGGGTTTAGAGGAGTGTGTGCTTTGAGGAAAAGACAACCCACACCTCTGGGGTTTAGAAGAGTCGCAACAAAAAGTCCTCTGTCAGGTTATCAGAGCTTATTCCATCTAAGAGTTTGCTGTGAAGGCTTCTTGTTAGCACTGTCTGGCAGAGAACAGTCAAGCAGAGAAGGGATTTCACTTACAGCTCAAACAGCAGCTCTGTGCCTTGTCTGGAAATTTGAACAGGAGGTAAGAAGTGAAAACAAAGACAGGTTGGGCAGGCTTAAAATAGTTACGATTCCCTACCATTATGGGGAGATGCACCATAAAACTGACATCCTCGGCAAAGCAGCCTGTCATGTTACGAAACTTTACAATAGAAAGCACTCTGGGCTCTGGAGCTGTTTCTTCCACCTTCACTTCTTTGGAAAAAAAACCAACCAAACAAAAAAAAAACAACCAAAACAATTTTGTAATCAGAATGGTACTAGGATTGTAGAATGAGCAAATCTGGAATTTCTTTACACTTTATGGCTGCTGTGATGCAGAATTTAACCATCTTCTCTGCCAGGGAAGTGAGCGCTGCCTGATGAAAACCCCACTTTCTCGATTGCTGTATGCACCCACACCCCACCCCCCCCCACCCCCAATACCTCAGTAGGGCCTTATCACACAAGCTGTTCTGGATATAGTTTGAACAGATGAATAGGATTTCTGCTTTCAGCTGTTAAAGATCCTCTAAATCAAAGCTACACATTACTACAAAGTAGTTTTCCACCTAGACCTGGCCTTTCAGTACCCCTTCTGAGCACCTGGTGTACTTCTGTATATAGATCAGAAATACTCATGTCACTCTTTACATGTTTCAGCTTGGACCACAGTAACTTGGAAAAGGTAACAGCACCTTTAATCCAGACAGCTGTTTTCAAGTAGGTGCTCTATTATATCCTGCTTCATCTCTGGAAAGCATATATTTTACTTTCACTGGTACAACCTGTACACAGATGACAACTTTCTTTGGAAAGGGGAGCTGATGTTTTAACCACGTGGTGATGCACAAACCTTAAATCTTTCAGCTGCATGGTGGAGAAGATTATGGATATCTACAAGTTTAGTCAACACCAGATTGGACAGATTTCTTAACCCTAAAATATCTTTCCTTACTATACTCCAGGAGAATGAATAAACCTGCAGCCATTGTTTCTGTTGTATACATCCACCTCTTCAAGAAATGAGCTTAAGCAGGTAAAGTGGAATTAAAGAATTTAAAGTTTACACTATTTCCTTTTACACTGTATACATTTTATACATCACTTATTTACAACGGGAATCCAGACAGCTCACCTATGCATGGTCTTACTCTTTTTTAGCCTTCAGAGCAAATCTTTCTAATCTTGCAAATTTTGCAGCTGCTTTCATGAAGTTTGCTACCCAGGTTCTCCATAAATTCCCCATGCAGATTTCCGCATACATTCTTGTACATTCAAAGACAACACATAGAAATTAAAAGCACTTCCTATTTCCATTTACAACATGAAAAGACATTTCAGATAATAGCCCTGCTGCTTGTCAGAAAAAGCTGTAAGAGTGAACCTGAAGTCGTTGTGTACAATCCCATTTTTAGCTCTTTTATCTCATGAGATATAGGGTATTTTTTAGGGAGGAAAATACACTATAAATATTTGCACATAAAGGCAGTAATGTAACAAGCAACAATAATGTTATGTCTGTGAAAGAAAGAAATGCAGGAGCTCAGAAACGATGGGTGAAGGGTAGGGGTTTTTTGTTGGCTTTTGTGTTGTTTTTTTTTTTGTTTTGTTTTTGTTTTTTTGTTTTTTTGTTTTTTTTTTTTTAAGAGAGGAATTTACCTATCAGGAGACATAGTTTCAGCTGCAGGAGGCTATACAAAAATCTAAAGGCCCTAAGTAACTGTCTAAGCTTGATGGGTCTGAAGAGAGTAAAGGGTTTATAATACTTTAAGCAAAGACACAGCTGCTACACGTCTAAATATAATTATTTAATATCTCAATTAACTCCCAGAAGACTCTGAATTTATATCATACCTGCGTGGAAGACAAGCAGAGTCACAAGTTACAAATACAGATGGGAAGCCTAGCAACCTTTTAGATAATATTAGGAACTAAAGAAATTAAATTCAGAAGGGTTCTTTCCTCCAGTTATATATTGCTGCCACATACTTCTTCAACTAAGTTATTAAATTCAACTTCAAAATTATTTTTCTATTTTTTGTATTTATTAACACATGGCTCAGGCATCTTTTTCATGGACAAATACCACTTTGCACTAGAAGCTGTTTCCTCCCTCAACAGTGACATGCTTTAGTTCAAACAAAACAACTTCTCTCCAAACAAACATAATTTTTGTGCATGTTGTCTCATCCATCTATATTAACTATTTACAGGCTTTTTTACATTCAAGTTGTCTTTAATTACATGACTTCCAAAAAAGTTACACTGAAACCTATTTAAACTGACAGGTTCTGTTTGACTGATAGGAGATTTTCCAGAAAGAATTAATACAGTGTCTGCTGGTTTGAGTTTTGAAAATATTCAATACAAATATGTATTTAAAAGTATACATTTTTTTGCTTTGAGTAGATTTTCAAGTTCTTTTTTTTTTTTTTTTTCTTTCTTGTAAGCTATGAACACTAAGCTATTTCTCAAAGAATTATTTATGAAAAGATAGTAATAGTTACTAAATGGTATTTTTCTGTTTGCCAGTCTTAGTATTGCCAGCTGCAGAGTTCAAACATCATGAGTCAGGACACAAAACTAATCAGATTTACATTTGGAGCAATTAAGTATCTTTTTAAAAAACAATCATTTTATTTGTTACCTGGCTTCTGAATGGTAATTCTTCTTTATTCTACTACTATCTCTTACTATGTCTAAAGGATGTCAAAGCTTCTGCTAAACTTTTAATCAAATCTTGAAATATTTTACTGTCATCAACACCAACTATGCACAGGTGATTAATAACATTCTTGGGTGATAAAAAAATGCAACATTATCAAAGGAAAGATCTGTAGTGGATGAAATATGGGGATAAGCATCCAATAGTTGGGTAATTACCTTTCTGTAGAATTTTTTTGTTTAAATAAAATGCTTTTAACATACAGTTTAGTATCTCATGGAAATGAGCAGGGCCAAAGTTAGTCCAGGGAACAGAAAGTCTGAGAAGACGGGGGCGAATTGGAGAAAATTTTTGATTCCGATGACTGTAAGCACCTAGTTGTTTTGGAATCCTTCCTCAAGTACTCCTATTTCCCAGTAGATTATTGCTGGTAGTGATAAATCACAAATCAGTGGAAGATGAGGCGTTCTCTTAAGAAAAAAATAAAAAAAATCCCTGATCATTCACTCATCTGTAAAAAGGACAAGTGCACTGGCCTGACTTAGCCAGCTCTGGGCTTAGTAAGGCCACTTATCGCTACTCACAGCTTGTTCAAGATCCAAATCTACAATTACACTGGCTCAAACCTTTCCTTTAATAGTATTTGTGCTTACTAATGCTCCACAAAGGTTCCACAGAAATAACTGCAACAGTTTGAAGTGTCCATTTTGCCTCTATGCCCTGCTACTGTAGATTTGAAGCTATCAAGCATCAATCTGCATAATAATTGAGAAAAATCTGCTACAAATACAGTGCTCACTCTTCAGCGAGACTGCAAGTGCCTAATTTACTTTCAAGGGAGAGGCAACTGGACATATGTATGAGACATTACATCACTCAACCCCCCCACATAACAGTCTCAGAAGTGGTTGTTATTTTCAAACCCTCTCATGGATTTATGCTGCTGAACAGGAAATAGAGGCTCTTGGGACAGGACTACCTTAGCTTACTGGGAATGAAGGGCTATTTCTGACATTCTTCCACTTATTCAGAGACAAAAACTTGAATTGTAGAATTTAGTCTTTGTTCATAGTTAATTGTATGTCATCTTAAAGACATTTAAGTTTTCTGACCCACTTGCAGAATTGAGACATTTCAGTCACTTCTCACTTCCAGCATATTGATGTAGCCAGCTCACTCCTATTTGTTCACGTGCTGAAAAAGCTTATCACTGTGCTGTTTATTCCCTCTTTTCTTTCTATGTATTTTACAGCTCAATAATATCCTTATATTAATTTTGTCAATAACAACCATACAATATCAAGCTCCTTCATTCTACTCTTCTAACTGCTGCTCAATATAATATACCTTCTAACCAGTCATGAATATATGCCAAAAGTAACCCTTTCTTTAATACAGCTGATACAAATTCTAGACTATTCCAGACAAGGTACCATAAATATTTCCCTCTCAAAATTTATTTTTTATCAGCATTACACTGACAGCCCACAGTGATCAGATCAAGCCAGCAGCCTTCTCATCCATTATTACTGACAGTCTTCATTCCTTACATACATGACCTTTATTACCTATGTACATGTTACAGTATTGAATTTCGTTTTATTTCTCCTACCTGCAAGGTCATGAAGGCTTCTTTATGTGATAGTGTGACCACCTTCTGTCCCAACCACATGTCCTAAATTTGTAACTTTGGTTTGGACTGAGGAGGACAAAACTTGGTCTGAGAAAGCTTCACATGAGACAGGTTCTTTCTACCTATAACACATACTTGTTTTCAAACAGTAACATAACCTGTTCATACAATAAACTACATCTGTATTTTGTTACTTTTCAAGTCTTGAAGGATTTCTTTGTTCACGTGATTTCTTTGTTCTAAATCATAATAAGAGACAAAAGCATCAGCTGTTGGTTATTGTTCACTGCTATTTCTTCTGTCATTTCCCTGTCTTTCAAATGCATGATAAACCAAAAGGTTTCAATTAGGTTTTGATTACTTGCCATTTATTAAAATTTAGATCAACTTCATTCATTGAAGTAAAACAAGGCAATTCAGTTAAAATGGTTGTTAAAGTATAGGCTCTGTACCATTGTCCAAGTATATTGGTCAGGTAATGTATTCTGACCCCTATTAAGCCTCACAATACTCACCAAATTAGTTAAAGAGTGAAAACTGCTGAGATTAGAATTATTTGGGGATCTTAAAGAGAAAATGTTTGTTTAGTTCCTGTGTATATTAAACAAAAATACTTTAGAAAGAATGCTTTGATAAAACACATTGAGAAGTGTCTGCTTTTTAGAACTTTTTAGTCCTAATTTTCTTTTGTCTTTTTTTACAAACTACTACAAAGTATTTAAAATATGTAAGGGCTTCTACAGGTGCATCATCCAGAAAAGGAAGGACAAAGAAAATGTACCCTCCCTGATGAGCAAGACTGGTAACAATGGACGAGGAGAAGGCTGAGCTACTCAACAATTTTTTGCCTCAGTCTTCACTAGCAGTCTCTCTCCCCACACCTCTCAAGCAGATGGACTGCAAGACAGGGACTCAGGGAGCAAAGTCCCTCCCACTGTAAGATCATGTTCATGACCACCTGAGGAACCTGAACCTATATATGTAAGTCTATGGGACCTGACGAGATGCATCTCAGAGTCCTGAGGGAACTGGCTGATGTAGTTGCCAAGCCACTCTCCATGATATTTGAAAAGTCACAGCAGTCAGGTGAAGTGCCCAGTGACTGGAAAAAGGAAAAAATTGCACCCATTTGGAACAAGGGTAGAAAGGACCACCCTGGGAACTACTGACCTGTCAGCCTCACCTGCGTGCCTGGCAAGATCATGGAACAGATCCTCCTAAAAGCTATGCTATGGCACATGGTGATTCACAGGGAGGTGATTTGAGACAGCCAGCATGGCTTCACCAAGGGCAAGTCCTGCCTGACCAACCTAGAGGCCTACTATGATGGATTGACTATATCAGCGTGCAAGGGAAGACCTACAGATGTTGTCTGTCTCAACCTCTCTAAGGACTTTAACTCAGTCCCCTCACAACATCCTTCTCTCTAAATTGGAGAGATATGGATTTGATGACTGGACAGTTTGGTGCATGAGGAATTCGTTGGACAGTTGCATCCAGAGAGTAGTGGTCAACAGCTCAATGTCCAGACAGAGATCAGTGAGAAGTGGTGTCTCTCAGGGGTCTGTATTGGAACCAGTACTGGTCAGTATCTTCATCAGTGACACAGACAGTGCAATTGAGTGCACCCTCAGCAAGTCTGCGGATGACACCAAGCTGAGTGGTGTGGTTGACATGCCTGAGGGACCTGGACAAGCTCAAGAAGTGGGGCCATGTGAACCTCATGAGGTTCAACAAGATCAAGTGCAGGATCCCACACCTGGGTCGGGGCAATCCCCGGTATCAATACGGGCTGTGGGATGAAGGGATTGAGAGCAGCCCTACCAAGGAGGACTTGTGTTTTGGTTTAACCCCAGCTGGCACCTAGGACCACACAGCCACTCACCAGCAATGTACGCTTGTAGCCCAGAAAGCCAACCATATCCTGGGTTGCATCAAAAGCAGCGTGGCCAGCAGGTCAAGGGAAGTGATTCTGCCCCTCTACTCCACTCTGGTGAGACCCCACCTGGATTACTGCATCCAGCTCTTAATTAGAAAGTCTACAGAAAGTGAGCTCAGGTAGGACTGCTTTGCCCAAAGAGTACTGGAAAAATGGTCATCCCGGGATTTTAAAAAGGTAAAGATCAGTTTTCTTTTTAGGGGCAAACCATCAGGGGATTTCTTAAAAAATAAGCTACTGCACAAAACATGAGGCTATTTAAATATGTAAGTTATTTTAAATAGTGTTAGTAAAAAGGAAGACAGTGCAAAATTACCTTCCTTTTCAGCTCTTTTAAGGAAACATCTTCACATACAATCAAAACATGACATTGCCTTCGTTCAAAGGAATAAATACAAAGCATGTATGTGTGTCAACCTTCTAGCAATTATAATAACTAAATTTTTAAGATTACATGCAGTATTTTGTGGGTTTTTTAAGAGACAATTTTCTTCAGTACGTATTTCTAACACTATATATAAAGTTGACAAGTTAGTTGATATTCCATTGTATTGTATAACTTAACAAAACATGTAGATACAGGAAGAGACAAAAACTTGGAATAAAACACTTGCCCATACTAAGTAAAAAACATTTTAACAACAGTGTTAAAATGGGGCAAAGTAAACATTTTCTATAGAAATCACAGCAAAACTACAATTTTTCTTTGTGAATAGCAAAAGAAATACTTAAAAAGCAGATGATCTACCAGGTGAAACAACAAACGTAACAGACACAGTTAATAGCCTTTCAATTACAGGCCTGTCCACCAACAGACCAATGTATTAGAATTAACATTACTCTGAATAGCAACCATAGCCATAAAAAGATCCTCTCTTTTTCAGTCTTTGACAACTGATAGCAAGCTAGAAGAATATATCTATTGAAGTATGTAGAGTCACTGGTCATGTGAAAGTGTTACTTACAATGGAAATTATACAACAGTTATGTCTACAGTTGTTTATATATACACACATAAGCATACACATATACAAACATACACACCTTCCACAAACCGAAATGTTGTTATATCAGAGCAGATGAAAGGGGTATTTTGGTAGCATGGGAACTTGTAAAATATCTACATATACCTCTGAGGTATATTTAGCAACAGGTTTCCAACTCCCATCTTTTGCCCAGTAGATACAAATAACAAACATGAAAACTGTGACAAAAACCAAGATTCTTTTGCACCGTTCTAGGGAAACATGGGGTAATGCAATTATCCAAACATGAATACTCACCTCCATACACAGCTTAGCTAGTTAATAACAACTAAAATACTCTTTAAAAGTCTAGAAATGGATGTGGTAGAAAAAAAAGTAAGACCCCATTTGCAGAAAATTTTTGCTGCTTCCTTAGCTCAGTTTTTCAGGATGATCTGTGCTACCATTTAGACTCCCGATTTTTCACAATTGCCTCTCTTGGATAGGTTTGCCTGAAAAACTTGGTATGAACCAGAATTCCCAGGGCCTTGTACATGAAAAGTTCTATAAGCCAATATGTTTCAAAGAAAACACTTCAAACTCAACAAAATCCACACTTACCCCCCAAAAATACTGTTTTGCTGAAAAATCTCACTAGCCCTAGAAACAATAATCTATTTTTCTGATGTAAAGGCTACCTAGTCTGTTAATCTTTGTTGCTCTTCATCTTTACTATCCTATACTAATTTCTAAATGTCATTTCATATATGTATATAATAAAACAGTTGCTGACATCTTCACTTAGAATATGGGTCATACACAATAGATCTATTGGTTTACCAGTAAGTGATTCATCCTATTCTGCTTGTTGTCCAGCTAATTCAGATATCAGGGAGTCAGGCATTTACATTCAGTAACCCCCATTTTCGTAATCTTACACCTATTTTTAGAGAGATTATTACATCACACAGCCACAAGGTGATACTCCCTCCTCTGAAACTGGCAGCTGCAAAAACTAAATAGAAAGAGCTAATTATCCAGTTTAGTTCAAATTACCCTTCTTCAGCACAGGTTTTAATTCAGACTTCAGTGACTTTTGGCCTGAAGACTCAAAACTACAGCCAGCCTTACAGTTTTTCTTCCCCTTAAGTTTCACCTTTGCTCACAGTAAGAAAATCCATTGCAATTCCTGAACTCTCAGGAATAGTCTTCTTCCTGTGACCTTTTCTGGAAGACCATCAATTCTTCTACAGAGAGTAGAGATATTTGCCTGTATCTCATGTTATCTGTAAAGATTTGCTTACTACGGACTCGTCCTTTAAGGCCAAAACACCACTTCCTGTGAGAGACAGAAGAAGTGAAGCTCTGGACAAGTTTGCTCCCCAGATACAGACCATCAGTTCTAGTTCTATGGCCAGAGTGTCTTCCTGGGACCTGACGGCCCTTGAGAGAAAGGAAGGTCTTCGTCATCTTCTGAACTTATGCCTTGGTCTCTAGTGGGCTTTTACTAAGGATACATTAGCTTACAGAGAACATATTTAAAATCACAGTTACAATCTATTACTGCAATGAAATTAACTGCTTAGTTTACCCAGAATTAGTCTTTCTTTGGCTCTGTAACTTAATATTTTATTGTAACTCATACCTCATAGCGCAAGAAAAAGGGATGAGTGTTTAATTACAGTATGTATTTTTACTTAAATATTCAAATATAATGCATTAAACACAATCTTCAACCTATTCAAACTGGAAATTAAAGAAAACATGGTAAGCCATTATTTTTTAGAGTTGTTTGTGGATATATTGTGACTTCAGGCGTTGTAGACTTCTTACCCTGAGAAGGTCATATCATTCTTCAGAAAAAAAAGAACAAAAGCCCTGAGATTCCTTTTATTTCTTTGTATATCACTATTCTAAAGCAGGTCTGAAGTGAGAAACTAGCCAAGGTTTCAGAACTCCAGTGGAGACATCTTCCAGTTAATCTGACCTCTTTTCCAACAGTAATAACTCAAAAAAATTTAAGAGTTCAGACATGCCCTTGATTTGTTTTAAAGGGCACCTTCTGCTCTTGAAAACAACATCAGTTCAGATAACTCCTAAAGCTTTCTACAACAACAGCATTCAAGAAAAAAAAAAAGAATCAGGATTTTTTTTATCTACAGTATTAACTCTTAAGCTTCCCTGGCTGTTTTAAGAATCTTATTTTAATTACGCGGGACATGTAAAATCAAGGTTGGCTAACTGATGGAATCTGATGTCTGCTACACTTTAATACTGGTCAGAAAAAACAGATACTCTTAACTGCGACACCAAGCAGACTCTTGAGATCTTTAGCCAGTTAAATCTGTCTCGAGAAGGCAGAAACACAAAGGAAAGATGACCCCACCTCTCCTTCAAATCTAGTTTTTACAGTCTCACATACTCTTACCATGGTGACTTTTCAGAGGGAATTGTAATCTTCAGTAAGTAAGATGCGGGGGCAGAATTTTTGCTGTACTTCAACTTATTTAGACCACTTTCTAACCACACCCATACAGGACAAAGTGTTCTTCTTATTACATGCTTGTTGAAACTACAGATTATAAAATGTTTCACTGTATTCCTTCAGTGCCTCCAACTAAACAACTTAATATAGCTACAAGCTGCTCTGTCAGCAGCTTTTAGAGTAAATATGTGAGCCTTGATAAAAACTCACCTTGCTGTTTCTTTATGACAGAAGGGAAGTTTCCCTTGGGTGGACACTATCACAAAAACAATGAAATTCAGAGCAGGGAAGATTAAGTACTCATCTCAATAAATTCACATCAGGATATTTCAAGTCCTGCCTTCAAACCCCACATATGGGAACCAGCTGTCACATAAAACATTCACAACTCCTCTGGAGTCAGCTGGAAGACCCCAAACACTGAACCCTGAAATAATATCTACTATGAGAACTGCCTTCAGAATTCTGTGCTGAGAAAATTTCTACCTTCATATGCACGACCCCTATACATCGCATTCCAGCATATCTCCTATCTGAAAGGATGTGCGCTTCCGTCACAGATACAAAACCTTTTCTTAGTATCAGGAGTCAGCTAGACAAGTACTTTATTTACACATCTGTGTGTCACTGGGCAATAGTTCAGAATATTCAAAGTACTCATTCAGATGACAGACATGTATCTTCTGAAAAGAAATACACTTTTAACTTAAAGAGACAGCACCTTGTGATTCAGTTATGAAAAAGATCTACATAGCTAGCTGATTGCTGTCTGAATAGTACACCAGAAAAGAAAAAACAGCATTTCAGTGCTACGTGTTCTGAAATAAAAGTATCTAAACCAACATTCAGAAGCACAATGACTCAAGTACAGAACCATCAAAAGTTGGTTCACAGTCAAGAAATTAAAATGGCGAATGTATGGTGATAACTGAAGTGCTTATGCCTGAACCAGGGGTGAGGACACCAGAATGAAAAATAAACTCGCTTATCCTAAACCAAACATGTAAAAGAATAATTAAAAAATTAAAGGTAAAATGAGTAAAAGAAGATACAACCTCTGCTATTTCTTTTGGAAGACTGTTTACCAGCTGTTTACTATTTCTAACAGCCAAAATCACCAGCCCACATGTATTTGTTTGGGGTTTTTTTCCTTTCTCAACTATGTCCTTTGTTTTTCTGCATAAAGTACAGGCCATTGTGCTCTTTAATACACTTTTCAACAATTTTTCAATTTTACTGCTGGCACACATGGAGTCTACTGTAGTCCTTGGTGTCAATCTTTCATCTAAACTAATGCTTCAATTATTTCAGTGACATTCAATTACTGAATAAAAAATGCTATTTATTTGAAATTGGGCCATAAAAATTATAAGAAAACCCCAACTGCCTAGTAGGAACATCATACTTTGTAGTTTTCCAGAAATGTAAATACAGTCCCAACGCCATCTCAGAAATTTTGAAGTAAGTATTTCTAAATAGAGAGGAAAGAGAAATGATCTTATCTTTTTCTTTGGAAAAGGATAACTACGTAGTAAGATACAGGTAGACCTTTAAGCAGAAGCAGCTATACACATTCATACATAATCTGTACGTTTACATTCTAAACTCTGGAGCCATTCTATGTCTTCCCAATTCAACATCAGAATTTCCAAATACTAAAGACAATTTTCCCCCTTTCATTTTTGATATAATTGCAACCATTTAAGTGGGGTCTAAATGCCTGCCACTCTGAGTGATATCTGCACTGATACGATAAGGCTAACAGCTCTGCAGTGTAATAAAGCTCCGATTTATTCACCTGCAAAAGCAATATGCTCAGGAGTGCCTTATTCTAGTAACAAGCCTGAAAATGACAACTCTAAAAATGGCCTAATCTTCGCAAAATGTGCTTCCCAGTGTAAAAGACTTCTCTATTCTACTACAGAAGTTCTGGTCAAACGAAGAAAAACCATCCATCTGCCCCTTCATTCATCTGAGACACTTTCATACCTTTGCTTTTGGCCTCACAAACCAGGAAACTCTACTCCCATGTTCCAAATAGGCCTTGTAACTATCACTTTGCGTTCAGTCTCTTAATCTTTCTTGACCTGTATCTCCCATATAATAAAAACAACTCACTAGAGGAAAAAATCTAACTCAGACACATACAGTTTCAGGAGAAACGAACATTACAGACCGTATACAAGGTTGGACAGAAATACCATTTACCTTTCCTTTTGACATGAAAAGAGCAAGCAATACCAAGCATGCTATACAGTTCGGTACATGGTAGGAAAAGATCTTTCCTGATTCATCTTTATTGTTATATATATAGATGTTATTAATACGTGACCATAAAATTGCCTAACTCCCTTTTAAATTTAGCCACAGCAATTTTTAATAAGTAATGTGTCTAATGTATTAAACTACACATTAGCTGCCAGATCTCATTATGTTGTGCAAAATTATTTTAGCTACTTATCAAGGTGATATCTGCTGCAATCTCATTTTTACCAAAGCACTGTAGAAAGCAAAATTTCTCAGGCAAAATTCACAGACGGACCTTGTCATTCCCCCTAATCAAAAGGGAAAAAATAAATAAATGCTGCCATTGAAATCGTCTCTTTTCTCCTATGTACATAAATAAGGAACTTCTGCTTCAAAATGACTCTTCAGAAATCCAGCTCATCATTCTCTTACTGACATAAAATACTTAAATAACAAATACACATAAAGAAATGTTTACCTGCCCTCTTTACATAACGTTGCATTTGCACCACTTCGACACTACTGAACGCTGTTTCTTGGAGACAAAAAAAACCAGAGCTGTTGCCATACAGGTTGTCAGCTTTTATATCTTTAGTGTTCTTAGTTTTATTCCCTTACTTGCTAGGCTGGTTCTTTGAAATAGCAGTACAAATTTATGCTCTAAACCAGCCACTAAGTGTGTTCATTTAAAAGGTCTCATACAGGTAAAAAGAAACATACTATGGACCCTTATAGTTACCCACGTAGTGTAAGCCAGCTGAAAAAAACCCAAACCAAAACATCAGCACAAGGATAAACCTCTGTGAATAAATCAAACACACAGAATTTGGCCCAAGGATCATTGCCATATCACATGGCAAAAAAAGACAGGCTTAATTAACTCAAATATAAATTCATGTTATTTTAGCTTTGTAGTGCAAAGATGAGTTCAAAATATTTCAAAACAGATGTCTTGAAAGGGTAAAAAAGTATTCAAAAGAAATGACAGTGCTCGGCAAGCTCTCACCCATCAGAGGGAACAGCATTGTACATTGCATATTGTTCAGCAAAAAGCTCTTTGAAACATTCTTATCCAGCAATACATTAGTGAGTGCTAGTGAGTAAGGACTAATACATATTTGGCAGTGAATAATTCATATTTGGGTTGAATTCATATCTGCTGCTGCTATTATTTCAAAATCCATCAACATTGTCAAATACTGGACATTGCAGTAACACCAGAAAAGCATACCAATCAAAAGCAATAATTAAAACTTGAGGTGACTCCCAGTCTGCTGCAGACAGCTCTTATGTGGTTCTGACTTCATTTTCTCTTAGTCTGGAGCATTTCTAAATGTTCCCTGCTGGAAATCATTTATCAGTTTAATGAACACATTCAAGGAAGGCTAACCATAGGGGTGGAGGAGGGATGATATGATTCCTTTGTTACTCACACAGTATAACTACCCATCTTTCAAGTAAATCTGACAGACTCCAAACATTAAATTAACTGAAAGGAAAACCTCATTTTGAACTGTGCTTTCCCATACATATCAAACAGCCTGTGAAATGCCTTAAATTTTATGTCCAAATCCATTAAACACACTGGAAAAAAAAGTATAGAAAATGCATGGTTGAGTATGTGCTCACAGAAACCTTCCATACTTTGTTAACTTCATAGCTGAATTGATCCATGTGGTGCAAAGCAAAGCACTGAGCATACTAAATAGCACGGCATGGCACAAATGGAAAAGCAAACCAAGTGAAATATGAATATTCAGAAGAACCTAACCATGTAAACTAGTTTCCTGTCTAGCTCTTGGTGTACAAGCAAGCACGTGGCTGTAGGCCAAGCAGCAAAGACTCCTCATAGGAAGTCAACAGATACTTAAAAGACTGCTGTTTCAGAGCAATGAAGAAATGTGGTCATTTACTTGATGAAGCTGTGTTTTTCTAAGTGGTTGTATAAATCTGTGTCATAGGCAGGAACACAAACTGTATCATTAAGTATTCAAATATTGCATTTCTGTAAGAGGCAGTATGGTAACGGGCTTCAGACAAACATGGAGAAGCTTAATTTGCGCTCTCTTGATAAAGCACTATACACAACTATGTAAAAGTCAGTAGGAGGAGGTTAATGGCAGTGAACTAGAATAAAGCTAAATGTCACTACATCTTACTTTTCTGCAAAACCGTCTAAGTAGATAAGACATGTTCAGGAAGCTGTAAAATGTGCCCTTTGCTTACAAGGAAAAGGTCAGTTCTGTGCTAACAAATTGTAATAGGTTAGTCATAAATGATAATATCAGCAGCTGAAATATGGTACCTTACACATAATTTAAATATTGTTACAACTACTTGAATCACAGAGAAGCCCACTTTGTACAGTGCAAACTCCTGCATGGATTAAAACGACGCAATTCATGAAAACATGAACATGATACCACAAGAAAGGAAAAGTTACAAATTTCACAGCAATGAAACATGCCTAAACAACCAACTGTAAGTTGCCTTTGGCATTAAAGACTAGTACAAGAAATGCTTAAGCATATCCTATGCAGTGATCCTCTGCTGCTTTAAGAGACCAACTTCACCACAGAACAAACAATTCTACTGGGTTTCAAAGTAACAAGCCAGCAGAGGCTCTGCAGCTCCTTGCATGCATCATCACCCTGTGAGAGCTTAAATTCACTTTGCGCAATTCCTAGCATGCAGTTTTATACAGAAGAACACAGAACACACAGAAGCAGTCTATTACCTTACACTTCTCTCTCAAGAAATTAAAGTGAGCAACGTAGAACCAAAATTGGGTATCAAAAACTCCAATAATACAAATGCGGTATTGGGGTAGTTCTGTTATGATAAAAGAAAAGAGTTCTTGCCATAAGGCCCGATGAGACTTTTCCTATGCACCTATTATTTTTGTGACTCAAAGTGTTATTATTCAAAAAAGTTTTTACCAGTTGCATGGTTAGTTCAGTATTTCTTCCTGCTCTTGTGTCAACAGTTCCTTTAGATCCTTAATAACAGACGTCCCATTCTAAGAGGGTTCAAGTTATGGGGTGAAGCCAGGCTTTGCTAAGAAAACTAGGTCTTGAGCCCCCACCTGCTGAGAAATGCCCAATACTCGTTAATACACATATTCAGCTCTAACACACACTCATTAGTGGTACAGTAAAATTTACTCATGCTAGTATTTTGCAAAATACAGGGAAAGGATATAACCAGTGAGCAGAAGTGCCATTACTATCAAAACAGGTCCCCTCTCCACTCCAACTGAAACACTTTACTCTGAAACACCATTTCGAAATGGCATTTCTAGTGTAGCTATTAGAGTCTTGCTCGGGTAGCTGCTTAACCCCCACAGTGGTCTGTGCTAATACCTATCACTCCCCGGTGTAACAAACCATTTACCTACTAATGGCTTAGAAAAGATGATACAAAAGGACTAAGGTAGTTACACTTCTTGTGACCTTTTTGAAAACTTAACTTCTGTATCCCGTAAGTCAAAGTCCACTTGGCTGACACAGAAAATACTGGTTTTAACTTTACATTTGCATAATAAGAGATAAAGAAGGATCGCTCATAATGTTCATTTGATTCATCCTGAATCCTATATTTCACAAGTCACAGGAAATATAGTTCTTACAAAAAGGCATAAATTGTGTTCAAGTAAGAAAACAGATTAACACAGTTGCCATTTTCTACTTCACTTCTAGGGTTATTAAAGGAGAGACTAAAGAAAGAAACAATACTCATGAACTTTCTGCTGATGTTTCAGGTCACTTTTTAATTTTTATTTTGAATTATATGAACGGTGAAAGACTGAGTTGCAGTGAGGCCAATGAAATGCTCAATTTCTCTTTAGCTAAACCAGGTTCTGAATCACTCAGATTTTAAGTACTTGCTCAAAATAGCTTAGTGCTAAATCTTCTTTTATTTCTTAAGGTTCTATTTCTTTAGTCTCTTCTTTATCTAAGTAGTTAGTTTTCACACAGTAACATCACATAAAAACAGTACTAGCCCTAATATTTATACTATTAATGATACCATCTCACTTAAATTTGTAATTTTTAAAAATGTGGTCACTATTCAGCCTGTAATTTTGTAGTGAAATGAGTTCCCCGATCCCCCCCTTTTGAAAGCCATCTTTCACTTTAAACGAATTTTTGGTTAAATGCATCTGCAGTGTTTAGTCCATAGGAAATGTAAGGCTGCAAGTACCCTACTGGTACTTCACATTAGCATTTGTCCCACAACTATTTCATGTTTGTTTGCATGACAAGCTGGCTTCTTCAGGGAGCCATCCAAACTGCCTCAGTTTTCAGTACTGTCACTTGATAAATAAAAACTATTTTCTAGTATAGAGCACTAAGTCATACCGGTTGCCTGCAACTTGAAAGTAACAGAATATCCATCTCATCTGTTTATGAATGCTTTGCAGAGCAGTTGGGACTGGAAATGAAATGGAGGCTATCTCAACGTTGTTAGCTTTGCATGCAACATTGCCCATTTTTTTCTTTACTTTAATCTTTTAATCCTACTAATCCCTATTATATACTCTCTTTTTTTTTTTCTGTGGGTAAACTGATGGTTCTGCCCTTGCTAAGACACTTTCTGCTGTTTCTTGCTTATTTGTACTCTTTACTTTTGAATAGAGCCTTAGAGCACGGCTTGCAATAAGTTTCAGTAGGTTTTGATAGACCTTGAACTAATCTCAGCTAGAAATTTAAAAGGCAATTTCAACCTAGTAATGAACTTCAGAAGAATTTCTTTGTGATGGTGATGACTGCGATAGAATTTGAAGATTTCCTGAAAGGATTACATGACAATCACCTATGATAACAGCAATTAAATGAAATGGGACGGATTTCCATTAGTACCAATATTCCTACACAATGCTAGAAAGTGAGTAGCTTATTTTTAATAAAATAAAGTATCTATGACTTTATAACTTGCTTCACAAAACAGTGTTTTCCAATTACTTCTAAATGGAGATTGTGACATGAATTGAAGATGGCTTATTGTTTTTCAATTAAAGTTTGCATACACAAGTTCTATCTTCTGAGGTGGCTGAAATCAGGGCATCCAATATTTCTTCACAATGAGATCAAATGAAGTGCCTTCTTGTTCATCCTCCACCTCTCAACACATACAAACACAAATGAACTCACTAGATATAATGCCAAATTGCTGTGAAGCTTAAAAATCTATGTTTATCAAGACACACTCAAGACTTCCTAATGGATTTTCTTGCCATAAGACACTCGATCATTTTTATAAATTTATTTTCTGTAGACAAAATTTAATTTGTTGTAGACAAGATTAAAAGGTCGTAAACAAAACATTGTCATTCAGTTTGCCCTTTAAAGTCATTTCAAAAAATGATATATGATCTGCTTAATTACGTTAGAATTTGGTGTGACTGTGTAACTTTTCCAAGATACGCCTGTTTAACATGGTAAGCATCACTGATCAGCTTAAAACATGCATCACTGTCACAGTAAGTATAACAGTATGCAACACAGCATATTGGTAAATCACTATGAGCTAGGTATGCTAAACATTCACATCAACTCTTCTGAATAGTAAGACAAATACAAATAACTAGGAAGTATGAACATAAAATCTTATTGTCACAGGGTGTAACAGAGTGCGCAGAAGGGAAACAGACATAAAAGAAAACCATTTTTTTTTCCTTCAAACAACCATTTTCCCACCCATCTGCCTTTAGCATGTTGTGGATATTTTAAGCCTGCAAAGGTTGAAAAATAATGTAAGTTCCCAGAAGGAAAGTCCAGAGACAAAAATACTATTTCCTGGTCTGGGAAATGGAATAACAGAGAACAGAAGCTAGGTAACTGCTCAGTACACAAAATAGATTTTTCCCCTCAAATTTTTCCTCATCTAATGCCTATCTGTGGCAACAAAAGGTGTATCACTACGTTTTTCACACAGTCTCATTAGTATGGTCAATGTGCTAACATATATCTAAGACTCAGGACAAAAGAGATAGCTAAAAGAATTTTTCTTGCAGTGTAAAAACCCCTGAAACAAATGTAGGTGACCCTGCTCTGGCGGGGGGGTTGGACTAGATGATCTCCAGAGGTCCCTTCCAACCCTGACTATTCTGTGATTCTGTGACTAGTAAGTTCTTCTCTGCACCTACTGTAAGTTATCTGGAAATCACCTAGCAGTTTCACAGATGTGTTTTTTCTTAAGAGTAATGAAAATAAATTGCCTTATGCAACGAGTCAAGTATCTCAGCTAGAGTCCTGCTCAGTATTATTCTAGGAACACAGTCATCTTGGCTCTGTAATACAGGAGCATCTGGGTACCTCTCACAGTCACACACTGTAGCCTTAATGGTCAGGAAAGGTCACATTACTACTAGAGATTAATAAAGTGCTAATTAACAAAATGCAGAAAATAATCAAGGTGGCAAAGTAGTAGTGAGAGTTTTCTTCCAAATAAAGCAGGAGTCTAGCCAGATGCCTGAAACTTTTAGAATTTATCATATTTGTGCTTCTAATGAAACTTCATGGCCAAACACATGCAGAAGTACCAATGTGTTGTCCTCGTGTCTTACCCCTGGAAACAACTCTGAGTGTCTCTAGTTTTTGAAGATTGTTCCAATCAATGCACTAACCATGTCCTATTTATGTCTTTCAGGCTCTGGGAAGAGATACTCCAATTCACTCAGGACATCTGAGATGCCCTAGAGACAAAATATTTATGATGCTATGATAAAAAGTTTTCTTTTCACCTGGAAATGGTATTTCACCTATTTGTTTTTATTATTCCATATTCTCTTTTGGTGGAAGAGTAGAGAACAGACAAGCCAGGTACCCATTAAGTGACCTGATGCAATTACTCAAAGTTAAAATCTGATTATCTTTTTCTTTCAGGACCTAGCTCAAAGTACAACGCCTATCCTTCAGTAGGATACTCACAAACTCTCCTGATGTGATTATTCCCTCTTCCCCTCACCATCTTTACCATCTTTTTGAACACTTAGTAGGTGCTTATTAAAACCTCTGTTTGACATTGTAATAGCACTCATTTCAGGTGGNAGTGGTTACTATTTAAGCATAAATCTCAAGAACACTTAAGTCTTTTTGAAATAGCTCTCTGATATTCTATTTCACATTTAACCTTTAATTATAAAGTGATAGGGACAAAGTGCTTTAGTCCCTTACTGTATTATGAGATAAGGATTTAAATGAGTTCAGGTATCAGTTTGTTGCAAAGTGGTTAGACGAACAGTAAAAGTAATTGACAGAAGTGACCACTATTTCTCACTACTGAATGGATTTGAAATACCTTGAGCTTTTATTATGTATAAAATCTTTTCTTTGCCCTGACATTTAAATAGCAGGAGGCAATTATTAACCTGAGATAATTTTCTGTTTCACTGATATTATCTCCCAAGTTTATACTGTTATGAAACACTGAATATTCACAAAATGAACTTGTTCACAGTGCCATTCTGAGTATCTGTGTTCAAATCTAGAACTACAGAAGACAAGTTTCGTTGTTGGTGGTGTTTTTTTACAGCTTGTGCAGCCTGGAATAGAGATAAAAGGTGCGGTGGTTTTTTTTTTTGTTGATGTTGTTGTTTATTTGTTTTGGGGTTTTTTTTGAAGGGACATTATTAGAGTATTTTAAGTCTTTCAGAATGAGTAAAAGCATAGAAAAGCCAATTAACTGCTTTTAATGGCCAAAACTGTGGGAAAACTACTAAAAGTTTTATGTAGCTACACATCACGCAAGGGCTTTGGAGTTTCTTCAAATACTAATATGCTTTACAGTTAAAGCTTTCCTTCAGCTTTGTTACAAGCCAAAATTACTGTCTCTCCTGCTGAGGAGGTAGCTATGCTGCCTGGCTAACCATGCTACTATGGCTTTTTAAGCGTTTATCATTCAAGCTGAAAATGTGTGCACCATCCGGGCATTCATAATTATCATAGGCTTGAGCAAACACCAAAAGTACATACAAGCACTAATAAGACAAAACAGATTTCACTAAAGAGCAAGAGAGAAAGAATTATGTATGTGTATTAACATGGGTGGGCAATTGTTTCACATAGAAGAACCTGACAAGGTAACATTTAAACTGAACACCTGTCCAAGTGTAGAACAAGATGCACAGGGCAGTTTGCAACATGTTTGGCTATTTTCAATAGTTAGATACAGTAAGGGGAAAACCAGGATGCTGGTGATGCACATGTTGGCCCAATGCAGTCACTCCCTGCAACTAAACCCTTAACAACCTACATCAGCAGAGGCTGGCACGCAGGCCACTCTGGTTGGTGTAGTGATCTCAATACACATGTTCTCCTCCAGGATCCAACCAAATTATTGTGGTGCTACTGTGCAAAGTGGCTTACCTGTAATTTCTTATAGTAAATAAGATGATCATCATTATCTTCAAAAGATACAATAATGTAGGACAAAATATTAAAGACTTCATCTCTCCATGAAGAACGTGAAAGAGAATGCTGGCTTCACTGCAAAGGATAAATTCTGCCTGTACAGCACTACTACATCCCAAAGCACTCACCTGTAAATCCATTTTCACT
The DNA here is from genome assembly GCA_013398815.1 of Ibidorhyncha struthersii. Classification (NCBI taxonomy): domain Eukaryota; kingdom Metazoa; phylum Chordata; class Aves; order Charadriiformes; family Charadriidae; genus Ibidorhyncha; species Ibidorhyncha struthersii. The sequence continues at coordinate 1,751,386 of VZSZ01010372.1, forward strand.
GCCCTAAAACATTTGTCCATCATAAAAGGTGGCCAATGTAAATAATATGTGAAAGGATGTGTTTCTAAGTGAAATAAACACTGTGCAAGACATTTAAAACACTTTCTTGAGGAACAGTACCCCAAAAAATCCTTAAAATTCTTTTTCTCTTTTACCAAGTTAACTTACAAACTTACTGTCTGATATCTGTGACTCCAAATAAATTCATGCTATGCTGCTTTATTAAATTTAAGTAATTTCAAGTGCATTTATATTACTTCAACCATAGCATTGTAATGTTATCTTTACGTAACCCAGCACATAGATACCTATCTCACACCTCTAGAATTCTAATAAAGTCATGTCAAGAATTATCTCATTAAGGTGCCCCAAATCATCTCTGTTTCTGCTGATAAATACCATAGTCCAATTCAAACTAATATAAACACCTCACACCAGGACAGGTAGGAGATTAATAAATGAAACCACAAAACACCCACTATCAAAGCTGACAAACCATTAAGATACACCTTTCACATTCTATAATGTCCTTAATCACCTTCTATTTTTACCCCAAACTAAGAACAGTTTCCCTGAGTCACAAAAATCAATACTTCAGAATTCCCAAATTAATCTGAAAAATAGTTACGCAGGCAACATGTCAGTAGTGATAGAGGTATGAAACAAGCATGTTTTCAAAGAGCACTAGCATAGGAAGCTATTCAGTTGTCATTGTACTGCATATATCTTACATCGCAAATTATTCCTGTAGGACAGAATACTAAATAAGGTTCGTTCCTTTTATGGACAACACTTTTCTTAAATCTTTTGACAAGCAAAAAAAAAAAAATCTCCTAGAGCATCAGACATAATTTATTGCCATCAGCAAGCAAAACTATTCCCTGTTATATTAAAACTGGAGAAAAAATAATGAAGTCTTCACTCTTCAAAATATTTTTTTTGCAGCTGAGTTGTGCGTTAAATTTTTTTTGTGACTGTGCAGCAGATGCCTCACTACTGCTGTTTCGTGCCTGCTACTCCACCATGTGGTGTTCATTACACAACCTGCTGAGAGACCAGTGAGCCAGACAGGACAAGGAGAAAAATGGGAACTTCATGAATAAACATTTGCTTAAAAATCACATTATTTCATCATTTTCTCTTTCTACTGTGGTTATTCCACATCTGTAAATTGAACTAGTACCAAGCAAAACCCACTGCAACGCTTTAGTTTCCACTGGCACAGAGATTTATACAGGACCACAATATGCATTTATGTAACAGCAGTGTCTCTAAGCTCGCAAACTTCCTATAGAGATCATTATTTTATCCCTTTGGGTGTTCCAATCATCCTCCATTTTTTACCAAGCTAAAGCAAGGAAAAGAATGAATAAGAAAGAGGGATAAAGAATAAGAAAAATACTTTCATCTTCAACTTTTGGATTTGTTTCTTTACAATGTAGGGTCTTGAGTATTATCAGGAGCAGACATGCTGAAGGACGGCATATATTTCTTCATCACAGAAAGATTAACCAGTTTTCAGAAATTATTACTGATTGCAGGTATCCAATTTGAAACACATTTAAAGAGTCACATTTTACTATGTGCAGAATGTGTCTTAAGAATTAGGTGCTACTTTAATATTTAAATGTACATTCAAAAGTACTAGGCACTTCAAAAGCATGGCCTTAGGCTTTAATACTAGAAGAAAGAAGCACTCATGCAAAACCATCTAAAAATGTCTCCTTCTCCAGATCATCTCCTCCTACTTTTTCTTTTCTCTTGCTATTCCTAAATACTATGAGTATGTCATGTAGAAAAAAACAGTATCAGAAAAAAAAAAAAAACACATTAGGAAAGGAGTTATCGTAGAACATCTTCTGAAAAATGCCAAGGGATATTCTGGCCCGATTACAGAAATAAATTTGCAGTTTTCTTTTGTTTTCTTCTCAAGCGACTACATACCACAGCAACTGCCTACCACATGAGGAGAATAATTCCTGAAATAAGCAGTTCTTCTTTCATCCCATAAAAAAAAAATTGGTAGGAAAGACTGTGTATGTCTGTATTATTCAGAAGACATTGATTAAAAATTCCGTGTTTAAGGAATTTTTAGCAGTTCTGATTGAGTACTGATGTACTGTACTATTTTAACGGGTATAATTGATTAAATACTCTATGTTTATATACTAGCTTCACTGTTGGGGGGTGTGTGGGTGTTTTCCATAATTTTTATTTTTCCGTGAAAGTCTTGTTTTTCTTACCTCCTGTAACCCCATCTCTCTCATCACTCTGCTTGGAATTTCCAAATAAGAAATATTAAAAACTAAACCCAACATGAATTCCGATTGGGATTGTTCTACAACATGGTATGAATGCTACTAACCAGCTATCTAAATCTAGCTCACAACTCCCCTAATTGTAAGAAATAGACAATCATAATTTTCCAAAGAACAAACTACAGGTATAAACACTATGCCTTCTGTCATTTTTGATCAAGAAAAAAAAGATCTATCCAACTTAATGCATCAGTGATTAAAAAGCGATTAATACCATGCAGATCATGAAGCAATATGTAAAGTAGAACACAGCACTGGAAATGACCAGATGCATATAATATCTTGTAAAAGGGTGATTTAACAATGAAAGAAAAGACAACCAAACTAACAGAGAGTCAAAAAAGGTGGAGATACAAATTATCTACTTCTGCTTAATGAATAGCAGATACGACAGAAAAGATTAGCTCTGCCTTCCTCCATTTAAAAACATAAGCTTTATTCTTGTTGCCAACTCTTCATACCCTTTGAAGTCCATCCCTGACCAAACTGTTGAAAGTATACCCATCATAAGACCCGAGAAATTCCTAGACTCAAAGCTATTGAACACATGCACCGAATGACAAAGCTCCAGGATATGAAAAAATGTGTTGTCAAAGATTAGCTTACCAGAAGGACAGCTTACTAGAAATCCAAGTTTCTCGAAATGAGAGAATCATACCATTTTCTGGTGCCTTCAAGTATGACTGTGGGAAATAATACTGTGGAGGCTAGAGTAACACCAAATTATCTCATAACCTTGTCATTCTTATAATTTAATACTATCCGAAAAAAGCACTAGGATACAAAGATTATTAATGTTCTGGTTGCCTAGCACTCCTTTTTGCTGTTAAATCAAACTGTTGATATGTATTTTTGTGTCATTCACTACAATAATTTAAAAATGCAACGGAAGAGCAACACAATTTCACATATATGCTCTGAAAAAAAAAATACAGGACTGAAACCTTTGAAAAAGACCACTTCCATATTAATGAGATACGTATTTATAGTACAATTAATATCTGGTGGGAAAATATAATTTATGTTTTTAGAACCTCTTTAACTGAAGTGTCAGACACCACATATTTAGGAAAAGAGTTTTTTTGTTGATTAGTTTCATCTCAAATGCATTCCCGTCTGAAACACACACACTTGTCCATCAGCAGAAAGAGACTCTGGTTTTGAAACAAAGGAGCTTCTTATCTTTTGCCTTGATTTTTAATTCTCTATAACCATACTCATTAACTGTTCTTTTGTTAGAGCCCAGTCCATCTGCAATTCTTTTACTATCTGAAAAATGAAATGTATTCAATGAAGCCATGTATGACTTCCGTATAAGGATTTTATAAAAGTGTCTTCATTTTGGATTCAACAATCTCTTTCAGGCTCTGGACTTGACTCTTCCATTAAGGAATACTTTCAGTCAAAATAAAATAAAGAAATATTACCAAAGGCTGTTGGGATCAAGAAGTGTTGTTTTGTGCAAAGCAAAACAGCAGAAGTAATCTTGAGAACCCTCCCTACCAATTTTGACAAAGGAATTAATAAGCTTGTGAAAACCCTATGTTCGTATGATTGGAATTTTGGTGCGTTCAAGTAAAACACTTAAGTTTAAGTGTCCTCACAGGAAGTGTTTAAAAAAAAAACCAAACAAAACTATCACAGAAAATCCAACTGATATTTATATGGTAGTAAAGATGTGATAGCTAGCATATGTCTTCTCTCCCAATAAGCAAGTGTTTTCTTCCACAGGGAGAAACATTGGAGCATCTATGCATGAAAGGACTTACCTGTGCAACACCACTTAAAGTTGTTAAAAATGAAAATATTATCTGTACTGGTATAAACTACTGTTCTTGTACTCAGAAATAATCTATGAACACAAACTCATTTTCGCATTTCTCAAATAGGTATGTTATCTTTCATGTATCTAGAAGATAAGGAAATCTCAGAAATATTAGCTATGTATATGCAAATATCTACAAGCAAAAATATAAATTCACATTGGGAATGTGCATAAACCTTTTTCCCTTCTTAAGTTCTTTCAAGAGAGCCAAGGATAGATGACAATTATAATCTTCCAGTAGTCTTCTATCCAGTGGTTGTCTTTATCCACATTACAAAGAGATGTGAGAGATGCTAATGAACTAGATGGTCTTCCTGGGACTGATAACAAAGTGTGTCCTTTCCTTCTCATTGTTACAATTTCCAAAAAAAGAAAAAAAAGCAAAGCCACATGTCTAACACAAGATGCTCAGTTCCCTAGGCAACTCCTGAGGGAGACACACATCCTTCAGTTCAACACAGCATAAGGTACTGAGCCCTCAAGTTCTAAAGACACATACGAACGCCCTTTTGATCCTTTGCTGCCTTTAACAATTGCACTCTGAAGGTCCCAGATACCCCAAAAAGTGGATCTCCCACACCTTTCAGTGGCCAGCAGTGCAACACAGGAAAAGATTCTAATCACCACTTTAGTATGTGGCAATTAGCTGGTGAGAAAACACTGCTTCCTTAACATTGTAAGAAATCCTTCAGAAAACTTACACTGAGGAATCAAGTGGCTCAGTCTAAAAAAGCTTGATCTTTAAATCTTACAGGCGAATGCCCCTGGCTGAGATTTATAATTTTATTTATGAATTAAATCTTGCTGTACTTAGTTTTCTAGCTATCAATTCAAACGGTGTTTGGAATGTTCTTTTCACAAACATCACCCCAAATCCATTTCCATGTCCTTACTAACTAGAAATGTTAAGGTCAAATTCTGTCTCTCTCTGCTAGAATGTAAAAGAAAGCCAGACTGATTCTACCAAATTTTTACTAGACATCTACACCATTTTGGACTCCCTCCAGCAGGAGGGTCTAAGAGAAAACAGTGGTACTACTGTGATGATGAAGCTTTTCACTGTGAGATCTCACCACTCTGTTTCTTTCGAGAAATGACAGACCTTTCTAAAGAACTCAGTGCTCTTCTGCATCGCTCCTTAAAATCCTGATTTATAGTCTCACTGCTAGACTGGCTCTAGTCATATTTTACCAATCAACAAAACTGTCTGACTGTCTGTCTGCGCTGGAGCACTTCTGACCATACCCAGAAACTCCCTGGAAAAAAAAATTTAAAAAGAGCTACAGACAAGGCAGCTTCCCAGCACATGAATACACTCTTTTATACAGCAGCACCACGGATCCACTTGTAAGTGACAGGAGAGGAGAGTTTACATTCTGAAAACACCCCACCCCACACAGAAAATGCAAGCTCCCAAGACATCATGCTGTTCCCTAACAAAATATTTTATTTAATCACTGTACTTGCTCTGTACATTATTTTTAAGGTCTAAATAAGCCACTTTACTGCCACTACAAAACCCATTTCTTGAACACAATAAAGTTTTGTTTTAGTAAATGCAAGTTCCCACAGCAGCTGCAAAAATTTGTATTTCATTTATTGACCAATCAGTAAGACCAGTCCATCAAATAGGTGTTGCTAACATGTATGTGAAGAATTCAGCGAAGTATGACACCTCCCCCTGGGATGGGATTGTTTCATGGAGTGTGTTACACAGTGTTGGTATGTATCCTGAGGGCATAAAGTTCTTGAGAGAATAAAAGAAAGTTATTTTCCAAGGAAAGCTTTAGAAGTACAGCTTCCAAGACCTAATGTTCTGTTGAAATAGATACAATGGTAGAAGCTCCCTGCGGTGGTTAGTTTCTTTGCTCTTTTTACTACATTCTTTTTAAAAATCTTCCTATAGAATTCATTTTTGGCTGACACATTGGAGCAAAATTCATAGTTTGGGAGTTTCAGGTTGGGAGGAAGGTTATCAAATTGACATTGATCAGTTTACTTGCTAATCTACCTTTCCACTCCAAATTTTTTTGTGCTCAGCAGCAGGGACAGAATGGAGTCAGAGGAGAAACAGGGAGATAGGGGCACCAACCCCATCAGTGAGTAGCAAAGGGAAACATTAGGTTCAGCAGCAGAAGAAATAGAGGTCACGAAAGAAGAGCAAAACACAGGCACAACAGCAAGACAATTCCTTAGAACTCTAGCAGGAAAAAATTGCAGTGAACGAGGGGAGAAGCTCAAGGGCAATGAGGTGAAACTCAGAGGAAGTGGAACAAACAGAGATAGGTATCACAGAGGTAAAGAATCAAGGGATTTGGAAAGAGACTCATATTTTATAATATATCTGCCTTTGCTGCAAAGATGTGACAAATTTATGAGAACATGCCTGTGTTTCCACAGACTACCCATCTCAGTACTGTAAAGGCCACGCTGAACACACATGCCTGAAATAATCCATGCCATAGTATAATGACACAGTAAATCAAGATTTAGGGACAGATTAAAATTATGCCAACTAAATGACTGGAAGCAATAGCCTGAGAGCATTTCAAATTTGTTCAAAAATTGTGAAGATTAGCTTTATTAAATCAGCTTTTATATCACAGTCTGTCTGCTCTACTATAATCCTATGCCACTTCATCTACCCTTCTACATCCAACACAGGAGCGATAAGCCATCATGAATACTAATCATATGTTCTAGCTAACTGAACAGAAATCATATCATGTATTCATATGTATGAAATCATATCATGTATTCAGATCAAATCTTTACTGCCTGGGGATCCAAGAGATTACAGTCTAAACTTTAAGGACTTTGGGCCCAAGTTCAGTGCTACAGAATGACACCTTTATTAAAGTGTTGGCTTTTTCAGCTTTTGTTAGAGAAAACAAAGAAATGAGTCTGGCACTACCCGCAAGACATGCATTGAATTATTTTCATATAGGCCAGATGTACATGAATGTGTAGTGAGGTTATCATATAAACAAGGTTTGTTTATATATATATATATATATATATATAAAACAGTATACAAAAGTATACAAGAACTTGGTTACCAGTCTTGTTAAACCTCTTAAGAGTAACTTAAATTTTAGGCAGACACAGTTCTACCTTTTGAAAATGCTTCAGAAGCCAGAGGTTTCCTTCTTGTGAGAACCTAAACCATCAGTTGTGCCAGAAAAGTCAAAAATAAAGATAGAAAATCTATTGCTAGTTCATTTGTAAGTTTAATAAGGATGTACTTTACAAAACAGAACACATGTTCTGTCTGCAGTACTTAATATTCAAATTTAAGGCGGGAGATCAAGTCTGTAGTATTATATAAAAAATATGAACATCTAAAGTAATAAAGAACCAAACATTAACAAGATTGTTTAGAACTACAGTACTTTTTCATTTTTTCATTATTGTTAAGAGCAAAAATAATTCCTTACAGCATTCAGTATTTTTATGCATAAAATTATGTATGACCATGCAGCAATATTTATTTTGAGTGACAATTCTTGCAGTGTAATTAGTAAATAAAATTCCTGTCAGAGAGAAACATTTTCCTTAAAGTTTTCAAAATAAAGATAAAAGGCTAGTTAATTTTTTTGCCATTCAGAACTCACACAGCATACAGGACCATGCAGAAACAGAGCCACAAACTATTATGCAAGAATTAATGTCTCAAATCTATCTACAAATTATTCAAGCTATTTGGTAAGAGGAGAAATTAACAATTAATGGTACAAATTAAGACACCCTGAAGGCTGTAACTGTTAACCTTCACGAAAAATTGAGGGAGTAAATCCAATGGGTTACATTTGCCTGTACCAGCATGAAAATTTGTGTGGAATCTTCAAGATCCCAAAGTAGTTCTGAAGTGGAGCTTGGCTCATCTCTGTTGTTAAGACTTACATAGGCAGGATTACAGGGAGCTGACTTCAGTTGCCACCCTTTACGCGTGTACATAATAAGGCATATTATTTACCAGGTTAAAAAAAACTGAGCTAAACATACATTTGTGCATCTACTCTCTTATGCCTCTCCAACAGAATTGAGACAGAAAGGCACAGTGCAAACATAAAGCCAATTTTAGTAATGAAATGCTAGCCTTTGCTGTCTGATAATTAATAACAGTGCCTGGTTCAACAAGGATATAATTAAAATTTCAAATGCAAGCATTATAAATTACTGATACTTTGGGATTATAAATCTCTGTAGTGTTTTCTAATGAAAATAAATTGAATTGACATTGTTTCTAAAGGAGTTGACTCATTTCACCTTCACTCTTGGTATCTGATTAAGCTTTCTGACTGTCTTTTGGAAACATTTGAAACGTCTTCCTAGAAAACATGAGTTTAGCAATGCACAGTGTCATAAAGCAAGCAAAAAAAAAATTCTGGATACGCACACAACCTGAGTATTCAGGGAGATTTAGTAACTTTACATTAAAGGTTGAAATAATTACTGTAGGCTTCATGGATACATGAATATTTCTATTATGCTACTTGATCATCCCTAAAATTGCAACTTTGTTAAGAAGTCCCCATCACAATAACCTGGTCCAGTTTGATTAGAAAAGCTACATTCAGTTTCTGTCCTAAAACACAGATGACAGAAGCGAGGTAAAACAGACTTAAGACTCAACTGGTATTAAGCAGAAGACGAAGTGCATGGAAATTAAAACAATAATAAAATGTCACGGCATCTACCTTCTTGAAGAAAAAAAGAAATGGATTTTTAAGAACTTAATATAGCACAAATACTTTGTTCTGAAATGTTTGATTAAATAGGAATGTGGTTCACCCTTTTCTACGTCATAAACACATGATGAATCCCACCAATCTGACATCATTTTTTCTGAATAGGGATTATCTCAAGTCTTAAACCACCTTAAATCTTCACATCTGCACGCATAATACATGTGTAGATGTTGTTACAAATACTTCTGTATTTTAAAAGCTTGTCATGGGCAAAATTTAGAACCACCCCACCCCAAATCTTCACAGATATAAAACAACATCCTCCAAGTAATCCAACGTAGAAAATGAAGCTTCCTAGAAATTAATCATCTGATAATGCCAACTTTTTAATTGCTGCTTCTCAGCATTTTCTTGAGTCACAAAATTTAGAAATATTGCTTTGCAAATGCTTTGGTTTTCTTAAGTGAGTAGAAAACCCCCCTCACAGCTACCTCCTTTTACATTTTATCTTGGTCTTTCTTATAAGACAGTGGGCTTTCTAACCCAAGAAGTGAATGCTGCCCAGCTGCTCTGCACTGTAAGAACTGTTTCAAACTAGAATGAATTGTTTTGTAGTAAGTATGCAGTGGAAAGTGTCTTACAAACCTGTCATCAAACAACCCTCTTGATCTTCACAGAGATGAGAGACCCAAATTTTTTTGCTAGACAGGAGGAACTATTAAGCAACAAAAATTGACTGTCAATACTACTCTTTACTTCAGGAAGGGTTTTTTGACTGTGCATCTTTGGTGTCACTACCTTTGGAGTTCGCACTACGAAGATTTACAACAAAACCATACCATGTTTTTTGCACGATCCTACCAAAATGGAAGTAGTAAGTGTTCAAGAGAAATAAAGTTAAGGCAGAAAGAGGTGAACAGAGAAACTGTTTTGTTTTCAATATTTCTGGAATGTACTTCTGAAACAATTCAGAGAAGCAAATTCAGTACCTATTAACAGAGGGTTATCAGCCTGGGAACAGCTTCAAGTCATGAAGTTCAATTTTTAAGAGAGGCAGAAGAGTGCAGTCCTCCTTGACCTTCCAGATCTTAGCTCATCTTAGAGGACTTCATCTGTTTGCAGTTCACCCAAACTACAGCTGTTTTTAAAATAGCTTAAAACCCTCCCCATTATCTTTGAAATAGAATGTGCGTATGTGTCTTGAGATGTAGTAGTGTCCTAGACTTGACACTGTTTTATATTCAGTGTCTACTCTCCAAGATGCATGAAACTGTTATAATGATGTATTTCTGAAGATGTTGAAGGCTTTAGCAGAGAAATGCATTTTTCTTACCCTGAAATCAAAGAAATGCGGGAAAAGGAATAAACATTGGAAAAAACAAAGAAACGTCATTCAACTACCAATACCCTCTGCCTCCACATGAGCAGGTGCTTGCTGAGTCAGAAGACTAAGCTCACTTAACTCAGAAGAGCCAGACTGAAACTTAACCACTAGACACAAGTAGTAAATCAAACGCAAGCTTCAAAGCATAAGCCTCAAGAAAACTCAAAACTGATTTTCAAAGAACTTGGGGTTTTTTTTTCCCCTTCTCTTTGAGAAACTGTTTTGTTGTTCAGAAGCTGTAACCTCATGAGTCACAGACTCAAAATCTGACTCAAATACATCTCACATGTATGGTCTAATTATTTGGAGATTATTTTTATATAAAGTATTAAAATCAGATCACAATTTGTCAAAATACTTTAACATAGATACCTACAAAGCAAGTAAAAAGTGGAATTATCACTCAGAAAAAGCATTGTGAGGTGAACTGTTTGTAAACTGCCCTATCTTCAAGATTAATTGATCCCCAAAACTAGAGCAGTTACAAGAAAGTTGGAGAGAAACTGTGTGTATGTGTGTGTATATATAAGTATACACACAGAAGAAAATCTGTGTATGAAATATTGAGTAAACACAGATGGTTAAAACAAGAAAAATAAACCTGAGAAAATACACAGAACCCCTGCAATTTTATGACAAACTAATGCTCCTGTGGTTTGTATTTTGCAAATATTACTTTATATAGGAAAGGAAGAGCTTTAGTGACAAATTAGATTGTCACACGTTGAATATATTTTAGGGAACAACCTTCATTTTTAGGGGAAAACAGACAGTAGAACTAGCAACTGACACACACAAAAAGAGGCATGTATGTTCTGTCCTAAAACAGACTAATACAGAACATGTTAGTTTTGATCAAGACAAAACAGAAGGCTATGCAGAATTTGGGCAATGATGTGAGGAAAAACTGGAAAAAAAAAGTTTCAGCCATTATTCATTTTATACATTGCAGGTGAAGTACTTTTCCTAAAGAACATTTGCACCCAGGAATACGTACCATGTATTTTAGGATGAAAGGAAGTATATTTAAGGATGTGAAAGAAGTCTTAAGCCAAACAACTAAGCTATCCTGAAGCCTTTAAGAACACTCTTTCTCCTATATAACTGAAGTAAGTAATAGCAACTAAAGGTTATTCCAAGATAAAAATCCTCCTATGTGGTTGAGAAAAATCCCTCTCTCCAAATGAACCCAAGCATATATTCCATTTTAAGTTTGATCTTTTAACTGTTTCCTGTTCCTCTGGTCTGCCTTATGATTTTTATTTATTAATGTGGATATATCTGCATTCATAAAAAACATGGCTCTACAAACCATCCTCTCTCCTTGTACCTCACCAAAAAAAAAAAAAAATAAAAAGACCTTCAAAATTTGAACTACAGTAAGAGGCAGGAAACTCAAGAGATTCATCACCCTTTAAAAAGTAAAGAAATATAGGAAAGGGATATCCTTTACACTTAACTGTCTGACTAGATGTAAGATATACCAGCACATTTAATTATTGCTGTTGGAAGGAGGCACAAGCTGGGACAAGCAAAGACCCATTTTGACTTTTGATACTAAGATACCATTCTTCAAGTAAGATTCCAAGCCAAAATTCAAAGCAGAAATAGCAGGCTTCAAACTTAAATCCCTAACAGTTCCCATGCACTAAGATACTAAAATGTGAAAGACATGAACTAGAGCTTACTGTGCTTGGAGCCAGTTCTTGTATGTTGCTTCCAAAATACCATTTTCAGCTGCAGAAAAAGCTTTTGATCTTTGACACAGTTTAGAAACAGTGGAATATGAACAACCATTTTCATCAATCTGCTGCTAAAAGCAGCAATTCCATCATTCAGTTGCTCACTCATAACCCAGAGCCACCTCTTTTCTTGTGTCAGCACTAGCTTTCACACGTGGTGAACTGAAACAGCAAGTGATCTGAGTTTAAGAACACTAACAAGTTAATTCGGTCAAATTCACCATAAGGCCCTATGTATTTGTGCTGGCATATGAGAAGAAAGGTAGAAGGCTCTGTCAATCTCTTTAATGGAAGTGCGATTGCTAGGGTTAAACAACAGTGTAAAACACATTGATCTAGATTCCTGTTGCACACTCGCTCTCAGTATTGGTATACTACTAAGCAAAACAGGAAAAAAAAAAAAAGTCCCACAAGAATAGTAGCAAAATGAAAGGTGAAAACATTTTGCAGATTCATGTATCACTGCTTTTAACCTGCACTAGGACAGTACTATTGTTAGCACAACTATTTACTGGAGGTAAACACCACCACATTTTTATTTTATACTCTTATCCTATTACAGGGTGAATACAGTTGTTACATATTTGTCATATTTTTCCTTACCTTTTTCCTTTTTCTATTCTAATTACATGCCTGCAGATTAAGTAAACATAGGCTAACATATGGGAGTCATTTATACACACAGAAAATCTAAATATGTGCCCACCTCAACAACAATCATAAAACTTAGTTCAAACAAATTGCATTTGGACATCTATATTAAAAAGCCATTCCTGGTTTTGTTTTTCCTCTACAGTCTCTCTCTTGCTCCTATCATTAAGAAGCTACTCAACTTTCTAGCCAAAACCTATCTCAAAACCAACCCACTAGGCTTTCCTCATTCAGGCAGCAAAATAAATGGCAGAAGTACACAAGACTATTGGCTATTGTGCCAACCAGCATGTAGAATCCAAAGCTACATCGGTTTTCTACACAGAAGAGATTATTACCCAAAGCAAGTGATTCGGTTGTTCAAAACGGATCATGATCGTTCACTCGTGCGGCTCTGTGACTCCTGACCTCCAGTCAGCAGAGCAGTGGACCTGTATGGACAAAGAGAGAAACTGCAGCCATCAACTTAAACAGAAAAAGAATTTTATCACGTCAGTAAGTGCAATACCATTTAAGTTACAGTAAAGCCCACCATTAACATGTTTAACAGCAACCATGAAATGAGCTGGCATTCATTAGCGATAAGAAAATATAAAACAGTGGAAAGCAATATGATGCCAGAGCCTCCACCCAGAATGGTCGATTGCAGAAACTGAACTGCATGCTGGGACAAAGCCACATGAATTGTTCCGACCACTAATGAAACATAAGCAGTCCAATAAATCACCAGAAACATTCTTTCCAGAAGGGTCTTTTCTGCATGGTATAGTAACACACATGAAGTCTCAGGATACCAGAAGAAAAAAAGACTAGTCTCATAGACCAAGCCACACAGCTTGCTGCTATCCGTAAGCATAGGCAAGCCTTAAATGTAATCAGACAAGCAATTCTCTGCTTTGAGAAGATGCTACTAATGGTCTGTCACAAGAACTGGAACTAAAGAGAGATGGGACTAGAAAAGGTTCAGACAGAAACAATAAAGTAAGCAATTTCTGATGCATTATGTGGAAAGGTTTGATGAAACCCAGGACACATTTATTTCTTCAAACACTTAGTCTGCTCTTCCAGTTTAAAAAAAACAAACAAACCCAAAACAAAACACCACCAAAAAAATAACCCCCCAAACATTACTGTTTCACATGGGTTTAGCAGTATATGAAAAATGATGTGCTTTTCCACAAATTTATGAATCTTTTTTTAATATAAGTTCAAAATATCGAGGATGCAATGAAATCTTCCCAGTTGCACATGCTTTAATTTGTCTTTGTAAAATGACATGTCTTTGTGCATTCAGTATTCTGCACTGTAATTATTAGACTACAAACTACTTATAGCTCTATGTGGTACCATGGAACACTCCATCATCCTGGCATCCCACAGGAAAAAATTGCAGCAACAGACTCTTCTCCAGCTGATACTCCAAAAGCTGCCATAATATCTTCTGTTGTGAGCACCAGAGTAATTTAGTAGATTTGGCAGACATTCAGAGAAGTGCCTGGGGTTCTTAATACGTATGATGTTAAACCCCAGAAGGAAAG
>VZSZ01010372.1:1765578-1808979 GCA_013398815.1 Ibidorhyncha struthersii
CCCTAAAGGCAAGGCAAATAACAAATAAGGAGGATGGGAAGACAAGAGATCCTTCTCCTCTTCTAAATACAGATCATCTTCTCCTAGCAGCATCACTGATTGTTTTCTTGTATTAATAAGAAAATAATTAATAAAATGTAATGAGCAAGCCTTTTAAACACTTGACAAACCACCCTAAACCTGTTTCACGGGTCTCCTATAAGGAGGGAGCCATGAAAGATTATGCAGGAAATGCAGTGAGAATTGTGAGGAAACGTATTCATAGATTATAAATATTTTCTTCTATTGTTATAAAGAGTTTTTCCTACCTGAATCTTGATTTAAACAAGATTTTCAAAACAATAAGAACTTTATTAAAGCATTAGTTTCTAAAGGACTGAGTCACTGTTCAATTCTGAACTTTACTAAAGACTAATGAGACATGAAGGAGAATTAATAATTTTTTCCTCAAAATTTTCAATTGAATTTAAAATAAAAACTGCTGTTCAAAGACACACACATCCCCAAATAAACAAAACTATCTCTTTACAAGATAGAATGCTTCCATTATGATCTTGTTTTCTCTGGAAAATTAGATTTCTCACACTAGGCACATATCCCTTCATAAAAGCAAGAAAATTTCAGAAACTTCAAGAATGCCAAAGAGTTAAAAAAAGATTATACAAATTCACAAAAATAGGTGCATCTTCCATAGAAATAATCTTTTTCAGAGAAAAGCACTGTATCATTACCTGCCCCCAAATTCTGTCTCCTGTGCTATACTTAGCTTTTTACGAAACTCATTGAAATAAGATTTATTCTTAAGACAAAATGGAACAAGTTATTAACACCGACAACCTGCAAAAATTGTTTGGCTTTCTACCAATGTATACTTTTACAGCAAGATGGGTCACTGCAGCTACAAATGGTGAAACATGAATAAGCTGTTCTGTGTGAAGCAAAGTGACACTCAAAAATAATTTTTGCAGGAAATAATAAACTATCAAGAAGGATTAACTGATGTCAGCACCTAATATAAAAGGTATACTAATCTCATCTAAAAACCCGCCTCAACTGATGCAGTAGACTTTCTTAAGTGATCTTGAGCTTTCCTTTAAAGGTACTCAAACCGTAACAAATGTAGTAACTAAATCAAGATGACATGTTTTTGTGGTTATGGCGCTTTCTTTTCTGGTCTTAGTAACTATGAAGGGACATGAACACTGTCGCACAGGCATGTAGCTCATTTGGAGTCTTTGCAGATGAACTGCAGTACCAGGGCATTGCAATATATTTGTGACCAATACTCCTCACAGTGGAACATTATTTTGAACTATGCATTCAGCAGCCTGTGCTTAGAAATCAGAATGTACTAAGTATCATAACAAAGTTGTGTCAGAAGGGCAGGGGTATATACCCCTAACCAGGAACAAATCTGACTTTTTCCTGGAGAAAGGAAAGGACAAAAGATCCTCCTTTCAACCAGCTTAACAGCATTTTTCCATCCAGCTCATACTGCCACAGAATTGCACTGGCAGATCCAGGTCCCTCAGCTACTTAACTTCACCACAGTGAGTATTTCTGTACAATGTTTCGTTCTACACAGATACTTGGGAAGAAACTTATGATCTATTTACTGTAGTTCTGTTTCTTCCATGAGAAAGGTGAGGAAAAATTACTAAGAAGGTTTTTCGACATCTGTTTGAAAACACAATTATTTTCTACCACTGTACTTCAGTTTCCTTTTTCCTGCCACCACAGGCCATCAAACCATCCTTGGAAATTAACACATACAGACAGCACCTTTATACAATTTCTAGTAGTCAGCAATACTGTGTGTCTTGTTCTGCCAATAGAAAAACACTTTTATGTTAGGTTTGAATTTTCTCAAGGCTCTAGGTGTTGGTTCAAAGCACATTTTTTCACTTTATAGTTGTGGAAAAGGTTGTTTCCATATGCAAAAAAGAAAGCAGTAAGATTAGCCTGTGCTACTCTCAGGTAATGGGTATATAGCCAAGAATAAAATTCCCAAGTTGAGAGAATATATGGGGGTGGAAGGGGGGAATTATATAGATTATATATAAATATGTGTGTTTAAATATATATGCATATATATGCATGTACATGGAAGCTGAGATACCTGCTGTAAATCAGACAACAAAGAAGTTCTGGCGTGTTATATAATGTTGAAGCCTCCATTGACACAATAATTTTGTGGTTGTGCCAGACCGCTTTTTAAATTCTTTTGAAAACATTTGTAATTTTAGGCCTATCCATTCACAGTGGTTGGCAGATTTTCACACACTGGCAACCTAGCGGTATCCCAGACGCTTGGGACCATTCAGGCCAAGGGCTGGCAAGTAGATGTGAGGCTGTCCTGCAGGACAAGGGAGCCTGGCAGCCTCAGGTGTGGCAATGCAGAGGCTGCAGGGAGAGAAGCGGAAAGGTGTTCAACCACTCTTTCAGGAAACAAGCGTAAGGCAATTCCAGTTCTCATCTAGAGCCTCCAAACCTGTGAAATCGTCACTACATGATGTTAATCAGCGTCAGAATGTTCTCAAAATGCTTTGCCATGCTAAAAGGAAATGCGCCAACTGCTGAGCTATTGCAAACCCTTCTCTGTATCAGAAACGGAGAAGCTAACATTTTAAAACATTCTAGTTTTCTAAAGCAGTAGGGAGACAGCTTTCATATACAGTCTGAAAAAAATATTAAAAAGAGGAATATCCAGAAGCACAGGGAAAAGTAAAATGAACAACAAGATTTACAAATACCAACAAAACTAAGTGCTGTGGAAGAACATTAGAATATATAAGATAATAGTGAGAATAAGAAGCAATCCCTTATGTGAAGATACTTTGGTCTAAGTCTTTTAGACTTGGAGATATCTATTTATCTCAGTCTTTTAGACTTAGATAATGATAATTTCAAGATATTTCAATGTATCAAATATGGAATATCGGATCCCTAATAGTTTAAAAGTTTTAACATCTATGGAGTGCACAAAGTCTGTAATAGAAAAACAAGCCACTTATCTAGAACGGATTACTAAAAGTCTAAGTCCTTCAACAGCGTGGCTCAAAAAGCACAAGCATTTATCATCTACATACATAAACCCTAGGAAAATTTAATAAAGCTATTTACAGCATTTACTTTTTGTCCATCCAAAATAACATGCTCCTTTTCCACATTTTAACTTGATTACTTTCTTACCAATATTATTTTAAACTGTTACTCAGCAATTGTTTCTTCATTAAATAAGAAAATATACAACCCTTTATGTAAGAAAGTTTGGGTTTTCTAAACTTTTAATGTTAGAAAAAAGAAAACTGTAGAGGCAGGCATTAGAAATATTGCAGATTCCATGAGATGCTGAAATGCTCTTACGAATCTAAAAGCCAGCTATAGATTCTGAAGCTTTCAAAAAAAAAAAAAAAAACCCAAAACAAAAAANAAAAAAACCTCAAACAAATAAACCCAAACACAGAGCACAAAACAAACCAAAACCAAATCAAGTAACTGTTTCTTTTACTATAAAGTTAGTAATTGACCTCAAGAGTAGTTCAGCCTTTAAGAGCACTTACTGCAGATTTTCTTCTCACAATGACTTAACACAAATGCTTATTTTTCCTAATGATCAATGCCCACCAACAAGGTGGTTTTGGTACACGTACCAATTTCTTCACTTCCAAGCAATTAATGTAATTTCTGTTTCACAGCCACTGCATTTATTCATTAGAGAAAACAGCTGGTTAATATTACTGACTGGTCAATGAGATACCAGTTTTAACACTCAAGCATTTAATTTCTTTTTTAGATTTTTTTCACCCAGGTTTTCAGCAGTATTGAGCAATAAGGAATGACAGAATCACGGACAAATAACACATTTTAGGATGTGCCTTTACTTTCTAAGAAACCAAACAATAGGCCTGGAAGGAAGAGAGGATTCTCTTTAGGCTGAAGCCTCCCTATTTTATCTTCATTCCTTTTCTCAAAAGTATTTTTCTTTCTCTTGCTGCAGAAATTAAGCCATAAATCCTGAATTTATTGGATATAAGTAGAACGGTATGTGGAATTGCAAATGTGTTTCTGTGAGCAACACAGACTCTAGACTGAAGCCATCACAGCAAAATAGCAGGAGCAGCAGGCTGTCTTCTGTGCCTGTAGAGACACAGTTCTGTAACTTTCTGGTGTTATAAGAGTCAGTAGGATTAATCTATTTACTACCAAACACGTAGTATCTCGGTTCCAGGATATATTTCATACTCTTACCTTAACCGTCAGAGTTTTACATGACTAAAACACTCAAAACAATGGGGGGTACTTCAAAAGTACTCCCATGTGCCCTTCAGAGGCCTCTGTGCAAACTAAAGAGTTCCCCTCCCACAATTACTTCATCTATTTTCCTCAAGAACGCAGAAAATTACATAATCAAATTTCAAAGTAATATAGCACAGTAGATTCACCTAGCTTTCAAACATCCTAAATATTTATGCTACTAAAAAATTTTAATTAAGAGTGAAAATGGAATGGAGATAGAAGATATATAAATATAAATAAAACCAAACATTGAAAGTAGAAATGAAGACAAGTAATTAGCCATTCATATCATTAAAAAAGTAATCACCTTACACTGTTCTATAAATTTGCTTTTTATTTAATTTTTGATATAAATTACTTTCCTTCTGCATATTCTGAGCAAAATATATGACATTACTCTGCATCCCCATCCTATTTGAAGATAGAGATGTCTTCATGAAATAGAGCACATGCCTTTCAAAGCAATCTGAAATGTCAAAAATTTATCAAAAACTGAACACAATAGAGTCAGTCAGTCAAAGACTTTATTTCCCATAGAAGAAATACCTGAGTAGGTCAGTGTCTGAATCATGGAAGGCTGAAACTATGAACACATACATAAAAGGAGGATTTATAAACATACACGTACACCACTCTAAGAAAGACACTTAAGAGAAGCAAGGTACAATTCCTGAAAGATGACTATAGCAAAACATCTTTCAACTGTATCACCTGAACAGGAGGCCCAGAAATTGTCCAGTGTCCTATTTAGTAGTACCGGAAAGACCCCATGCATTTTACCCCTGCACAGAAGATGCAGAACAAGTGACAGAACATGTGTCTGAATGCATCAGGTTGTCTTTCGAAATAAAGCCAGTTGGTCCCTGGACTGTACATGCAGCAGGTTTGAATGACATTCAACTTAAGTGCTTTGCTAGTGAAAAACATTCCAGAAAATTTAATAATGAAATATCTTAAGGCAACAGCCAATCAATCCTTTTTAATAAACAGAAATGCATCTCCGTTTTGATATAGGTTCAACCACAGCAGTATTAAAATACAGTAAATAGTGTTCCTTGATTGCAAAAAGCAAAAAGGCAAATTGAAGTGGCAGAGAGTAGAGTATGAGCTGCTTCGTAATAGAATACCAGGAAGGCAATGTCAGGCACAGAGAGCAACACACACACATTACATTATTTTGTAACACAATCAGTAAGATGGAATACAGAAAACTGCTAGGAACTGTGGTGACAGCCCATAAATGTAAATTAAAAAAAGACATTACATTCCCCNTCTGTGGTCCCATCTGGGGTCTCCAACAGCCCCAGTGGCCGATTTGGCCTAAACCATGACAATGTATTTAAAAAAAAAATTACAGAATTAGTATAGAGTACTTTTAACTGAAAATTAGATCGCCTTTGTATCACAAGTCTGAGCCTGATTCTCTGCATTTTCTCCAAATGATCACACCTTTAAAGTGGTTTTAAATTGCTATCATATCAAACGACAAATTGTTTTTGAAGGTTAGAAGTCATCCTGTCACCCTGTGATTTCTTTCATTACAACAGTGTGTAGGAAAATACCTGAAATATCTATGTAAGATACCTTTGTTAGAGAAGTTCTTGGGTATTCTCTTCAGAGTACACACAAAGACAAATTTAAAAGAAATAAAGTTCTGCCTATTTCTCACACGTTGGGCTTCATAGGGCAGCACTGCTTCCCATTACATCCTGTTCTAAACAGCTACTGGGTACCTTCCAGGATGCTGCCAGACAACAGGTGAAACAGCTACTCAATTACTTCATCCATGGAAGAGAAGTATGAGTAAAGGCTTGAGGAACAGTTTCAGGATTGCCTGGAAATAAGTAGAAGCCTGACAGGCCTCTGCCCAGCAAAGATTTATTTAGCTCTTGCACTTGCAGAACATTCAGCTACTCACTACTAAGAACAAAGCAGCTATGATGCAAGATTTACACAGAAATAATGAGAGGATTTGTTAGTGTGACTCTGATTATTCTGTAATGAAAGTCTAATTAAACTAATAAAGCTTTATCACAACCTGCAGGGATCCTACCAGAAGCCACATAGAATACCTGAATTAGGTTGTGAGAGGTCTTCAGAAAGTCAAGAGAAGAGCAGGTGCTTGACAAAGAAAAACTTACAGGCAAGGATATGTAATGATAGGCCACACTGGCAGTTAAGCAGCAAACAGTATTTATGTCAGTGTCTTTTGGTTTAGACTATCTTGGGTTGCTAGAAATAACTCCCATATGTAAGGTTCCAAAGGGCATTGAGTTTTAGATTAATTTGACACAACAACTCTGTATTGTTGGCGTTGGACAATATTCTTTCTTCTCAAGAGTTCGATATTAACAGGCAAGACAGTTTTAAGATTTTTTATTCCTATTAAAGAATCACATTTATTACATTGGTATTAATGAATGAATGTCTCTAATTCACCAGTAATTTCTGTTCTTCACCATGTATTTTTCTGGTAATCTCTTCTGCATGCTGTCTACCTCTGTGAGCACCATAGATGATCCTTTTCAACTACTGCAAAGCCAGTCATATCTGAAGAACAGTACTACAAATATGCTTTTCATCATCCAATCATTAATAAGCTGTTATTTAGCATTCAAGCGTTCTTAAGCTGACACAATAGAGTGTTTTTTGAGAGATTCAAACCAGTTTCATAACAACTCTACATTTCTTTTGCTCTCTTACGCTTCATATTTCTTACTGTGAAACACAACACTTCCTGTTTTCAGGTCTACAGTCAACAGTTTACCTGTAACTCCTGAAACAACTGTGAATGTCCACTACTGTTAAAAACTTACTTAACAAAGGGAAGGTTGGTCTTTATGAACCCATACAAAATTAGTGCAAATACAATTGCTGGATTCCTCCCTTACAGACTCTCTCTTGAAAGCCTGGAAAACCAGCTGATGGTCCTGTAGCTCACTTTAAACTCTGCAACACGGTACTGCCTTCATCTGTTCTGCTATCCCTTTGCAGGGCCAGGGGAGCTGCAGTACTAGTGCAACATGCTAATTGCTTCCCTAGAACACAGTCCTTCCAACACACCTTCTACTCTTAAAGCTGCTACAGCACCAGCTTACTCAATTTTGGTTCTGATCTACTTACAAACACTTCCCACTTCAAATTCCAGTTGGTATTATCAGCAGAAAAAGACAATACACCCAAGCAGGCTGTTTGCCCACAACTGAAGTTCCCAAATAAGCTTACAATGGCTAATTAAACACAATTAGTGGCTGTCACACAGAAGAAAGCTATCCAGAAGAGTCTCTCTACAAAGCTGTAAACAAAAAGTTTTTATAATAATAGCTGTATTTCATCCTTCTGCATGCTGCTGAGTCTTGCTGTTTATTGATTCCCAACTGCTTTCTACTAAAAGTGTATCTATCTTATTAAATTTGTTAGCCATTCCTTGTCACTTGTCTCAATGAAGAGACAGTAATGAGCTACATGCATTTAGTCTATTTAAATTACTAATAACAACTTTCAATAAAAAACAGATTGAGGAAAATCTAAGATTTAATGTAATACTCATTCTCACCTGAATCAACAGAAAGCAGGTGAAACACTTTTAGCTCGTGTTGACCAAGGCATTGTCTGAAATTAACATCAAACTGGTATCTATGTATCTAAAGAAATGAAGCTATCCTGAAATTAAGTAAGAACAGCCAGGTGCTCTCATGGACAGGGAAGATCATATTTCAGGATAAAACACTGAATCCCTCTAGACTCTGAAAAACATTTTGAAGTGGGAAAAAAACACCCGTAAGAATTAATATGCTCTGTAAAGAAAGGAAATCTAGAAGGGTGTTGTGAGAATCTTGAAGCGCAGTCTCTAAAAGCCATCCTCTGATGACAGCAGCTCAAGGGAAACGTCACCGTACATGTGAATTTCTTAGAAAGGCTTCTGAATTGCATCTGTCAACAGACGCAACTGAGGTGCACAAAGACTGAAGGCCTAGCTGCTGCTTTGTCCAGTGTAAGTCCGCTTCTGATGTAACCTCAGCGTAACTCATTCACACATAGGTCATTTCATCACCTGTATCTTTCATAAACCTTTTATCTGCAAGTCTGGGGTGTTTTGGTTTGGGGTTTTGTGGTTTGGTTGGTTGGGCAGGGTTTTTTGCATTTTAATTCAGTATAGCTTAAATAAATGTTACCTCTGAGCCTACTTATCAAGGTTGTGAAGTGAGAGCATTGGGTACCTTGATAAATATTTCATTTGTGTAGCCTATTTTCTGCTGTATCCTAAGGGCAACAGAATGGGCCCTATTTCATCTACACTGGCCAGGCAGAGAGTTGGTGCAGCAAAAGTTCTCTGTAAGAATGTGTTACAGCGACTTATTGCATTGTGTGCTGTTCCCAGAAACAGCCTTCAGCAAGGCTGAAAAAACATCAGTGACCCAAAAAGTAATAATTTAAAGACATCTTAAAAGCTTAAGTAATATAATTTATATTTAAAATTGTTTAATGATTAAATAGTTATTAAGCAAATAATTAAAAAATTGTTAAAAATGTATGTACTGCATTCCACAGTGTCTGTCCCTAGCCCAAGGGACTTTCTTACTGCTTTGAGGTTATACTACCATCATTTAAGAATAATGCTACCTCAAAGAAGATGAAAAACGAAAACAACTGGATCACATATTAGTGCATCTCCCATAGATGGCTGGGGTTAGGATTTTGGGGGGTTCGGTTTGGGTTTTTAGTTTGTTTGGTTGGGTTTTTTTTGGTGGGTTTTTTTTGTTTGTTTGTTTGTTTGTTTGGAGTTCTTTTGCAGCAGCACAATAGCTTCCCTGCAGACCCATCTGCCATAGAGGACTATTGGTTGCTAGGCAGTGAGTATCCAGACTCAAGCCTTTACCAGAAATGTACATCTCAAAGCTACACTAAGTCAAGTGATAGTCACTTGCCCACTAGACAACTCTTGACCACAAGCCAGAAGTGGCTCAGGCCCAGACCAGTACCAAGAACCTGCACTGGCAGGTCGCTACAAGGCGTATTGCTGCCTACTAGTAACAGGAAAAACATTTACCAGGCTACACTGTATCATGAGTACTGGGTACAGTTTTGGCCTCTGTCTCAACAGGATACAGTGGTGGGAGACGGGCAGCTAAACTGATCCAAGAGGATGGAGCACAGTTGCTTTTACAAGGGAGGGTTGAAAAGCAAGATTTCTTCTATCTGGAAAGGAAAAGGCTGAAGGGGATAGACAATGAACATTTCCAAAATCATGAAGGCAACATATCCATCTGAACACAGAACTGTTATTTGTATAAACCTGCACTACCAAAACACGCAGTAAGAGGCATAGGTACAGATGTATCTAACTATCCCTAATATATCAAGTATGGACGCAGGAGAAGTACAAGGAGAATGGATAATCAAAAGCGACTAGGCTCACACAATAACCCTAAACAATATTAGTCTAAAATGCCACTGCTGGAGATCAAATATTGGCCTACATGGGCCAATGCACCCAGCAGGTCAGTCCTCTTAACAACTGAAGCTGTATGAGAAAAAAGGGAGATGTCCTCGGGCTAAATATATTGTTTGTTTGCCACCAAGTCAACTCCTGACACTTCTTCCCTGTGGGATGATTCTGTGCTCCCATCAAATCAAGGATGCACCCCTGTCTCACAACAGAGTGGTACAGGAAAGGCAGAAGCAGGCTGCTACTGCTGCCAGAACAATTAATATATCCCATAGCCAACCCCAAATTTCTTGACAGCAAAAAAACTACAGGTCAGATTAACTGCATGCTCTGGAGTAGCTGATGAGCTGCTGGTGGGCACCACTGAAGCTGTAGACCACTTGAACAGGTTTATCCGGAGACCTGGAACTATGCATGTCAGAGAACATGTCATTCTGAAGGGACACTTAATTCAAAGGTTGATTAAACAACTAAAGCAACTTAGGACCAACTAACAGAACTGCCTTGGGTGTACTGGGGTTAGTGTGGATAAACTGTGAAGGCCTTGTTAATGAGAGAGGTCTATGTAATTGTGATAGGAAACAAAAAAAAACCCAGCTCTTAGCCTTTTGAGGATCACTCACACAAACACACCACTGCTCACCGGGATGGGGGGGTGGGGGGAGGAGTAAGAATGAACTTTTTCTTATCTCTAAGGGAAATATTTAAATGCTCAGAAACTCAGCTCGTTTCACTGTGTAACATCATCTTACATGCATTGTTCCCTTTTTTTCATACCACAAAGCTATCCCCTACTTGAGTTATACAAAATACACCTGCATATTTTCCAAAATATGATTATACATCTTCTTTTCCTTTTCGATATTTAGTTCTTCTAAGAGATGTTTGAACAGGTATGAACAGGATACACTTTCCTTCCTTTGGCAGTGGTAAACACTCATTTTTAAAAAAAAAAAAATGCATTACTGAACTACAGCACAAATCTGTCCATTTTTACTTAAGTACATTATCTGCAACCTTCACATCATCCAAGGAGAAACAGCTCCATCTAAAGGTTAATTGGCTGCATATTCTCCTGCCTTGTGTTTTCCTCTTTCACATGGGCTATGTCACAAGCACAATAAACAGCAGTATCAGTAACATGTCTATAGAAGTTAGAAAGTGAAGGACACCGATTTGAAGGCCATGTCCTAAAGCTGGGGCTGGGGAGCTGATTTCTCTACCTGAACAGAAACTTGACACCAGAAGATCCATTAACATTTAGTTCTTCCTTTGAATAACCTCACACATGTTTATCTTCTCAGTTTACTTATGTTTCCATGGTCCCTGCTGTATTAAATGTCTTTTGGTTTGCAGTGTACATTACAGTATCACATACAAACAGTCTTCAATTTTGAATCAATTCTATCATGAAAACAAGCACTCAAAATCACTTTTAAGTGCCCTGTCTTCTAAAGACATCCAGAAGCCTCTCAACCCTCGTAAGTTTTAGTGACTTGAATGGAAGTACATCTCAGAAAGAGACCTTTTACTTGCAAATATCTGATGGTATTGGAAAACATTCCTAGCTGTAGTGACACTCATCTTCGATAAATCACAGTTTAAGAGTATGCTATCTTCATCAACCAACATCTTTTTACTCATCCTTATAATGATATATATATACAACATTATAAATTCTCAAGATCATATAACTGCATTTCCCAACATTAAACCTGGAAAGTCACTTTTCACTCCTGATTTCACAGTACAGTGAGTTAGCCACAGCTAAGAACAAAATAGGAAGTTATTTTATATAACTTTAGGAATATTCTGATTAAACGTTTCCAAATTCTTTTTAGGCTTTCATGTCTGTGTAATCCTGAGCACAATTTGTGCACACTGTCAAAGCAATAGCAGTGTTTTAACAAAGGCAGGCATTCAGCAAGAATGAAGTACTTTGGGACTGCAGCCATAATTACAATCATAATGGCATTAAGTTAACAATGATGACAAAAAACCAAGCTTTTCAGAGCTGAAATCAAGAAGCATTCATTATGACTATGCAGTGTTTATTGAAGTGCTATTCTTAATCCAGCTAGAGCATTAGGAACCAGAGAGGAAAAACACGATTATATTCCAGGTAGCAAAATATTGCCAGTGGATACAGTTATGCTCAAACCAAGTTCAGCAATACAAAGTTTGATTCCTATCCGGGATTTAGCCATACTTCAGCTATATTCAAGATAAGGGTGGCCTTGGATATAATTCTGACTTACTCCAGTACCATTTTATTCCATAATTTCTATAATAATTTTGATAAAATATATTTACTTTACATAATTTATTCAACATAATTTAGAAAATAGTAAATGGAGAAATAATACAGCCAATACTGAAAGTTCTACTGCACATTTTCTTGACTGCACAGGATGAAAAAGACTACAAACCCAATCATTTAGGGAGTACCTAAGCTGTGAAGTTACTCTTTTTTTAGTCCCTTTTTTTGGTCAGTATCCCTGGTCTCCACAACACCACCTTCCCTAGTCCTAAATCCGTAGCATTCCTGCTATTTATCTTGTATCACAGCATCAGATTCTTACAGTATGATCCTATGCACCAAACTGCACAGTCTTCATCTCTTCTCCTTGGGGAGACAGCTGGCTTTCTTTGTAACATAGAGACTGAATTTTTAAATCTAATGAAGTCTACTTACAGTATCAATTTCATATTGATTCACCATAATAAGGATAATAGCAGCACCAGAGGCACCTAGAAGAGTCCAGGAGGACTAATACCAAACCAGACACAGCGAACAAGACAGTAATCCTTGTAAGATCATCCTGTGATTTTTCTAACTGGTTTACTTACTCCTTTTGCAAGTTTATTCATATGGCATTCAGAAGACACTTCCTGTACATCATTTTTGACTATTCCACAGAGGCAAAGGAGGTATGTAATTTAGTATAGCTACTCCCCACTTTTACCACATCCACCTGCAGCACTGTGATGGTTTTAAATGGAATTTTATTTACAGACTTACCAGTGTGCATCATATTTCTGGGAAGAAAACCAGGAACGACACTGTATCATCCTAAGGGAAGTTGGTCTCACTTCTGACCAAAAGATGTAAATTCATTGCTGGTAGTAGTAGTAGGTTTTAAGTGACAGCATTTCAAGACATGTAACTGTAAAAATCATTCAACAAAAAAAGAAGTCAACCAAAATAACAAGCCACAGATTCTTTTTTTTTTTTTTTTTTTTTTTTCTCCAAACACATAAAATTTAGGAGGTTAGCATTTGTTTTGGGGTTGGGTTTTTTTTTCCAGATTTTTCTTCAGTTTCTGTTCTTTGACTGAAGGCAAGCAGCACATGGACTGTCCTTACAGGGCTCGTCACATGGACTAGACTTGACCCCGTAACATTATGTGAGAACAGAACTGCCCTGCTGGGTCAGACCAATCACGTAATCCAGTACTCTGTCTCCAACTAACAGCAGCCCAGCGGAGAAATAAAGGTTGGGAATAGGACACCTGGCACCTAAATTCTAATCCAAAGCTTTTACACATTACCAAAATACCCTCTTCAAATATATCAACAAAACAAAACATTACATACTACTGATTTATTGATAAACAGTATCAGCAACTTTCCTTTCAGATTTCAGAATTTATCCAGCTAAATCCAAGGGACTTTCACACCAGCTATCACTGGCTCGTTTTGTCCCTCAGAAAAATAATACTTGGTTCACATCTTGTTTTGCACAGGACTCGATACCTTCAGCAGCAGTTCTATGCAATGCTTGTGACTGAATAATCCTCTGCAAGGAACTAGCGAGGCCAGCATAACCTTTGCATTATACAGAATCTGTAACCCAGCGTAATGGTATACAAGAGAGACAAGGACAATGAAAGTGGAACAGTTTGTTGATCTGACTTTCTCTCTTCTATATATCTACCACACAATGTCCAAGACCAGTTCTGGAAATGTCTGTTTTATCTGTGATAAAGCCTTCCACTGCAACCTTGCTGCTGGCTGATGGGAGTGTGAATATGGCAAAAGCCAGTACCACAAAGAGTGGGTTTTTGTTTTGCTTCCACTTATTTTCCAAATACGTGACAAAGCCAAACTGTAATCCTACCACATCAGTAACAAGACTCTACATATGCTTTGTGCCCTTCTCTGTACCCTGCCATTCCACCAATGGCTGTTCTGTAGCAATCACTACAGGTGGCCAATAAATGCTAATTTTCTTTTGTATTAGCTGCTAAACTTTATTAAGTACTTTAATTTTTTTTTTTTTTATCGGCAGAAAGACCAGCCTGAATACCAAGAATTGATCAAGATGTTTCATGAAGATTTTCCAATAAATACAACTCTAGCTTAAAATAAAATACTTAAAAGCATTCTTCTGCATCTGTCAGACCTCTGTCTTCAAAACAAACCTTAAAAAAACACGTCTTTCTGAGACAACATACCCTAGAGAGTTTTTCCAGAGACTGCTGTGCTTGCTTCTGTTATTTTTCATCAATTGTGTAAAAGTATTAGTAGCTATGGTCACAGTTGAAAGTGTGACCTGCAGTTCTTCTTCTGTGAAAGGTGGGAAATAATCCTGATGCCATACTAGCAGTAACAGGAATCCTGGTAGTTTATTTAAAGTTTCCACTCTCCCTCCACACCTTCAATTTTCTTTGGATGTCACAGTCTGTCTGACCCATCACTGAACTGGGAGCTGTGGCTTTATGTCCCACTTGGTTCCACTAGAACCTAACTGGATTAAGCCCCAGCCACGCACACAGGAGTGTGAATCTTCACACTTAATGCCTCTTCTCTGCTAGCAGCCTTGGACAGCCTCCCAAGGATGGCACTCCCCACAGACCACAGCTGGAGACCATTCCAGCCTTGTAGGTCAACCAGGGGGAAGAAACTTCAAGACTAGCCCATGCAGAAAAGGTTCCTCCATCACATCTCTTTTCCCAACACGAAGTATTTTACATCTTACAGGAATGTATTTTAGGTTGGCAAAAGCCTTTTTGCCATGACTACCGAGATGTGTCAAAGGGTGCAACAGCTGGTGCCTACTAACCCAAAATCAGTCCTCCAGGAGGGAGCACTAGTTTACTACCTCCTTCATCATCTCTCATCTGGGCCAAGCCAAACTGTACCATTATAAATAACTTCTTCCCCGATTCCACCCGTCCGACTCATGCAAGTCTACAGTTTAATTTCCCAGCTATCTCAATAGCGTGCCAGGTAACCCGTTAGTCTTAAAAGTTAAGTCCTAAGCCATTTAAAGCTTTATGACTAAAAGGTCATAATTATTTTAGAGCTTTAGAAATCAAAACCTAGTATTGTGTCCTAATGCTCTTAACGTTTTGTGGAAGAAAAAAAAGTTTCAAAACATGTATTTTTTTCATTTTACAAGGAAAAGACTGCCAATGACAAACATTTATATCAGGTACAACACAATGCATACAATTGCCAAGTGAAGCACTATAAAATTATAGGAATAAAACTGAGTAGCTAATTAATAAACAGTAAGATTAAACAACTCATTTGTTTAATACAAGTTCACAGTCTGATCCCACATACAGCTATGTACTGACTGCATGCATTTAGTCCCTGCTGAGCCACATTCTTAAATCACATCAACTCCTATGGTATTATAATAGATCCTATTACTAGTGCCTAGACGATATTTTTAAAAAATTATTGTATCTCATAAAACATTAGGGCTGCCCCTGTTAAACGTAAATTTATCAATTTGAAGGGTTTGTGCCTTGTTTTAAATAAATATATTGTGTGTTGTTTTTTAAAATTGATTTTTAAGAAAATTATTTCTCTTTAAACAGCCACCTAAAAATTCTTTGTACAACACTTGTGACTACATTGTCTATTCTTAAAAAAAACTACAAAACTATTAAAATAATCTGTGAGTTAGACCAGTAATAAATTGCACGATCCTAATATACTAACAAAAAATGCAATTCAACCGCTTCAAGAAAGTAATTTTCTGCTTGATTAAGCATCAGGCTAATGGAGAGTTAAATGTTAGTTGCCAAAGAAAGAAAGATCACCTGTAATTCCTTCCCTCCTGCAAACAAGCCTGAAATGGGAGATTTGCTATATGCGATTAGGATAACGTACATCAGCTAGAAAAATAATAAATTGGTAAATGAAGGTGCTGAGCATCAGCCAGGAAAGATGCATTACTCTGCACATAACGAGTGCTACAATTGGTCAACATAACTGTAATCAGTTATAAGAACTGTCAGAGAAGTGTATAAATACTGATTTAGGGGTTTTAGTTCAAAGGTAGACAGTCAACTAAGATGAGTAATTTTCATCTGATGTTAGATTTGTATCAGATTTTTATTTACTAGATTATTCTCCTATGAATTTACTATCCATTCCAGAGATCACATTATTTAAAGATCTTTAAACAGCTTTCTTCTCTTTTGAAAACAGGAACAGATTTGCTTCTACAAAAAAAAAATGATTAATTCAGGCTTTGACAGTGCATTCATGCCTTAATTTTTTGTTTCTTCTTTAGGTCTCCTGCTGGTCCCACACTGAGTTAAGGAACCTTGATTTTTACAGACTATTCAGTTCCAGTGAACAGCTAGCATATGTGAACACAGTCTGCATAAAAGAGATTTCACAAACATTAAGTATTTTCTCAAAAAATTCTACACGCAATTAGCTCAATCTGCACACTGATTCACAGTCAAGATAATACATGGACTCGTATTCTCTTGTCCTCTTACTTGTAGGGCAATAGGAAGTCATCAGAATTAGACTGTGCATCTTAAGTCTGCAGTTTTTTTCCCCCCTCCTCTTCAGAGTTTCAAGTAAAAGTCAGTAGCTTCTGCATTCACAAAAAATGAGAGGATAACTCTTCATTACCTCGAATATGTACATTAGAGCAGCAGAAAAAAAGTGGCATTATAGGAAAGCAGAATCTTAACAAATGGTATGATCCCTTGAGAAACAATGCACCAAGACAGAGGAATTAAATACTGCCTAGATGTAGCATCTTAATCCTCAACTGCTGTCTAGGCACTCGATCAATCCCTGACTACATGTAAAATACAAGTACTGCCCCCACTTAAAACAGAATCCTTAGAGATGTGTTAATCATTACTGTTCCCTCTATCATGAGTGAAGAGCCGATCATCATTACAGTATCAAAATACTTGAAAAGGTAGCTAGGATGTAATAATCAGGTACCATTTCCTTCCCCCTGTCAAAAAGAAAAACATTTCTTACACACTGCATCTTATTATGTGCCACTACAGTACTCCCAGCTCAAACATTATTTTCAAAGTATACTCAACTATGCTGTTAGCCCTGATCACACCTCAAACAGTACTTTGGAGATGACTTTGAAGATTGCTTAAGTAAGTGTTTTCCTTCTGCAGACAAATCACCAATTCCAGTGCAAAATTATCTCCACATTGCACCTTAACATTATTTATATACATTTTTCCACAACAACAAATATGAGTCCAATCACCAGAAAAAAAAACACGAATATTTCCAATGTATTACTTGGGTAATACAAAAAACAAAGTTACTGAGGATTACTTAAACAAGATGAAATTTTACCTGACCCCGTACAGTTCACTTGATAAAGGAAAGCCAAATTCAGAAGGCGTTAGCTCCCTACAAAGTCATGTTGAAAACAACATCTGAGATTAATATGCCTCATTCACCTGAAGTTTATGTATTTAGTCACAAAACCTGAGGAAAGTAACAGGAAGAAGCCTGGTTTGAATTATTTCCTGTTTTACTAGTTTTTGCTTAGGAATCAGTCAAGAGGAAAAATAGGAATATATAATACAACACATTATTGCTTAATACACCTTCTGGGATAAATAAAAGAGAAAGAAATAGTGAAGACTGCTGCTTTCTCTTTTCCCACAGCACTGACTTCCAGTGGCACAACACTAAGAACATCAACTTTGTAAAGTATAAACTACCTAATTCACCTTCAAGTGTGGGTGCACCTGCCAGATCAACTATGCTAAACTCAACCCTCCACTGAAATTTCACAGAAATATACACAATCAATTTTCATTTTATGGACAAAGGAAAGCAAGCTGGCTTAAGGAGCTCACCGAAACATGACGATCACTCCAGTAAGTTAAAGCCTTGAGCTTAAAATTTCTGTCTTTGAATGAAATTTGCTTTCAATCCATTAACCTTCGTTTTCTGAGTTTTGGCAATATAACAGCATATATATTAAGTTTTATTTCTGCCCAAATCTGACTTATGTCGGGGGAGAGGGGGAGCCCCCAGCTGCAGCTGAGACTACTTCATGTATCAGAAGCTGGAGAGTCAGCATTAATATCAGCTAAATATACATTTTCTTAATTCAATACAGAAGCATATGTTCTGTTCAACCTTATTTAACTAGATACTGCTTACCATGAAACCATGCAATTATATTTTGGGTTTCAAATGTACAGCAAATACTCTTCGAATAAAGCAAGCAAATAAATCAACCTAGAAACACTGTTTAAATAGTTTAATTTATTAAATATGCTGGGAAACAGGAAAGCAGGCATTTATGACTGTAGAAAGATTAAAAGTTAGTAATTAAAATTAAGCTTATAAACCTAAGATTCCTCTGGACTAGGTAGCAGTTAAAGAAGGCTTTAAAAATCATTACTGCACTGGGCAGTCACATCTGGTTTTGTTATTTAGTTCTAAGTCATTAAAAGACCTCTGTTTATGCAAAGAATGGGTAGTTACTCTTCAATTATGATAGCATCCAAACAGGACAGCATTTGCATAATAAACAAGACCAAGCCACTCCTGCTCATTAAACAGTAACTGTGGGGAGACAGAAAATAGCAAATAAAGTAGGAGAATCAAAATAATATATAATACCAGTTACACTGTAATTACATATCTGACAAATTTTTCAATGTTTAACTTGGAATGCAGAAGTGATCTCTTCCCCATTCCAAACACGTTTTGCAACCAAGCTACTGAGCAAATTAAATTTTCTTTGTCATTGTTCTTTTTAATACACTGTCTCCACTCACTGATGGCTATTCACTCTGTAAAAAGTCGACTACAGCCAAAAGAACAAGATTAATGGAAACTTCCCTTGATCTGTTTTACAATAAAAGGTGGAGCAGTAAATTACACATAAAACTCAATTGCTGAGTGATAAAAGGAAAATAATAATCTTCACATTCATCAATGACATCAGCATTAATCATATAATAAAACACACTAAAAGGTTTAATTAAATACCAAAGAGAACTCTTCAGACATACAAGATCAAAAGCCTAACACTTCTAAATGTTGTTCATTCAAGCTTGATTCTTATTTTACAATACAGGCAACCATTCTGCTCTATGCAGCAAACCGTCATTTCCCTTTTAATTGCTTACCAATGTTACTTCAGCTTATTGTGGAGATTTTACATTAGGTACAAGCTTGGATTTGGTGTATTTATTGAACATCATCATTCAGATCAGTGTAGAAAAAACCCACAGCATAATTTGAAAGTGAAATGAAAATGCCTCCCCACATGCTCAAGTTTGGTTACTGAGTCACAAGGCTGGCTAGTTGATCAACCTAATTTAATTTCTCCCTCATAGCTGAGATGACAATCTACTTGAGATATTTAGCCTAAAGGCATTTATATACACCAAAATGAAGTGTTTGCTATTATTATAATAGCAGGGCTACAATCAACTACTGTGTTTGCAGTTTTTGGTTTCTGACAGGGTTTCTCTTTGTTTGAAATATGCTTTGTTCTGAGTATGAATGTAAGTACATTAACCGTTTTGTCATTACTATCATTACTATTCTCTTCACTCATTACCAATGAGCCTAAAATCAAGACCTTCCATCTTTCAACACAGCAACATAACTATTATTTTTAGAAACACTGTGGTTTGGAAGCAAATTATCCAGTAAGATAGGTCTGTAAAAGTGGTACCTATCTCATAAAAGACACAAAACAACCCATTTTCCCAGTATTGTGTCTAGACACGCCAATGCTTTGGCTCCAGAACAGGATAGGAACAACTGGATGAGTTAGTGCAGAAAAATCATTCAACAAGGAAAGCTTCAACTTACTTCATGCCAAAATTCAATCTATTTAAAGCCAGCGTAATTCCTTTTCATCTCCTCTCCAATGTTATGGCCTGAGAATGGCGGTGTCTTGCTCCCCTCTTTGTTATACAGTATCTGTATAACACCAGTTAAGAAAAGTCACTACAATCCTGAGTTGGTCAGTGCCTCTTTTGTATCCTCTTCTAAAAATATGACGGACTTATTGACAGACTGTAAAATACGAAACCTATTTTCATTTAATCAGTTCTAAGGGACCCAAAAGTCAGAACATGAGGGGCTGAAAATTGGTAGCATGAATACTTTTCACAAATATGATTAATTTAAAATCATTATCAAGTCAGTTGCTACTACTAGCTGTCATATCACCTAGCAGAGGATTAGTGGTTGCCTATCACTGCTGATGAGTCACACATTCTTCTCCACTTCTCCTAAGGCTATAAAATCCTACAAAGATGCTTCTGCACCTATGAAACAGCAATTAACTAAGGAAAAGTAAAAAACTGGTCAATTTTGTCTTTCTTCAGGTTTTACATGAGAATTATTGCAAGCAAAATTAACCAGCCAAAAAGTTTTTCTGCAATCTTTTCTTCCCTCACAGATGTCATGATTGCACACATCTGCAGAAACTGTCTTTGTGTGTATTAAGTAGGTCTCTTGTACCTCTGAAGCAAAGAAAACTTACCAAGCTTTGTTTCACTACTGAATGCATTTATTTAATAGTCTGCCACAAGATACAAATTACATTGGAATTCACCTTGTTTTTACCACCTTTGTCCTCGGCTGGCACATTTAACTGTCTTACAAACAGACTACCTGTTACCTTGCGTCATAGTAAACTTTCACTATGACCTGGCTTCCGTAAGACTCATCCAGATTTGCTGATGAGGTGCCTTATAAAAGTTCAGCTACTACAAGAACAGTGAAGAGATGTAAGCAACTATTGTCCTTTTGACCATATATCCCTTTCTCTCTCCCTCCTCCCCTCTTCTATTCTCCATTAAACAAAAATTAACCACCTCAAATCTTCAAGTATCACTGACAGCTTTGGACATCCATGGTATTTCATCTTGTGAGAGAGTTTCATTTCTATTTTCCTCTTACTAACATGCTTAATGGAACAGAAGGTAAAAGCAGGTGAAAACTCAATTTGACAACAGGAAAGTGTTTCATAGTAACAATGCGCTGATACTCTCAAATTGGAATATTTCATTTGGCATTGCTGTGCACAATATTATCATTTTGAATTATTTGATTTTGACTTTTATTTTATGACAGGCTGCATTGTTTCAGGAATGCCGAAAGTCTCATTTTTCTGTCTTTCATTGTCATTATGTCCCACAGAAAAATACAAAAACTTATTTTATTAGGTTGCAGATGCAGAGACAATGTGCTCTCAGGACTCTCTACTTAACTCTTGTAACAATACCTCAAGATCACACAGCAGGTAAATTTCACAATGACAAAGAACAAAAAAGGTCTATAGTTTTACAGTATCTCACCCACTGGCACTTGCTCCATCTCAAGAAAACTAAGGAAAACCTGTATTTTGATGTATACAGTCTTCACCAGGGAATCAGACTTAGTCGTAGACAAAAACAACTACAGTAACCATACATCAGTTCTGCTCACTGGTTTTATACACATTTTTATAATACCAACAGAAAGAATGCACTTCCAACATGAACGTAAACATTATTTTCCCCAAAAACTGTGCAGAGTATTTTTAACTTTTATCATAGAATTAGATAGAAGTTATTGACAATTCAAGATCTTCTAAAGCTAATTTAACCTTTCTTGTTCTTCAAAAGGAAAGAGACTAATAACCAGCATCATAACTTCACATTACTGGACAGCTTTATTCACATTCATAGTGGAATGCAGGAGATGAACAGATTTTTGGCACTGAAACAAATCAGTCCCTGAAGAATTCATTGAAAAAAAGATTTTAAACACATCAAAGTAAGGAGTATTACAACCAACCGAGGTACGTGTACATTTCCTCGCAAAGGGGTACTTAACTAGAAAAAAGGACTCAAGTGCATTATAGCATCCTTGGCTTCTTATTCACACATCATTAGCTCCGTACTTTCAGTCTTTGGGGGAAAATACCTGTATACTAGTTAAAATTTCAACTCTGGGGTTAGGGTAGGTAAAAGTGAGCCTTCTAGAACTGAATTCAAAACACAAGACAAGTTTTATACTATTTTTATGTTATCAGTGCTGAAAGAAATTACATTTGCAGTAGCTACAGGTTCATTTAGGTACAGATTATATACAAGTGTATCACCCTACAGTATTTCTTTAAATGTCTATTAAAGCCTTATGAATAAGATTGAAAACAAAAACCAAACATGAAAAACAGTTACTGTCACATCTGTCCAGTACTTTATTAATTGACATAGCAGCAATGTAACATGAGAGGGGATTTAATCTTACAAATGGATTAAAAATTTCTGGGTTAGAAATATTATTGTAAGAAAACAGGAATATCTCACCTTCACCTACATACAGGTGACAAAGACATTTGGGTTTGTTTTTTGGAAACTTCTAGGTTTTGGTATGTTTATTATAACAACAATCTACCTTAACATTATAACAGGAACCTCTGGAAAAATCTTCACAAGTACTTCAGAGAGGTCGGACTTACCTTCTGAACACCCGCCGCAGTAGATCTGAGTTCAGAACAGAAATTTCTAATAAAACCAATATATCTAAGTATGCAAAGCTGTAAGTATTTGAAATCACTACTTCATTCTGAAACTGCAAGGTACCTGACATTTCCTAGTCACATTGGAAGTTCTGAAGGAAAAAAATCTTACCAAAGAGATTATTATATGTTAAATAGCCCTTGATAGCCTCTTTCCATGTGAGCACCAGAAGATGAATGAGATTAATTTGGTGAGAGTTTTTTCTTTGGGTTTTTTTTTTCTGTTGTAGAACTGTTTTGACTGCAGTTGAAAAGCTGTCTTTGTGGGACTTATGTATAATATATTGTGTGTAAGAACTGCCATTATACAGAATATTTTTTTCCTCTGACATTTCTTCATGCTGCACATGAGTTAAAAATATGCTATTTACTTATCAATAAATCGAAATATTTAATAAGAACTTGACTTTTCTTACACTGAATGACAAGCATAAATAATGAAGTAGACTATTTAAAGAAGTTATTTTGCTTTTTGTTTGTTTTGTTAGTCTTCCCTAACAGTATCATCTAGGCAGAGTATGCACCATACTATGGGAATTAAGAAATAACAACCACCCTCCCCAATTTTTACAAATTCTTTTTTGGTTGTTTTAAGGAATCATTCATTTGGGGAAATTATTTCTTACTGAGCACTGTGCTAGCATATTTAGCTCTTAACTTAATTTAGCATACTGTTCAAGAGCTACCGGTGTAAGTTTTCCACATTAGCCAGACATTACTAATTACTTATTGCTCTAAGTAACTGAGGCTGGAAACACTGTGGTGCTTATAATGCCAGCTGATGGCTCTCAATACTTCCTTTGCACAATTTGATTTTCAAATGGAGTCAATAATGACAGGACTTAATCTGTATTTCTCTAAATATGAAAGGTTTTCAGTTTGGGAGAGTTTTCAGACTATTTTTTTTTATACTACTCAGCCATCAAGGGAATTCTTTACCTATATAATTGGTATAGAAGCTTTATCTTTTACATCACAGTATTGCAAGATTGGTAACATCCTGTCTAGATCAAACAATATATTGAGGACCCACTGCAGAGCTATGGAAAAACACTGACAGCAAGCTCTGTTATACTTAAAGATCTCAGTGAAACACAACTTTACCAGCAGCATAAGGAATGGAAAAAACTCAGCAGCTTGATTAAAGCTATTTTTGTAACAAACATAAAAAAAATGCTGCATTCTTTGAATTTTGGAATGGATGAGAATGATGCCTTAAGGAAAGAGCACTTTCTATCAGAAATTCCTTAAATTATTCTTATTCTAGTACTACAGGAGCAGAAGGAGCCAAGAGGTCTGCATGTCTGCCAGTGAGAACTCTGAAGTGATTTATAAAGCTTTTTGTGCTTGAAATTTTATTGTAAACTTACTTTAAAAAACAACTCACTCATCTATTACTACTTAAGAACACATGCAGGGTCTGATGTTTGCTATGTTAAGCAAACAGAAAGGATTTCAAAGGTAAATAAACACTCTCAGAACTTCTTTCTTTTCCAGTAAAGGCTGAAGCTTGTTAGAGGGAAGAGAAAGCTCTGAGAAGTAGTTGGGGTACCGAGAACGGAAGACTGACATCAAAGTCGTGCAATACCTTGTAGCAGTTGATCCTCTTTCCTCATTGCAATACAGGATTTCTTACAACTTCAAGTAAAATACACCTTTCCCAAATGCTATTTTTATCTGCCAAATATACCTCAAGTATCTACGTTAGTACATTTTTTACTTAGTCTTCAAAAAGATACAGTTCAAAGAACTACAGGATCAAGAAATCCCAGTTACATATATAAAAGCTATGAGATATAGATCTCTTTCTATATATGCACTGGCCCTCTTTTTTGTTTGTTTTCTTTGCTTGCAGAATTTATTACAAGTTTAAGTTTGTGTTATATGCAGAATCATTGAAGGGAACACTATGAAGCTATTGTTTTTAAAAAACATTAGCTCAGAACTTAACACAACTGAAAAGACAAGGAAAGTACTAGGATAACCATAAAAATTCAAGAATATATGCTTTTTATTTCCAGCAGCACTGATGACAGACGCACTCTTGTAGGGGGAATTATACATAAAAATAATTTAGCAGAACACTACTTGTGATGCAGAGGAAACCTACCAAGAGTAAGCTTCTTTTGCCAAGCTACACTTGTTAAACATGGTTAAAACAGCTCCCTTGTGTTTTGACACCTGTGACTTGAGGATGGAGGAGTTAACTCTGACATACTTCTCTGAATATACAAAATATTAGTTATGTTAACCAACCTGGACAAAACTGGCCAAAATTCAATTAATCTCAGTGAAGTGTCACAAGAACATAATGCCTCAAAATTAATTTGTCAGACCTACGTCCACATCATCCACACAGGCTGATACCACTGTGCGTGTATAACTACATACTATTTTCCAGCTGGTGCTTTGACATGACAGTAGGTTTAATATTCCACAAATACACTGTTTCAAAAATTTTGCTTTCTTTTTTTTTATCCAGACAGAAAATATACTGTACTTCCTCAAGCACAGTGAAACTCAGTGTTACTGCCACTTTTGACTTGGAAAACTAGCAGCAAAATTTACTCAGTTTCTGATACAAGTTCTGTAGAGAAAATGTATTTCTTTCAGGGTTTTAGTCCATACATAAACCGTTCCTTCCAGTGGTTGCTGACATTCCATAAGAAACTTCTCCTTATGGCAGTGACAATGACGTGTAGTCTTCCTGTAAAATTTATATCCATGTTGAAAAGAAACTAGTCTCTGAAAAAATAAAACTTGTCTGGAACAGAAAATACACCAAAAATAGTTACAATAAATGATGTCTTAGACCTCAAAGGAAAACATAATCTATTTGCAAATGCAGTACTATCAGGCTTTCTTCTAAGCTCTACTTAAAACACACCCTGCACTTGAAGCTCTGACATTGTAACAAGAGACACAATAAACCTCCTTTCTCATTAAAAAAAAAAAATAACAATTTCTGTTAGAAAAGTGTAGCTAATACTCTCCTGATTGTCAGTCAAACAATATGAACAACAGTTTCATCCACGGAGACTACCTCAAGAAAAGCCTTTCTTCAAACGGTATATAACATAGAAAAGTCCATGAAATAGAGACACTTGTTCAAGAGGAAAAGCCCTGGGTTTCTATGCCATGCTAGGCAAGTATACATCCTTAGCATATGACAATTCTGATAGTACCAAAGCTCTCATTCATTCAAGTAAAAGTTGGTGTTCATTAAAATTTTAGGTCTGTTAAGTTAACAAAACCTGGAAATACGATCACCCAGTAGGAATTCGTTTAAAATACAGGCTAAAGAACAGTCTCTTCAATTAATCTGAGTAAAATTACACCTCTTAGACACTCACCCATTCTTTATTTTAAGATTGCTTTTAATGAGGAATTCCTCACAACCTTCAATGAGTTGATCCAGCAGTTAAGTGACCTTTACTATTGAAAGCGTGTTCCTCTCTATCTCTCTGTCTAGCTTCAGCTTCCACGAAAAAACATTACGTATGTCTTTATTGAAGCAGAGAGGACTAGGTGTATGAGCATGTCATACACATAGAGCATGGTCATGTCATAGCTCATACCTCAGCACTCCAAACCTGTTCCTTTTGTTTTCCATACATAAGCCACAGCATCCCTACAAGGAACAGTATGAATACATTGCTCCTGCTTGCACCTTGCATCCTACCAGAAATTTACTACAAAACAAACCAAAAACACTCCCACACCACCTCCAGCCACAAATACACACTGCAGGGAGAAACAGGGCAGGAGTGTGATTAGAGCTGCCTTAAACAGTTTTGGGGTTAGAGGTCAGTAACATTAATGTTTCTGGCATTTCGGTATAACAGACTTTTCCAACAGAACAGACAATATAAAATCTTTCAGCACTACTGCCTTTCTTACCAAATCATGGAAGTCTTTCTGATAATATCAAGAACCCTAGAAAAGTATGTATTTAGAAGCTTCTGTTGCTCCAAAGCTTTAACAACCACAGTAATTTAGCCAGTAAGTTTCAGAAACAGTTAATCCCAGTGTATTTTTCCAGGTCTTTCACAACTGTCTAACGAAGGCAGCTCTGTGCAGCCACACCACAGCTTGAGGTAGTCATTTACAGTTTATTTCTTCTTCTCACATTTGAACACAACCAATCCTGCCATGAGATCCTTAAAATCTATTTTCTTTCCAAGTGTCACAATTAAAAAAAATTAGGTTTGAGCACAGCAAAAACAGAAACCTGGGATCAAACCATGGAAGAATAAAATCATTTTGGTTTAGACAAGTTAGTAAGAAGTGAGCAAAGAAATAAATTTTCAAATTTTACTGACAGTCCAAAAGCTGTAATTTCTCTAAAAGCAACTTTATGGTATTTCAGGAACTCAATAACATCAGACTTCTCTTATGAGGAAAAGCTATCTCCTTTCTCTCTCTCTGTCATGAATCAGAAACTCAAATAGACGAAACTGTTTCTAAGCAATAGTAAACATTTGACATTCATTTGTAACATCAGCATTTTCAACAATTTCAAAAGTTCATAAATTTGAAGCAATGATAACTAATGGATTTAATTGCAAGTGGAGTCATTCCTACTAACAAATAGCAGCCAGTTCAACTAGACCACCGCATCATGTTGCAGGATGTATACACACATGCACAAATGAAGGATAAAGGGTAATGATTTTTGAAACTATATAGGTATCCAGTAATTACCAGATGAACTGTCTCATTTCCTACTAGCCCAGCGGTAAAATTAAAGTCAACTATACCCCTAAATAACTGAAATACATTACCACTGACATCCCAGTATACAAAATCCTCACTAAACGTTTAATAAAATGAGCAATTAAAGATGTCCATATTATGCCTCCATTAAAAGAAAACAAGTGCAATTACTAAACCAGCTTTTTCACCACATGGTGAAACAAGAATACCCAAAGAATTTCAAAAAAAAAAGACAATTTCATTCTTAGAATTAATTACAACATACAGCTCATCTATAGTGATTCCCAAGCATCAGTTAATACACTATTTGTGCCCTCATGAAAGACAAGTACTTATTT
Source organism: Ibidorhyncha struthersii (assembly GCA_013398815.1). NCBI lineage: Eukaryota > Metazoa > Chordata > Aves > Charadriiformes > Charadriidae > Ibidorhyncha > Ibidorhyncha struthersii. The sequence goes on from VZSZ01010372.1 coordinate 1,793,165, forward strand.
TCAAGTGTCACATCTGTTTATTTAAGGTGCCAAAGAACTTAAGTGACTGTGCATAGAAATCCAGTCACAGTCACTATGTAGATTACTCAAAAAACCCTATACCCCAGCTCCAAACTTTCCTTCTTCCTAAGATGGAAACAGAATGACTGGATACAAAAGGAAAAAAAAAAAAAGTTCCCCAGTTCACTCTGAGGATAGTTAAGCATTGGAACATGTTAGCCAGAGAGGCTGGCGGGTTCTTTTCATGTCCCAACTGGACTTAGCCCGAAGCCACCACCCAGTTTGAACTTAGCACTGACACTGCTTTAAGATGGGGATCGGACTAAACACCTCTCAAGGTTCCTTCCAATGTGAAGGGTCTGTGATCCACTGATTTTCATTCATCCTTTTGTAAAGGTAGCATAAAATAATCCAAGAAGAATGTGGTGACTCCTGCTTCAGCATCTGACAGTTGCTATATGATAGATCAGCTCTCACACCCCACCCCCCCACACACACATTTATTCCAGTGTTCCTCTTGCCTTTATGCAATGACCTAGGGGAAAAGAATGCAACAGGAAATAATATGGGAACATCAATTCCAAGAAGTCTACCTCATCTTTCTCAACATGAACTTGCGCAAAGAAAGTTAAATGGTATTTTGCAGTTTACCCGCAAGTAGAAACAATCAGTCATGTTTTCCTAGAACATGACATGGAGCCATTAAGTTAAATTTTCTTTGTAAACTACACCTTTATAAAATTAGGAGAACAAAGATGAATAATTTAAGAAAATAAAAAAGGAAGTGTATCAAGATTAGGAAATTAGTAAAGAGGAGGAGGATTACGAGGTAGAAGCTCCTCCACCCCCCTGCAGTACCTCATCAGTGGAGTAACAGGAAAAAAAAGATGCACTGACACAAAAAATGTCATTTGTTTATGTGATTATTTTTTTTTTTTCCAGTGATAAAACCACCACACTGGAGATAATTTTCCTTAATATTTTCAGGCCAAGTTTCACAGAAGTCCATACAGAAGCTGTTCTGAACACCTGCTGCTTGCAGAGCACGTGGAAGAAGAAAAGTCATTTAAAGATAGGCTGTTAGAAATACCTCAAAATCAACTTAATGGAAAGTCATGTTGGGATTTAATTACCATTACTTCAAGATATTTTTTCCTGAAATTCTGGCTGAATTTTACATTATTAAGGAATATAACAACAGGGAAAAGTGCCACATAAAATTAATTCTGCTGTATTTTATGACTAAATATAGAATCACTCTAATGTACAGTTAAATTTTACTCTAGGGCGAAAAATTCAAGTATTTAAAAAGGTCTAGAGATCATGTGTCCATTAACTTATCTCCTGATGGTAGCCTTTATATTCTTTCCGTAGTTAAGCTGTATTGGAGAGACGGTCTACATATGCACCCTGAAACACCCACTGTAAAAGTCATTTACAATTTTAATAACGTTATAATAAAAAAAAAGAATCCACTACTGGATGCCGTAAGGTTTATCACTGCTTCTCCCCGGTTCCGGCCTCTCCCCAGAAGATGGCACTGCAGCTCCAGCGCTCCAGGGCCCCTCTGCTGCAGCTGGAGCAGGGGGAGGAACTGTACAGCTACTTCATTATACATTAGTTATCAGGTTGATAGCATAATAATGCCTCCTGAAAGACTGATATAATAGTTGAGGAAAAAAGATTCCCTGAGAGAAGGCTTTTCTTAATATCTTTTCTAATTAGGCCTGCTTCATCTGAAGTACAGCAAGAACTACCAGAAGTAATAAAAAAAATCCAAAAGGTTCTTACACATATCAGATGAAAACATGCTGTGTTGCAAGTAATATTCCTTCAAAGTTACTTGCATTTCTACATGCCTACATTCACATCCACAAACCTAATCACATGCATATATTTCTCTAACAGCCTGTAGATAAGGCAATCTTTTTAAACACCCCTCTTTTTTTTAAAAAAGAAATTAAGCTTCTTATTTTTTTCTTAGTCAGAACTAACATGAACACTCTAAAATATGTAATATTACATAATTATTACCACAACTGTATCACTATTTTGGAAAGCACTGCCAACCTTCCCTTTTATCCTCAGCTACCAAAAAATGTGAAGACAACAAAACAGCTTCTTACTGAGTTCCCAGTATTGTCATATATTAATTCTGCTAAAACAAAACCCAAAACAGTAATACATTATTTGAGGTCAGTGTTATCTGGTATTCCACATACAGGAAACTCAGCAACAGTAGCAGCCTGATCAGTTACTGCTGCCATTAAATCTGTTCTAGAGGTGGCTGGAAACAGTCAGGAAGCCTACAGAAGCCATATTCTCACTAAAGCTGCTGACAAAGATGGGAAAGCAGGAGAGTGCCTACCAAAAAAAAGACCCAACCCACACATCACAAAGAAAAAAAAAAAAAAAAAAAAACGGAAAAACAATAAAGGTTCTCTCATACAAATCCCAAACATACGCTTATTTTCTCCCTTTACCTTTCTTCTCCCACAACAATTAAAAAAAAAAAAATCAACTTCTCAAGAACAACCACCTTCTTCCTCTTTCATCCTCAGACTAAAGTCTGAGTAGTAGACTCACTACTACTAGACAGTTATGGTGACAACTCTACTGTAACAATGCCTCCACATTCTATGGACTTAGTTTCGCCAGGTACATAATCATCAAACAGGAAAGAGTCTACCCACATTATTCTATTGTAAACATTTAAAAGGATATAATGGCAGAACTTTTTAAAAATGCCTTGCAGGTGTAAAACAGAAGTCCATCCCTTCCTATATGAAAAATTTTTACACAGGTACTGACACATCCACCTGTTAACTAGTGTATTTTTTTTTTTCCATCTTTCTTTTCAACAAGATAATTTACAGGCGGAATGTCAAGCTTAACCACCAATTTCCTCCTTCCAGACTAAATCTTCATCTGGTATGAGACTTCTCCCACCACTACCAACTTAATTTTAAAACAGCTGACTCAATTAACTACACCTTCCCAGAAGATTTACCAGACATAAATATCAAGCAGTCTTTATGCAAATCTACTGCACACAGCCATTTTCCTACCTGAAAACATACCTCTCAGGTAAATACATTTTTGCTGTACCAAAATAAAGTATTTTTCTACGAACCTAGCTTCATTTTAGTATCAGCCTGCAGAAGTGTATGCATTGTACAGTTTATTGAGAAATTAAATTAGTGCTAGCTTTGATTGCAGTAAGTGCAAAAAATCACTGTAGTAGCAGATGCATCATATATAAGACTACAAAAAAAAGATTTTAAGTGATAATTTTCAACCAGGTAATTTTAAGCTAGCTTGTCTCATCTCAAAAACATCAAAGTGACATGTTTTCACAGTCAAGTCTTAATTATTGTATTTTGCAGACCTGTTGATAAAGCCTACAGGAATTCTAATTAGCTGTGCTTCTGCATTACCGCCTGTGTTGTATATTGCACTGTTCTCAGCATGTGCTCTCCACTTGGAGCTTGCTCAGTCAAGGATGAATACAACCACTGGAATCCTGGCTTCGATCCAAGTTACAAAACCTGTAGAATTTATTTATTGTTTTAATCATCTATTTAATCGTCCTCTCTAATCTTCTATCTCCAGCTTCCTACATTCAGAGAGCAAAAGAAAATCTTAATTCCTTAAAATCAGAAAACTCCTCTTTTTAAAATGTAATTTTAAATAATAAAAACAGTAAAAATGAATAATAGTAATAAGTGACAGTAATAAAGTAACAATAAAATAAAAAGGAATAAAAAGCAAAAGCCGTTTAAAGTAATGATTTTAGATATTCAGACTTAACATGAATAGCGAAATTCTAATGAGATGTTAAAGCGCTACATTCATCTCCTTTTTGCAATGAATTATCTCCCATGGAACGAGGTTTTATTATACTAGAATTTGTATTTTTAATCTCTATTTTTATACTAAAGAAGTACTCAATAGTTTAAGTTTGCTGGATGTTATACATGAAATGAACTTTCTTATTGGTTTTGTGATCTCCTGCAGTAAGAGTTAGTAATGGAGGCTGGTTCAACACCCCTATTTAATTCCCCTTCTCCCATGTTCTTCCAGAAGCTACATAATTCACTTCCACAATGTTTTTAGTGCAAAGACAAAATACTATTTATTTGAACAATAATAGCAATTAAAAAAAAACACAATGGAAAAAAAGGAACTGGAGTAATAAAACACAACTATCAGTGACTTACTCTTTTCAACTTGCTAAATACGAGAGGCGACAGTAGTACTTTCAACATGAAATCTACTTTGACACTGGTTTTGAAAGTTTGAGATCGCATTTATAATAACTTTAAATAAATATTAGAGTTTGGATAGGGAACACACTTCTCAACAAAGCACTAACCGGAATAATCCTGTATGTCAGAGGGTCATATTCCCAAGCAAATATGTTGCAGTACACTGGTTAAAGGAAATCCACAAAAGCTAAAGATTTCAAGTTGAATGCAAACATTGCTCTACTGCTATTCTGTGCCTTACCATTGCCCAGAGCATAACTAGGGATTACAGCATACTATATAAACTGGAAAAGGCTTAAACATTAACATCTTAAACACCAGATCACAAATCCTTGCTGAGTTTAAATTGCCTGAGCTTAGTGGACCTAATGTGCAATAAACATTATTACTATTAAATGAACTCTTATAAAGCCATGTAAGTGTTGTTTTCATGGAGATTAAATCATAGAATGGTTAGAGTTGGAAAGGACCTTAAAGATCACCTAGTTCCAACACCCCTGCCATGGGCAGGGACACCTCCCACTAGACCAGGTTACTCAAAGCCCCATCAACCCTGGCCTTGAACACCTCTAGGGATGGGGCATCTACAGCTTCTTGGGGCAAACTGTTCCAGTGCCTCACCACTCTCAGAGTGAAAAATCTCTTCCTGATATCTATCTAAATCTACCTTCTTCCATTTTGAAGCCATGCCCCCTCGTCCTATCGCTACACTCCCTGATAAAGCATCCTTCCCCATCTTTCCTGTAGGCCCCTGTTAGGTACTGTAAGGTCGCTGTAAGGTCTCCCTGGAGCCTTCTCTTCTGCAGGCTGAACGACCCCAACTCTCTTAGCCTGTCCTCCCTTATAGGAGGGATGCTCCAGCCCTCTGATCCTCTTCATGGCCCTTCTCTGCACTTGCTTCACAGGTCTGTGTCCTCCTTATGTTGAGGGCCTCAGAGCTGGATGCAGTAGTCTAGCTGAGGTCTCACTAGAGTGGAGTAGAGGGGCAAAATCACTTCCCTTGACCTGCTGGCCACGCTTTTTTTGTTGCAGCCCAGGAGGTGGTTGGCTTTCTGTGCTGTGAGCGCACACTGCCTGGCTCATGTTGAGCATCTCATCCACCTCCCGTGTCCTTCTCCTCAGGGCTGTTCTCAATCCATTCTTCCAGTGATTTAGTTTTTTAGGGGGTTGGGGTTTTTATGTCTGTTTGTTTGTTTTAAAGTAGTGTGTTATCTGTAATACCACTCCCCGAGATATTCTGCTGCAAAAACAAAATGTAAAGACTTCATCTGTTACCCAGTAATTCATACGACAGAATTCTTCATCCAGATCTGGATGTGTTTCTGCTATTTTTTTGGTTACTTTTTGGTTGGCTTATTTGTTGTTTTGGAGGGTTTTTTTCAAAACAAAAACAGATATAGGAGTAAAAAAAATATTTCTTCAACAAAAGTTTGCTTTGGAAATTTTCCTTCAAGACAGAGCAGCAGTTGATACTGTGATCAAAGGTCTCCAAATAACAGTTGTACAAAGTCTGACCCAATTCCTGTTGAAGCTACACAGATTTATGCTTCGCTCTAGACAGCACACATACCAGTATCCTTAGCTCTAAGGAAACTTTGGACATCCAAGACATAGGTATCTCGGGATTTCTGAAATAAATTAGCCAACAGGTTGAAAGACAAAAGTACATACACGATACACAATATGTATTTTCTAACACAGATTAAACCTGTATAATACAGATTCATATTCCAAGCATTTCATCACACAAATATGCGTAAGTACCACCTTAGAGGCAGGTAACTGACCTTCTGATCATATTTTGTCTTGGAATTAGGTACTTCACTCACCAGACGTGCCTTAACATAACAGCAATTTACTTAGCAAAGCTTTCTAAAGCCTAATGATTTAATCGACTGGAAACACACCAAGCTGACAAAAACCAGCAACTCATTGTGAGAAACTTGCAGATTTTTTTTATGTAATCACAATTTAAGACATTTCTAACTACTGTGATGTAGGGTATGTGAGACAGATCTATCCTACTCTATCCTGTAACAGCTGCTGGGCTTTAAATGCTCATATTTTCCCTAACACTAGAGGAAAAAAAGCCATTAAAGACAGGCAATGTGAATAGGGGAATCATGTTAGGCAAGGAGATGAAAGACTCTATCAATCAGAATACTGTTTAACCATACAGCTTACCTTAGAGTCACAAGCACTACAGAGATGCTGAGTGAGTACATCACTTCTTGTGACAATGAACAACAGCATGACCACTCCAAATTAACATGCTCAAATTGCTAATTACCAAAAAGCATTAGAAAAATTACAGCCTTCAAGTACATAAAAAGTAGCTTTCCACCAAGCTCAGAAAAACATATCACTACTAAACTGTTCATCTGTCCTGCTATGTTACCTGTACACATAGTAGCAATGATTTATAGTTCAGCTGTGTGACAGACAACTATGTCTTTATGTAAACTCTCTAGGATACCTTTTTCATAAAAATGAAGAGTGATTTAGCCCCATGAGTTCCATTAACATTAATGGGTGTCACGTGGCTAAATCCCAGTGCCCCACTCTGAAATTTTATATCTCTGTGTAATTAGAAATAATTTTCTCTGAACTGACTTCCTTTCTAAGTGATTGCGTAAAAAGAGAGCAGAAAAATATGGCAGTGCCAGTCCACCATGACATTGATGACACAGCTCTTACAGAACACCAAAGCAGCAATTTCCCATGATTCTAACTATTTCTCTTCTAAGTTCTTAGTTTCTTCCTCCAAGGTATTTTGATTGCTGAACATAGATTTCATGTTCTCTTCCTTTCACAAAAGGTACAAAATAATAATGATTTGAAGCTTTCCTCTCTTAACAATTCAGTCACAGAAACCAGGTATTTAAGTTAAGTGCATCTATTTCTTTGGGCCTGCTACCTCACTTCAACCATATCCTATGCAATGAGGTAATAGCTCATAAGCACAACCCTTTCCTAGCTTAGGCAACTGGCTGGTTTAATCTTTCAGAGCATGCTGCAGTCAGCTTTTCTGCACAAGGCCTGAAAGATTCTTCTATGTAAATTTCCCCTAGTCGTCTTCAACAACTCAGTTCCCTGCTATTTCTACCATGACACACAACCTAATGCAATAGTGATCTTGTGCACACACTCACATGTGTGTAAAATGGAGAAAGACAAAAAAAAACCCAACTTTTCCACATGGAGGAAGTCTGTACAGGCCAAAAAAAAAAAAAAAACTTTTCTGAAGAGATTCAAGTAATCTGCCAGAAAGAGATGGACAGTGAGGTAGACTGAGAACTGGCTGAATGGCAGAGCTTAGAGGGCTGTGATCAGCAGCGCAGGGTCTAGCTGGAGGCCCGTAGCTAGTGGTGTTCCCCAGGGGTCAGTACTGGGTCCAGTCTTGTTCAACATGTTCATCAACAACCTGGATGAAGGGACAGAGTGCACTCTCAGCAAGTTTGCTGGTGACACAAAACTGGGAGGAGTGGCTGACACACCACAAAGCTGTGCTGCCATACAGTGAGACCTGGACAGGCTAGAGAGCTGGGCGGAGAGGAACCTAATGAAATTCAACGAGGGCAAGTGTAGGGTACTGCATCTGGGAAGGAATAATCCCATGCACCAGGAGAGGTTAGGGGTTGAATCTCCTGGAGAGCAGTTCTGTGGAAAGGGACCTGGGAGTCCTGGAGGACAACAAGCTGACCATGAGCCAGCAATGTGCCCTTATGGCCAAGAAGGCCAATGGTATCCTGGGGTATATTAAAAAGAATGTGGCCAGTAGGCTAAAGGAGGTTATTCTTCCCCTCTACTCCACCCTGGTGAGGCCACATGTGGAGTCCTGTGTGCAGTTCTGGGCTCCCCAGTTTAAGGAAGACAGGAAGTTACTGGAGAGAGTCCAGCAGAGGGCTACAAAGATGACCAAGGGACTGGAGCACCTCTCTTATGAGGAAAGGCTGAGAGACCTGGGTCTATTTAGCCTGGAGAAGACTGAGAGGGGATCTTATGAAAGATATTCAAAGCCCACCTAAACGCGATCCTGTGCAACCTGCTCTAAGTGACCCTCCTTTAGCAGAGGAGTTGGACTAGATGGTCTCCAGAGGTCCATTCCAACCCCTACCACTCTGTGATTCTGCAGCTTGGGATATGCAAGTTATCTGCATGCTCTCTGGAGAAGCAACTGTCTCCAGACAACAGAGCATCAGTAGAGGTTAGGGTACTTTTTGAGAGCTTTTGCAGTTAGACAGGGAGGAGAAACTAAGTGTAAATAATGACGAGGAAAGACAAAGTAAAAATTAAACAATCTCAAGGGGGGGCAGATTATGAGCACCTTTTGATAAGTGTGTGTGTCTCCCCTCACAAGATCTGAGCCGTTGTAATCATGACTTCAACAGAGGAGAAATGGGGCAAGAGACAGTTAAGGCAAAAGGTAAACACCACAAGAAGAATAAAAAGCAAATGGGGAAAAATGCATATATTAACAGACACAACAAAAAAAAAATGCAGCAAACAGGTACAGCAACTGCAGAATGATGAAAAAGCATTTCTAAATGTCTGAAGTGCTTGTTTAGAGAAAATACTCACTAAAAGTTAGGACTCTGGGCTCACTCTACCTATTTATGAAAGTGCATAATATATGTTTCACCTGCTCTTGTGAGCCATAGGTAACTGATAGAAGTTTTATATTAACTGGAAACTGAACTGGAAACTTCAAATAAAAGATTTTCCTAACTGTTCAACTGTCTCTTAAAAGCTTGCACATCACTGGAAACTTTGCCCCACTTTTGATGACAGCTGTATTGCATGCCAATACTATCCACTTCCGTAAGCGGCCAATTGTTTGGTTCATGCACTCAGGTCTACTGTAAACAAGAGCCATTTCCATCCAATAACTGCTTCTTCATGCATACCAATTGAGTCATTTATCAAAGTTAGCACCTTTATGAACACCAAGCAAAATCCCACATTACTCTTATTGTTGCCATTTTCATGTGCAAGCCAAACTGCAGTTACTGATACATTTACTTCATCTTCTTTTGGTAATGGCTCATTTTAGCACTACACTTTGAACAAAAACATCTCAATCTTTCTAATTTCTTCTCTCAACATTTATTTCTAAAATGCATTCCAATTCTGACAGTATTTTGAATGGGTGTGGAAAATACCAAGCTATTAACACTTTTTTTAGTGACACTAGATTCCTAGTGCCCCTTGTAAGGCTGCTGTTTTCTTTTAAAAAGCCACATTAATGAAACCACAAGACTGCCATGGGAGTTCCCTGAGCAACTACATACCTGAAGCTCTAAATAGCTTTATGTAGCTTTCACGTTCCTGAAGTTATGACCAATACCATGCAAACATACTCTAGAAGTACTTAAAGGCCAGAATTCTGTGCCTGTGCAGCATAACAACAGCCAGTGCAAAGATTCCCACCAGCTTTATAAACACAGATCAAAAAAACTATGAACTTAATAGCATATTAAAAATGTTTTACAGTTATGAGACACAACTGTGACATTACTCTGTGCTAAGATACTCACTCATTGGTCTGGTAAGCACCTCTGATAAAAGCTCAGCACAAGTGTAAACAAATTTATGCCACAGCCATGACTAAAGCATCTGAGAAAATATTTGACTGCCGGGAACACTAACCTACTCAGATCTCCTTTTTTGTTTTCTTTTTTTTTTTTTCTTTAGCAATTATATACATTTTTTCTTTTTAAAAAAAATGCACTACCAATGGCTGAGAGAACATCAAGTTATTCAGTCAAAACCCACTGTGCATGGTGGGTGTTCTTCCATTTGGCAGATACATGCCTTACATTAAAAATAAATGCAATGCCACTGCCTGCTGAATGGCTGAAACCCAACATTCAGTAACTTACACAGCAGCTCAAAAGAACAATGGCTTTATACTGTATTGGTAAAATGCAGAAACATGTTATCTACCTTGCTGCCTGTTGATATTTGATTACTATACTGTAAATAACCAAAATGGCAATGTAACACAGTTTTAATTAAGAACTACGAGGCACGTATACAGGTAACTCATTCTCATGAAACCCTCCAACGTGAATTAGAGAAGTGTAAGATCCTCTATGTAACTTTTTTCCAGGTAAACCAAGAAGAGAATAATTGATTTTCTGCCGTTATAAAAAATACTCAGCTCAATTTAAACTGGTACAGCAAAATCCACAAATCAGACTTAAGACAAAATGAAAAGGTGACAAAATACAGGAAAGGTTCTGAAACAAAAAAAAAAAAAAGGGGGGAGGAGACTTTAGAGGGGCTGACAGTGACTCATCTACTCTGGGCACACATATTCAGTAGAACAGAATAGTTCAGTTGGAAGGGTTCTACAATGACTATCTAGCCCAACTGCCTGACCACTTCAGGGCTGACCTGTTCAGAACAATATTCATACTACTACTACCAACAGGAGAAGGAAAGGACAGACTACAGAGATAATATTTACATCCAGGTAGATATTTATCAATATGCCTGTCAACTGAGAAATATTTACCTAGGAAGAACTGCATATGACAAAATATCTATGAAAAACAGCTGAAATTGACTGCCCTGTCTCACTTTTCCTGACACTTTTTTTGCCCAGTGAAGCCATACAGAAGTAGCAGACAAACGTAACAGAGGTTAAATTCGATTCATCCTATATGCACTATGACTGAAGGAGACACACCAAGGTTTAATTATCATTTTGGTGCCTACTAGGCTGTCAACATTTAGATAGTATAGATACTTCACTTAAGGCTTCTTTTGTTTAATAAACAAAAAACTTAAATACTATCCAAGACACAAAACTAATAGCCTGTGAAAACAATATCACATCCACAGCAACACATCGTCTTTTTAAGTACTGGTGCTTTTATTTGTAAACGGATCTTGGACTTCCTTTTCCTCCTCAGTTTAATACATCTTTATTTCCAGTTTTTATCTTTCCTTGCAGCCTTCCACTCCTTTCCCTGTCAGCTTCCATTACTTTTACTGTTAAATTGATCTTATTCCTGAAACCCTTCATCCTCTTCTCTTGTCATTTTGTACCATTTTTATTCCTAAATCCATATTATTACTTCAGACTTTTTTTTTAAATCCTTTGCAGTTTTTATCTTTCTTATATTTAATCCCTTTTATCTCTGTATCTGTCAGTCTTTCAAAGATCTGCACTAGAGGTAGGCTTCTTTTATGTCTTTATCCATCAAGTTTCTCAGGAATTCATTAAGTAGGAAACTTGCAAATAGACAAGTTTTACTGGTCCCTAAACAGTATCATTAAATTCTCACTTAAAATGATCCTTATTAAAATTGCCTGAGAAGGTCTTAATTCTAGGTGAAGACGTTATTAGTTTGCATTTGTTTATCTGTGGATGATAGTAAAATAAAAATAGCGTGAAACAGCCATAAAGTAAAATTTTCATCCAAGACTACTAATATACCTAATCCCCAAACACCAAAACTTTCATCACCCTCGGTCCTTAGTAGGAATGCCAGTCATGACAGATTTCATTACATTTATTTGTAAACTGTGCAAAATCATGGGGATTTTTTCAGTAGCTGTTCAACAAGCAAATTTTTCTTGCTGATCAGGAAAAAAAATAATGGTTGAAACTAGATTTACTGATGAAAGACTACAGAAGTTGTGGATTACACCTACACTAGCTCACTTACGTAGTTTGCATCTTCACATTACACAACAGTACCCTTTGGGAAAACAATACATAAACACATTTTTAGTTTAAAGCAAGTTCATGCAAATAGTCATGAATATGCTTTATAAAGTTAACCATCTGAGAACAGTCAGAAAGCTCACGCAGACTACTTACAGCATGGCAGGCACTGCTCAGTTACAGCTGGATTCCTATGAAGTGAGAGTTCAGTTCTATAACAAGAGAGGACTCATCATACTGCTTACAATCAGGGTCAATCCACACCTCAAACTGAGTTTCAAAATTCATGCTAACTTGAATAGCATCAGGAGTTACTTGTAGACGACAAACTCTGTGCAAGTAGCTCTTGCAAAGTAAAAGAAAAAATTTCTATTAAATAAAAGGTGTCCCTTACCATATTTGTGGCCTGGAGTTGCACAGTAAATTAGAGTTTCTACAACTCTATCACCAGCTGTAAAAATATTACCTGCATTATCATACTCTCCATTCATCAGGGTTAAATAACTTGGTTTTGACAAGCAAGGAAAATAGCACTCATTTTTCATTACCATTAGGTGAAATATGAGCAAATAGACTGTCTGTGCAGGTAAATCTCATGATTATTTCCCAACCCTGTTTGCAATGAAGTAAAGTTAAAAATTCTTTCTACTTTTGCAGTGCAAAAGTAGAAAGAATGTGCCAATCTTAAGCATGTCTCCTTTACTGTGCACTGCTGCTGCCTGGAAAACTCAGCAGCAGTTTGTTTTATATCCGTTACTCCCAGATTATGTGGTATAATAGATAAGTATCTTGAGACTGTGTACTGCATACTGCCCCTCTGGGGGTAGTAACATCACTTGTTATTCTCTGTAGCCATATAATTTGATGCTTCCCTTAAAATAAATGATCTATTTAAAAAAATAAGAGGTAGTGGTTCTACCTGCAAGCAGGTTTTACCATTATATATTATACATTTGATTGTTGAAATGAAGCCCTTCTTCCCCTATCTTCTGTCTCATTCTCCCACACTAACACCACCTACAATAAGTTTCTCAGTATTGAACTCCAGGAATAAGAAAACTTGCTATTTTTAACATTGCTACTGCCTCATTCGCTAGATATTAAATCAAACTTTAATGCAGTGTATGAAAATCTTCCCTTGATTTTATTTGAGTATGACCAGAATTTAAGGCATTTAACACAATGTAAGTTGATTCAGTAACGTAAATATTTTAAATAAACATGAAGCAGCTAGAAAATTTCACCCTGAACATTCTAACAGTTGTACAACAATTACAGTGCAATACCTCTGCCTTCTTCCAGTGTATCTGAATCCTGAAAGCAAACTAGATGTTCCCTATTCTTTTCTGTTCTGTGAAGTCAACTGCATGATTTCTCTGGTGACACTGCAAATCCTGGAAAGGTTTCTAACATTCAAAATTTAAGATACTAATCTCAAAACTCTTGCAGTCTGTTTCTGCCCTCTTTTCCCACAGCTGTTGATGCACTCTCCGGTAGTCTCTGACCTGATAGCATAGAGACTACTTTTACACTAGGGATTAAGGTGGGGATCCATCCCTCCTTGAATGTTCCAACACTCCGTAAAATCCTTCCAAGTCTCATTTCCCTCTTACGCTAAGCACAAGTGATGCACATGCTAGCACCAGGCCTGGCAGCACAACACACCAAAAGAGAGAATATACTGTACCTGCACAGCAGACCACAATGGGGACTTCCCTAGGTATGTCCAAGCTCAGATATGCATGGGGCCACAACCAAGAAGCTGGCACAGTAGTCCTATCCATACTGGGAGCAGGGACCCAACGGGGAAGCCTGAAGAGGTGGTAGGAATAAAGATGTCCATCAAACCAACCAGGAACTTCTAGGAAAAAGGGGCAACAGTAGCAGAGGACAGTAGGGAAACCCACCACGACTTTAACTAGTCATTCTATCAAAACAGGTTTTAATACCACTAATACAATTCTGTTCTAGCCTGACCCAACAGCAATAAAAATCTCTGCTTTTGCTGTAACGCTATGGAATGATGGACAGAGTTTATTTAGATATGACTATATAATGTAGGCATTGACTAACTCAACTGTAGCAATGGCTGGCATAGCCTGGGGACACAATTATTCTCAGATCAAGATTTTTCATAACTATCTCCCGAGTGCTCCATTTTTCAAAGGAGAAAAGATACATTTCCTCAGAAATTTGACGATCAGTATCAAATACATTAGCCTAGACAAAGGCAGAAAAATCACAACATTTAGATATTAAAATATGCAGAAACAGATTATTTTAGGAAAATAAATTAATTTGATGTGCTATTCCACTTAAATGGGAGCTCTTCCTTCCAGTCATCATTCTAGGGATCACCGTATGCATGTTTGTGTCATTATATGCAGTCCCTCCTCATTATAAACCTGCAGGCCTGCCTTCTACTGAGTCAGTCTACAATTCTTATGAATTTATTTCCATTAGAACTACTACACAGAGCATGATGTGAGTTTTGGGAGGGAATAAGTCACTTGGTAAAAACTCCCATATCAAGATAAATCCACTCACACACAAAAAGAAGCAAGCTCATCAGTGAGTGACCTGAAGCAAGGATGGGAAAGATATGAAAGGATAACTCTGCAATTTTATTTCTGTGCTATTTTTAACAATTCAAGAAAGGGAGATACTTGCACTAACTCACTCTTTCTTACTGGCTTACGCAACACAGCAACTGCCCAACGTTCACATACTCAGTTGCCAATCATATAGATATATATTTTGAAGCCAGACTGAGATTGGAAATGGAAGGATACTCCTTTCTCTCTCTTTCTTGAGCAAAACCGAAATATTATAGAAACTATTCAACTGCCTGATCAATTGAAATTACTGAATTAACATGGCATTATCTTACAATCTCCTTTATTTACCCACCACACTGAGAATTTGTCATTCTATCATTAAGGAAAACCTTGAACAATCTAAAATAAGAAATCTGCGTTAGGTAGAAGATAATCTTGGAAAATTTAACAGCTGTCATACCTCTCCAGAATGAGGTGAAACACTTCAAGCTAGTATTATTAGTAACAAATTAGAAAGTATGTAAGAAAGATTCATAAGCAGAGTTAAAAGTTAAAGAGATCCTTCTTTGCTAGAGAAGAGTAGACCTTGGTGAAAGAAAGTGCTGACAGAAATGTCACAGAAACTGCACTAATGACAACTGCACAACTAGCTCAATAGTTAGTATGCAGAAAAAAGTGACAGCAATGAACACTGGGTTATACTACTCTCCACGGAAAAAAACCTAGCCAGATATAAATGGACTATATTTTTAAAAGAGATGCTTTCATAAAACACACTTCAGTCTAACAGCTAGAAACTTCTGCTTTTCCAGTCATGATTTCTAAGGCATTTGTCTTAAAAACTCCCCATACAGGAACTAAGGATCAACAGCAGTTTCAACTGCTCGGACAACACAAGGCAGACAGAAAACTGCACAAAATCAACAACTTCAGGAGTCCTTGGGTGGCATAAAACAATTCTCTCCTCTGCCCCTAATTTCCATAACAAGAAATAGTTCAGGAAATACAGCTGGGATTCCTTTGATTCTGAATTGCACAACACGGGGGGGGGGGGGGGNTTGCATCTTATGAGTTTTGAAACAAATGGAACTGGAAAGGAGGTAATCAACAGGAGTGATCTTGGAGACAATACAGTCAACCTTTTTTTTCCCTGCACTTCCATAATAAAGTATCCTGTATCCCATATAAAGTATCCTAACCACTAGAACTAATAACAGGGTATTTTCTCAGCTTAAGCCACAAGTTTAAACCTGAACTACATCTGTTTGGTTTGGTTTTGTTTGTTCTGTTTTTTTTTTCGGGGGTGGGGTG
>VZSZ01010372.1:1809018-1825390 GCA_013398815.1 Ibidorhyncha struthersii
TTGGGGTTTTGTTTTTGTTTTTTTGTTTGTTTTAAATTGAAGAGGTCTTCATCTTTGGCTTATAACTGTGGGTGATTTTGCCCCGTCAAATATTTTTTTCACATAACAGCCCTTGTTACAATTACTGCTATTTGTTGTCTCAGAAAAGACAGAAGACTAAAAACACTGGATATCAAATCATCCTACAGGGAGAGTTTCTGCTCCATCAAACGGATGAGACAGCAGGTAGCCTTTGACACCACTTCTGTTTGTCAGTTCAGGCTGCAAAGAATCAGTCTTCAGTGCTGTATTACAGCAGCCTCTAGGAAGTAAATGGCATTATTAATTACATCAGTGAATGAACAATTCAAAATTAGGGAATTAAAGTTTCATGAATTATGTCCTGGATTGCCAGCTTTTAGTTATAAAAATTAACTGTGTAATTATTCAGCAGATAGAAATGATCAAGACAAATCTACTAACTGACCAATTTCATTGCCATCTCACTTCAAAGAAAATGTTTCTAAAAGAGAAAATGATAAACCAGGAGCATATTTAACAATATCCCATTTCTAGTCCAGCTGCTTCGCTTATTTTTGTGTTTAGCATCTGCCAATACTGCCATTTTAAGACTTTCAAAACTAACAGTATAACCTGACTAGGTACCTCTATTAATTTCTAAATGAACAAATTTATTCCAGTGTATTCAGAGATTTCCTAATTAAAGTGACAGATGGTCGATACCAAAGTCATTTATAGTTCTTGTCAACATATTTATCTCATTCCTTAATGTGTTAGGCACATTATGAGATATTAAAATGCAATGAAAAACTGAGGCGATAATTGATTAAGCCTGTGTATTATTCACTGTATTTGGAAAGAAAGCAAAGACCCTGTACATCATTCAAGGGACCAGGGTCACCCAAGTGTCTCAAGATGGAATTAGCATCATAATCTAACCTGGAATCAGGCAGGCAAATAGGACAGAAACAAACAATTAAGCAATGCGTCCAGAACAGCACAAAGCTGGTGGCACACTGGTGCCGAGAATATTTAGGGATTTATTTCAAGTATCAACACTATCTGCAGTAAGAATCATTAACAAAATTACAAACAGTACTATCCTACATCTAATGATATGATCACTCATGATAAGTCATACCTTGGTACTTTAGTAGTTAAACAGCATCAATCACTAGGAGCCAATGAATACAGTAAGTCTGTGCACAGACTCATGTCTTATGACTTTCTTGCTCCAATGTAAGCTCTTCATCCTAATGCAATAAATCCTTGTAAAGGTGCTCCTGACTGTCAACTCCTAGTTACAGAGTTTCCCTAAGCAGTTAATTCCAGAAGATCCTAGTGACAAGTGATAGGATGAGAGGAAATGGGTTCAAGTTAAGCCAGGTGAGGTTTAGGATGGATATTAGGAAAAATGTTTTCACTGAAAGGGTTATCCAACATTGGAATAAGCTACCTAGGGAGGTGGTGGATTCGCCATCCCTCGAGGTTTTTTTAAAAAANGTCCCTTCCAACCTTAATGATTCTATGATTCTATCTACAAGAACATACATCCAGAAGTATGATCTAAATTTTTGATTTTTTTTTTTTAAAAAGAGGTTCTTGGCCCAAGTGTCCCAAAAACCTTAGTATGGATCTGAGAAACCCGAGTGTAGGAGAATTAGCAGCAATGTGACCATCAACAAGACAACAGAATGGAAGGAATTCAGCAAGATGAAGAGAAAAACCTGTTACAGCACGTGCTTAAAGACCTATGAAACTATGTCTTTTATATACATATGTAAGTCTGAACTAGCATTCCTAGCATCTTCAAGGAGTGTTCAAGAAGGTGTTTTAAGATTCAAGAGATCCTATTTTATTATAGGGACTATTATTACTTAGAAATAGTATAAAGGATTCCAAAAAAATGAATACACAAACAAATGTCAATATAATTAAGCCACTATTTAATATTCAAGATGGTAATTAGAAGCTGCTTTGGAGGGAGAAATTTATCTGACTGTTGCAGTTTCACTTTTTGGTTTGGAGTATTTCATTGGCATAAAATCAGCTCTCAGGGCACCAGAGATCTCAAATCTCAAAAAGTTCAATATGACTGAAAATAAACATAAAAAAATTACAACGTAGGATTCATACATGTATTAAAGCTAAAAGACCCATACTAGAACTAGCATGACATCTGCCGAAATTAATGTGTGGAAAACTCAAAACCAACTAGTACTTTCCTTACATTAAAAGGAATGGCCACAACCATTACTAATAACAGGACTTAAAAACTGATTACATATCTATAGCTACAAAGAACATCCAGAATCATCACAGTGGCAATTACAAATTTAGAAGGGACATCAACCTTTGTGCATCCCAGTTCAAGGAAATTTTTGTATTAGAGAAGACCTATGAGACACACAACTGTTTCACACAGGCATTAAAATGTTCTCGTGCCTCACCATAAGAAATCAGTTTTGTGTCACTTCATTATCAATCTGAGTGAGTACAAAAATCCCTCTGATCTCGAAAGCATGTACACAAGATGACTGTATTGCTAAATGTGGTGCAAGAGGACGAAAAATGCTCTACCACTATCACATACAATTCTTATCACTGATTTTATTTTAAACGTCCTGAAATTTGACAAGGTTTTGTTTCCCCTCCTTTTTATTCAGGCCCTTCATTAGCAAGAACTAGACTTCAAGAGTATCAGTAATAATGTTCAAGGTTATCACCATTTAGGATTTTAGAACTGTGTAATTGTTCATAAACTTTACATCAAAATCTCATGTTTATACCTCAACGATAAAGTCTGCTAGGTTAACAACCGATATAAAATCGGAGATGATGACTACCCAGGTACAAACAGCATTTTAGCAGAAAGGCAAATCCTCTTGAGAAAAACTGAAATTCTATTTAAGGTAGGAGTGGTCCACAGCTACTATCAATAGCAATCTTGAACGTCTGGCCTGAATAAAACACTCAACTATCACTGGTAATTTATTACCGATCCTAACATATTTGATGATTTCACAAAGTAGTAAAACAGTTGATTTATCAACTATAACCTAAAAGAAATAAAAAGTAAATACTACAGTCTTTTTAAGTTATAAAGCAAGGTTTCTCAAAATACTGGCCCAGTCCAGGGAGATCCATATGCATAAACATGGATGATCTGCAAGAATTTAATACTTGTAACTTCACAGGAGACAATATAACAATGCTTTTAGTTTGATTGCTAATATGGGGCTCCTTCATATTCTTGTCTTCTTTGTATTTAGATCTTCAAACACATAAAAAACCCAGCTCATAATGAAAGAAAATAAACTACTGAAGAAACACAGTAAAGCACTTGTGTTCATAGTTGAATTACTCCATTTTGTGTATATACATGAAAAATTGTTTTGTCCCCCTCCTTTTGGGGTGAGGGTTGCTCTGCTCCTAGACAGTCCCCACTCTCTAGAAACTGCACAGGTCAGTTGGTCAGTCTGTTGTTCTCAGAACCACTGTATACTGGGCTGCCAACTTCAACAGCGTATGTGGAAATAACAATAAGGAAGAATCATTCTGCAATTTCTAACAAGAGCTGTGAAGTCTTGCTGGGGGAAATTCTATGCATTTTTGGTCTAAGCATCTGCTTTCAGGTAGCATCAGAGCAGGACCTGAAACTAATTGTACTGATCAAGCCCAAGACATCTCCAAAACCAAAAGTGAACATTCATACTTAATAGCGAAAGGTAAAAAGATGCTCTGCTTACAGCAAACCTTTTGTTTTAAAGAAACATTTCAAAGAATACAAATTTACTAATTGCAACATAGACTAAGTCATTTGTAAATGTCTGAATTCTGTGCGACAGACACTGCCCCAGACTTGTTCTACATCTGATACCACAGCAGCAAATGGGGTAGAACAATACGAACCACTCCCAATTATAAAATCTTGCCTGGAAAACAGGCAACGAAGTATCATCCACACAGGTACTGCAATAATGGGAAAGCGTACATTAAAACGTATTTTCAATGTTCTTAAATATTTCCAGGCATTACCTTCACCTCTGAGAGTTTACTACTTGTGCTTCAATTCTTTAAAGAAATGCTACATTGTATGTAACTAGTTCATATTTACAATTCATAAATCACATAGAATCATAGAATTGTCTAGGTTGGAAGGGACCTTTAAGATCATCAAGTCCAACCATCAACCTAACACTGACTGCCAAAACCACGACTAAACCACGTCCCTCAGCACCACAGCTACATGTCTTTTAAATGCTTCCAGGCATGGTGACTCCACCACTTCCCTACACAGCCTGTTCCAATGCTTGATAACCCCTTCTGTGAAGAACTTTTTCTTAATATCCATCTTAAACCTCCCCTGGTGCAACTTGAGGCCATTTCCTCATGTCCTATCATTTGTTACTTGGGAGAAGAGACAACCCCCACCTCGCTACAACCTCCTTTCAGGTATTTGTAGAGAACAATAAGGTCTCCCCTCAGCCTCCTTTTCTCCAGACTACACAACCCCAGTTCCCTCAGCTGCTCCTCATAAGACTTCTGCTCTAGACCCTTCACCAGTTTTGTTGCCCTTCTCTGGACACACTCCAGCACCTCAATGTCCTTGTAGAGAGGGGCCCAAAACTAATGCTATGCTCTTATTTCACTTTTAATATTCCGTTCATTTTGTCCATTTTCCTACACAGCACTGACAGGAAAAAAAAAATATTTTGTTCATGTACAATGATTCTGTTTCCCACTATGCTTCGGAAAAACACTGCTCGGCGCTTTCAATTACACTGTCTATAAAACCTCCTGCTTGCTTCAGATGTATAAAGCTCGCCTTGGCAGCTCCAAAAACTAGCAATAAATGACACAATTGGTAGTAGTTTAGCAGTCTTCTTAGGGGAGGATACCAGCACACAAGGAAAAAGAGTTAACCTCCTTAGACTTTGCTCTATTATCTCCAAACCACATCTCTAGACTAGAAATTAAGCACTGTTCCATGGTTGGGTCACACTCCCCCCACCTCCAATGTCCTCTAGAAAGAATTTATTGACTCATCAAGGATGAAAAGTATGAACCACTAAAAATAAGAGAAACATTTGCATAGCTACTGTTTTATGTTGTCATGGTACTGTGTTTCTTTTATAATACACAGATGATGACATCTCACAGCATTCACAAAATTGGTCCCGGGGCATCCACGACATGACTACCTTGTCAAGCTAACCCCGAGGAACTTTCCAGTATTTTAATAAGAGACATTAGTAGTCTAAATATTCAACAGGATATTTTTTTTTTTTCTTAAAAAGAAATTAAGATGAAATACTAGCAGAGTAGAATAAGAAATTCAGTTCAGGAAGCATGACCTACGGTACCCGGTGTATGCTACTTCCCAGTTCTGCCACATAACATGAGTTCCCTTATTGTGCAACATAAAGGCAAGAAACATCCAATATAGTGCCCATGCACTGCATACCAAAGGTCTGCTCTAAATTTGGAGTGAAGGACAGGTAACAGAATTTATCAGAGCATCAAGGTCCTGGAAATGACATCTATCAGAACACCCCAGAAATAGCATCAGGCCTTCAGGGTACTTAAGAGCAACGCGGTGTGTGTTGTAGCTATGACTGATGGTTCACAGGCTGTGTGTAGTTATCTGATCCTCTGTTACAGAAATGGGGGGCGTTCTTGAAGTTGTCTTCTCCAGCACATCAATGCAGCCCAGTTTTTAATTTCAGTTATTTTTCTAAACTTCCTGTACAGTTACATTACTGCTCACATTACAACAAGATGTGCATGTCTCACCTCTTACAGATGTATGTGAAGTGAAATAAATTACAGATAATGATTACTATAATAATGCCTTATTTTTTCCAGATACATTTTAGTCTATAATAGTACACTACAATGGATTCCAACAGATTTCAGTTATTCTGTTTGAAAGACTTTTTGTTGAAACAAAAGAAGATTGAATTGATCTATTTTTTAAGTAATCTCAGCCTGCAAACAACAGCTTCTGAAGTACATTAAATTAGGAAAAATCTTCCTCAACAAAACTTAAGATGTTATTAACCTTTGCAAGCACATGATGTAAGTTTTGTGTCGGAATCACACATTACAAGATGACTTCCTATGAAAAATAAATTTAATTAAAAGTTAACTTGGACTGGAAAGGACCTTGGGAGGTCTGTTGTCCAACCTCCTGCCCAAAAGAGGCTATGAATTCAGACTGGTTTGCTCAGGAGTTTGTCCAGCTGTGTACCAAAATCCTCCAAAGATATAAAGTCCGCAATCTCTCTACGCAACCTGTGCAAATGGTTAATCATCCTCAGAATGCGTAATTTTCAATGCAGAAAACTAATTATCAGCCTCCACATGCACTTTTAATGGCTCACATGGAGTAATCACGTCATATCTCATGAAATGTCACTGAGAAGCACAAAGGAGGTCTGAGGTAGTTTCTTCAGGATTGTCATCTTATGCTAAAACACTGGTTATAGCTGAGTATGGTTGGGTAAAAGCACCAAGTAATGATTTACTGAAAAAGTGTCACGTGTATTTTATAAAAACTTTTTAGCACTCTGACACTTGTTATTATATAATTTCCCATCACACTAGAAAACTAAGCTGTGACAACTATATTATTCTGATTAATGTAAATAAAAGCAAATAATGCTTCTCTGTATCTCAAAATCTATCTTTCTGAGCAAAGCAGACTTCAATAATTCACAGTTTGAAAAAATACGATGTCATTTCCATGAACAAAAGTTACTTGATAGAGCCTGGATTGAATTAATTTTATACTTCTGGGAAAATCAGCAAAGAATCTTATGTAACAGACTGAAATAGGAACAACATTGTGCAGTAATTGCAACAACACGCCAATTACCATGGTGTAGTCCCTGGTGAAATATATTTCCAATTTTCAAAGTTGAAAGACCTTCAATAATGGTAGTTAAAGATGCCCTAATGCTTAAAACCCTAAATACACCAGGGATGGAAAAAGAGATTAAACAATTTCCAGTGGCTTAGCATACAGCTGATGTTGCAAAAACATACTGGGACACTAGCAGAGAATGCCACATAGACTTATTTACAGGCACTCTCTGGAACATATGACTGCCAAATATGGCTGGGACTTGTTTTCATAGTTAACTGGTTAGAATACACCAAAACCGTATCAGAGACCTTCCTAACAGTTTGCCAGCACAGACAGTTGGGTCCCAGCACACAGGACATCTACTAGGCACATTTGAATTGAGTATATATTCAGCCCTTATTTGCAATTTACCCATTTTGTCCTCAGTTGTCTCTGTGTTATTGAAAATGTGTGTCCAAATCCTTTTCCATGTCTAAATTGCATAAATGAACTGATAGCTATTAAATAATATCCTCAATGGTACAACTAAATTTGATTTAAATCAGTAAAAAAGTCAGTAGGGCAGATCACCAATCACCATTAGTTCAAGTCTTCTTTTGTAATAGAATAAGCAGCCTCCAAATTGAGAAAAATTACAGTGGAAGTAAAATGTGGTAATTGAGTTCACATTGTAATCTTCTGCAAAACACTAATATTTCGATGGATTCAAAGACAGAACACACTAAGGCACATTTAACTTCTCTTCCATATTCATTTTCTTTCACAACAGGCAACTGACAAGCTACACAAAAAGAGCAAGCTACCTACATTTTATCTGCTGAGTGCTCACTTAGAAGTAAGGAAAAAACCCTAACCCATTCACTTACAATTTGTATTTCTGCTATATTAATGCCCAAAGCTTGGCCCTAGTTTAGTACTTCTCTTTTCTTCATAGAGCAGACTACAATTGCTCCTTTACCTTGTTTATCCTTAGCTTGACATCAAGACATTCTCCATAGAACTACAAAAGTATTTAGTACTCAGAGCATAGATCAAATACCTTCTAAGTAAGATAACATCGTATGAAACAAAGTTGGAGGAATTCTATCTGTAGCTTTGCTTATGCTCAGCTGTAAACTTATCTCTAGTTTCTCCTCCCTCTTCTTCAATCTCAAAACCTCAATGCCCAAAACCAGTTTTTCCACTTACTACTTCTGCCTCTCCAAATCAGGACTTACTCCTTACTGCCTTCCCCATCTTACCAACCCATGTTTCCCACCTCCATACACCCACAATTCCAAATCTGTAAATGCAAGTCTTTGTAAGCACTGACCAAAAAGTGAGGGACTGCTATTATACACAACATGAAGGAAGTTTTTCATTGGCATAGTACTGGTGTGGAGACACTCGTGTTTCAGCTTACATTAAATACTTTTAGATAGGCAGAGTCATCACTTGCCACTGCTGCCAAAAACAATGAGGGACTGTAAATACAGTAATGCTGTAGCATAATTCTTCATATCTAATCCACTGGGTCGTCACTTACATGGGGTATACTATGAACAACCAGGTCACATCTTCTTTTATCCTTCTATCCACATCATGTTTTTACAGTCTAGAAATGCCTCTGTGGTACACATGCGTGGAAAGGAACTATTTGATCTAAGCTCAGATAATTTAGAAGGTTTCCTGATACAAGCAGGTTGTATAGCCAAAGGAATCCAGTGGTAAGCTAAAATACACAACTTGCACATTCAGAAGTGGTAGAACAGCTTCAAAGACAGGCAGCTACTCTTTGTGGAAAACTTGGGGAAAAGTAATGGAAAAAATTATACTAAAAATTAACAGAAGAAAATTTTTATGCTTACATACATTGTTACATATATTAACAAGGTAATAGTCACTAACAATCATCCAAGATGCATGGGAACATCCTTTCCACACACAAAACCAGGAATGAAAAGGTGTATGAAAACAAATTCACTACATTGAGGAGGAACAAAAAGCCAAATACCCTGAAGAGGTTCGCTTTCTTAATTCATTGAGTTAGATGTTTTAACATTAGTCCAAAATCTGCCACTGTGGCAGTTAATGAGTTAGGCCTAGTTAGCACAGCTGCTACCTTAAGACTGATAACATTAACTAACAAACCTGTTTTAGAAGACAAAATATGACCAACCTCTTGTCCCAAACAACAGAATGAATTTTGAATATCTTTTCTGTGCTCAAAGAAATAAAGCCAAATGACATAACCTATTGATCATCACGAAATGCAAGTGCCCTGAGAGAACAGACTGGACTGCATCTTGTCTCTTGGAGATGAGGGAAGTCATGTAATTTGTAAAACTGCATATATCTGTGAGTAAAGTGTTCTGGTATCTGAATGCATTTCAGTTTCCATATTGCCATTTGGTCTTATGGAAGGTGTAATTTGACAAGCCATAAGATGTAACATGTCATGCAGGAAATTTCAAACTGTTGGAGAAGGTCTATTTCCAAAAACCCCACTTTAAGGTGCTTCAGAAATATTATAACAATCTTGTCATGGGGAAAAAAGCATGTATTTACAAAGATGATTCACATCTACCTCAATATAAGAGTTCATATCCTGTATTTTAAACAGTAAATTTAAAATGAGATATTACAGTAAATATTTCAAATATAAAATAAATATTTTCTACCAGTAACTCATACAGATTTATAATCTGATTTTTTTTGAAGGAATTCCATCCTTTTATCATTTTTTTGGCTTCATATAAAAATCTTATTTCTACAGCAGTACCCACATTTTATGATTACCAGCCTTTTTTCAGAGCTTTGCAGCATTTCATTATTGACTACTTCTCTCTCTCTGAGGTTTTATTGTTCCATCTGGCACTTTAATTACAGACCTAGTATCAATTTTACATACTTGCTGAAGAGGAAAATAACTGACTTTAATACTGACTTCTCTACAAATTTACATCATGACTTCATTAAAACAATTAATTTTGTAACAGAAGTCCAGCATTGAGTATTTTTCCTTTGTAATATAGATATATATATGACTATGTCAGACAGCATTAGAACAAGTTGAAGGCTAACATTTAAAAACTCATCATTTTCAGTTTCACAGAAAAACACTGAGAAAACCTAAAGTTGAGTTTCAGTGAATACATAATAAACTTGATCAAGATTAATAATGTGACCAGTTACATGAAGCTAGGCATTACTGAGGACAGACACAGTACTATCTGCCTACCTTCCATCAATCCAGAACTAGGTATGTACCAGACACACTGAATGGATGCTGTATTCTGTACCATGCACAGCAAGAAACCATTGTACCCCCTTTTATGGCATTCCACTTGAGATTCAGAGGCTACTGATAGGTTTACAGACTTGATACTTTTGCTTATATAAAAAATGTTAGTCATCTGGTTTCAAAGGTCCACAGCTGAAAAACTTGTCATATAATGCATGTTACGTAGAATCTGGACAGGCCAGAAGGAAGAAGAAAACACAAACAGAACTTCAGTAGAGATATTTACTGTGAACTAGCACAAAGCTTCTCAAAATCCTCATTAAATTCATCAAGGAACTATACAAGAGTTTTCCCACAGCATCAGTATCCATACCCACATACGTAACTTCAAAAAAGAAAAAGCACTATTCAACATGCCTTGCTATGGGTAAATAAATGTACATCAACATTCTTGGTAAAATCCAACCATTTGTTTCTAACTTCCTACAGGAACTATTATATTTGATACATCATGTCATGTTGCTTCACTTGTTTCATCCACTGTCACATTATCCAGCACAATTTGACAGGTGTAATTTGACAAAATATACGATGTAACATGTCATGCAGGAAATTCAAAACCATGGGAGAAGGTTTACTTCCAAAAAAACAATGTTTTCCCCACTCTAGAAGTGCCTTCAATCAGCTACTTTAAAATATGACATAAAAAAATAACTCCACAGTGGTGTAATTTTTGTGCCTACTGATGACATTACAATTACAACTCTAAAAATAACAAATACTCAGAAATTTTCATTTTAGCATATTCTATTCCTCCATTTACTAGTTACATACTGTCACCAGAAAAAAGCACACAGCTCTTTAGGAAGTCATGATTTCTCTACTCAACTTTTACCTTTTATTCCTCCACAGGCGAGTCCAAATTCAGAGACTAGAGTAATTAGTTTCCTTTCCACAGCTCTGTCAATATTTACACACTATACCTAGTGCCACAAACTAAAGAATTCTGCCCCCCTCAGTAAAATACTACAACTGTTCCTGTATATTAAGTAGGTCATGACTGAGCCTGCTCTTTTCCACCGATCAGATCAAAACAGCAAAGTATGAGATGAACTCAAAAATCATTAGCTTTGCTGCATCTTCTACACTGACTAAGCTGATTTACCAATTCAAGGACAGAAGGGGAAAAGGGGGTAAGGAATTCAATGCTCCTTAAATGTAAATTACTGACACAACTGAGATACTTATGCCAACAAAGTTGAACTCCCCAAGACACTCTGGAGTTTTAAATCCTCTGTACAGTGATTCTAATGGGCAGCTTGTGCTTTCTTTCAGGCAAACTGACAGAATAAAAATGAAAGATATGCAAGCAGGGAAATACTCACCTCACTGAAATATTCAGAAAATAAAAATTAACTATCTTTTTATTGTTTATGTCCTGTCCACAGATTATGAATTTTTTAAACCGGAGCAAATGAATGATCTAAATTTCTTTCCATTACCACAAATTCTATTGAACATCATGTGGAATGAGACTAACATTGAGAAATAATTTTTCTTCTCTAACAATAATTATTTTCAAATTTAAGTAAACTGCACAAATAGTTTGTTATTTTGTGGTATGACAGTCATGTAATGGTACAATCTACTATTACAATACATGCTGCAAAACAAAAAGGCTTCCCAGTTCCTGTCTTTGCTCCTTCCAGTCATTCTATTCCATATCATACTATATTTAAAGAAAGGTTAATGTAAAAGTCACTTATACTACAAAAAACCCAAATCAAATACTGGACAGAGGCTGGGAATACTAAAGCAAGTCATCCTGATCATAGGTATCGGACTACAGCTAAAAGCAGCACACACCATTTCATGCAACAGAAATTTCTACCTGCACACAGACTGCACTGTCAGTGCAGCCTAAATTCAGTTTCGCTATAGCATCCTGATTGAGGGGCTGTATGCAGCTACACATGAGGCTTGACTATTTAAGAAAACAAAATCATGTCTGGTCCAGGCAGACTGCTGGGGTGACTCACTGGAGTCCTCTTGCCTTTGTGGTTAGCAGTTTGTGCTTTGTAACATGGAACCTTCACTCAAGACTTTCATCTCTCACAGTGCTTTGTTCTGAGAGTCCCTAGATAAGCTTTCTTCCCTGAGCCAACACTGACAGTCTGATGCAAGAAAGCCAACTTTAAAAAAAAAAAAAAAAAGGCACCACTTCTGAATCAAATTATCTTTCTTCTGAATAAATCACCTAAAGTTTAAGAGTTTCTTATTCACAAACTAAGTTAACACTCCCAGTAGAAAATTCTGTATTATTTTGTTTCATGACTAGGTCATTTCACATAGAAAAAATTGTTATCTTCCAGATATAAATAATGACAATTTGTGCTTAGTTTTGGAAGGAAAGGAGGTAAATTGCCCCTTTTAAACTGTATTGTAAGTTCTTTTAGTCACAAATACTACAAAGAATAACACAGTGTCCTAATGAAAACAATTTTTATGCATCTATGATCGCACAGATGCTCTAACAGCTGTTTGGTGGTACTTGTGTAACACCACCACAGCATTTCTATAAAGCAGAGAGTACATAAAGTTTAAAAGTAAAGATACATACCTGAACATCACAGACAGACATGACGATTTTCAAATTTGTTGTGTAGCAGTGATCCTGCCAGACATGTACATGAACAGTGACTCAACAGCCTAACTTCAGCCAAACTTTTCTTATTCCCGTAAGTATAACACGCACTCATAAGTAATTTCCTTAAGAATTTCTTTGGGTAGATAGGTTAAAAAAAAAAACAACAAAAAACACTACCTGTGCTCCAGAGTCCTTTACTTCCACTCCCAGAACAACAGAGCCCTGGGAGCGGTAGTAAAGGACTCTGGAGAGCAGGTTTGGGTTTGGTTTTTTTTTTCATCAATTCTGCTGGTCAAAGGGAAGGGGGTTGAAAGGGCCAGTTGAATCTGGCAAATCAACAAATGGCTACAGGACTGGTGCCACACCAGGAGTTCAATTACTAAGACCATGGGACTCACTTTGAGAAACCAAGTCTACTGGGGCCTGATGGGATCCATCTGTCAGAGAAGGGGAAAAGCATCTTCGGTCAAATGTTTGTCAAGCTTGTGAAGAGGGCTTTAAACTAAAGTTGCCAGAGGAGGGAAACCTGAATACATCCCATTCCTACCAGTTTGATGCCAGTGCCAGCAATAGATAGATGCCCAGAGTCTGGAGAAGGGTCACAGGTCAACAGGAGAGCACCTGTAGTGCAGCACAAAGGAATTCCAGCAACTCCAGCCAGCAAGTCAGCTTCATCAAGGGCCCAGCTTTAATGCCTCTATGCAAATGAACATAGCATGGGCAATAAACAAGAGGAGCTAAGAGACATGCGCACACCTGCAAGGCTATGATCTCATTGGCATCACAGAGACAGGGTGGGAGGGCTCCTATGACTAGAGTATTGGAATGGAAGGATACAGGCTCTTTAGGAAGGACAGCAGGGATGATGAGGACAGGGTGTTGCCCTCTATGTCAGTGACCACTTGGATCCCATGGAGCTCCACCTGGGGATGGATGAAGAGTTGATCAAGAGCTTATGCATCAGGATTAAAGGGAGGGCAGGGACAAGTGACATAGTGGGGGTCTGCTAGAGGCCACCCAACCAAGAAGACTGAGCAGGTCTTTAAGTGACAAAATATTTTGTTTCTACAACTTACCACATTTAACTGGTCATCATCAATTAAAAACAAATAAAAACACACACAAAGTCCATCTTGATATCTCTAGAGAACAGACTCCTTTAATCTTAGCAACTTATTTTGATTCTGACATATTTCTGGTCACAGTGTAAGTTTTTCAAGTTATCTGGGTGTGCAACTAGACTCATGACTAATTCTGAATTTTGCTCTCAGTGCTCTGTACCAACTGTCAATGATTGTCTGGAGTCATCTACCTCCCTTCTGTCCATTCCACAAAAATCCCCATGTAAATAAAATCAAACACTTAAGTAGAAAGTGTCCTAAGAATTATACTATCTCTCAGTAATCTTGAAGTACAGTATAATGCTGTTGTCTCTTTAGTAAGACATCATTTCTAATATCCCTCATGGAACACAGAATAACAGAAAAGACAGCAAAGACGAGACTTGTAGCAGCTTCTAGTAGTGTCTAAGAAGGGGGAGAAAGAGCAATTCATCCAGATCTTTTTATCTGTAGAAGCTACAGAGCTCTCCTAGAGCACAGCAGTCGTTCCTCAGATTTTAATCCTTTGTGGGTTTCGTAAATTTACTTATGAAACTATCCTGGTAGCCAAACTGCCTTTTCTTCAACTTTTGTTTTGTTGGGGTATTTTAACACATATTTAGCATTTCCATTTGAAGACTGTGCATTAAAAGTTTGTGAATAGCAAGTGGCTGATGTTATTTCTGTAAAGATGGGGTAATACATATTAATTAAGATGTCATATAACAATAGGTGCATGTTATCAATCACAGAATCACACAGAATGGTCAGGGTTGGAAGGGACTGGAGATCATCTAGTCCACCCCCTTGCCAGAGCAGTGTCACCTCCAGCAGGTTGCACAGGACGGCATCCAGGCAGGTTTTGAATGTCTCCAGTGCAGGAGACTCCACCACCTGTCTGGGCAGCCTATGCCAGTGTTCTGTTACCCTCAAAGGAAAGAAGTCTCTCCTCGTGTTTAGATGGAGCTTCCTATGCTCAAGTTTGTGCCCGTTACCTCTTGTTCTATCAAGATAGAAAACACTCAAATCTTTAGGAAACAACAAAATTGATTCCCAAGGAGTCAACAGAAAATTTGAGAAGGACATTAAAATGCAAGAGGAACTCAGACGGCTCCCTACATAGAAACCATTCAGTAATATTGCGCACACATACGTCTATCCAAATTCACAACATATATATTTTTTTCTGAATACTCACGGAACTTCTGCTGCTGTTGATGGTTTTCCAAGTGGGTTTCATGAGCCCTATTCCAAATAGGCCAATATATTTACTTACAATTTATCCACCGGAGGGCACCACAGGATTTCACAAGCTAAACTAGACTCAGAAAGCAGGAGAGCTAAGCACTGATATTAAAGAAAAAAGAATACGGAAGGTTTCAGCAGGTGCTTTTTTTATTTATTTAGGAATTTGTCTTCGCACCCACAACCACTCACTTTCTGTAGTATAATTAAATTCGAGACATAGCAGAAGGCTTTCAAAATTAGTGACCCAGTAAAATAAATCTTGTACATTCAGTAGTCAACACCACATCAAGACCATAGGGATGATTTCACCTGTGCCCTATCTTAAACCATCCTCACCTCTTTCAAAGATCAACTATTATGCTCAGGTTGGAACTAGGAAACAGCCCATCAATTTATAACAGCTCATTACCAGCACTTAGCAATCTTACCTTGAAGCATTTTTTAGCTAAAAATAAAAAAGCCAACAACCTTCTTAAGAGAAGAACACGGAAATATAATATGTACAGCCTACATACATGTTCTTCCCAAATTGCAATATACTATGTCTTCTATGCAAAAAACACTTGACAATACAGAGAAATATTCATTGTTGAACACCATCATATACAGCTTCAAAGTATAATCACTGGAATAAAAAATTAAATATTAAACCACTTACATTATAGCTATTTGTTCCATCTCAACCATTGCCCAATGACTTAAGACCTTATTTTCTGAATCTGAAAGCGTAAAGAATGTGTTGTAATTGCTGGAGCTAGGCAGCAGCCCAAGACAAAGCCTGATTGTTGCTGAAGGAGGCAAATCACAGAAGCTGCTTGCACAAAGAAGAGGACCAGCAAGGGCTGCAGAAAGTGGCAGAAGCTTGTTGCGCTTTCTTTAAGAATTAAGGAAAAAATGTCAAAAGGGCTCTAGAACATGCATTTGAGTCCTTTGATTGCCTTTAAGCCACCTGCTAATATTTCAAACAAAATATTAGCAAAAAAAAGCTTACACATAGGGCACAATGCTTAGTGCTAGAAGCACAGGGCTTTGTAATGAGCAAGCACAAGAAGAACTGTTTTGATACCTTCCATTTGGAAGTTTTTTGGTTTTGTTTTTGTTGTTTTTAAAAAAAAAAAAAAAAAAAAAGAGAAGTATCCACTCTAGAAGTTCCAGACAAAGCTTTTAAAGTGAAAGCATATCATTGCATACATATGTCGCCACTCCAGAAGCCAAGTTGACTTTTTCCCCTCAGGGCTGGAGGTGGGCCTATTTCAGTTTTACTTTTTTTTTTTTTTTTTTTC
>VZSZ01010372.1:1825410-1863334 GCA_013398815.1 Ibidorhyncha struthersii
TTCTTACAAGTGAGTAGCCCATGGCAGCTGCCTGCCAACATGAGTCTTCAGTGAGTTACAGCACATGCACCGCGTAAAGACAAGCACACACACAAATGTGCTAAAAACTGAAGCGGCAGAGACTGTTACAAAAAGAAGTGCGAAAAACTAAAATGACAAAGGCTGCATTAACAGCCTGTCTCACAGTCACTAACTGGAATAGCTGCTAGCAGTTGTAGAGTTAGAAGGAGGTAACATGATGAAAGTACTGACTTCAGATAGCCCCATTTTTCTCTTTGTTCACAGGTAGTTTATCAGCAGTTGAGCATTGTTGACACAGTAAAATGTTTACAGATAGCCAAATGTAAAGTTTGGATAGGTTCAACACATCATCAGATTATTCCCAACAAATAAACACAATGCTGCTTTCAAAAGAAAAAAAAAAAAACAAATGCCTAAACAAGAATACCTAGGAAATGAGAAGTATCGACTTTCAACTTCAGCATTCTGAAAAGAAAAAACAGAAATAAATTAAAACAAACCAAACAAAACAAAACCAAAGAATATTTGCAATAAAGCTGCCTAAAAGAGAAAGGACAATACTAAGTATAGTGCAAGAACTGTTTCCGTTGTTGCTTTTACGTGAAAAAAGACAACATCAAGATTGAGTATCAGCACTTCCCAACTCTTGGTCAAGATGTTCCCAGAAGACATTCCTGTGTCACTCATGGTCACCAGTGACATTTCTCACTAAAGTACAAAACTGACAGAGTAACTGACAAAAGAACAGCCGACAGAGAAGGATTTGCTCTGCAGTCTTCTAGTGCCAAAGAGAGAGGGATCATCATCCTCAACCTGTAATCTAAAAGAAAATGCAAGTTTTAGGAGCTTCCCAAGGGTTTAGAAAACATTTATGCCTTGTTTTCAAGCTCCAAAATCTGGCACAGATTTGCAGGTCCATAGCATACCAACAAGCGTCACACCAGGAAGTGTGTATTATTTTGTTACACAGACTTATGTCTGAGAAAAGTATCCTGGAAATGCCTCCCAGTGGTCTTCTACTGCTGTTACACTCCCCACAGACTTCCACTGTTGACTGACTTTGAGACCAGGGTGAAACTGGATGAACCCTCCATTTTACCCAATTCAGCTAACTACATTTTCAGCCGCTTGTCTGATCTGATGCCCGTAAGGTGCAAACAATAACATTAAACTATAATGCCACAAAACTCCTGCCAATAGGCCAATGTATTTATTCTGTCAGTGGTAAGCAGAAGGCAGGGCAGTCCCTAGCACCGCTGCTTTCTTACAAGCTGTATGATGCCTTCGACCTCAAGAATTCCATTCTCCATATTTATAGTCTAAAATAATAATACGAAATAGCTAATTTAGGTTCCAGAGCTTCCTTCTGAAGTCTTTAAACAGACATTTTAAGACTGTTGTGTTTATGAAGCATGTTTAAGTTCTAAATATTTTTCTCATTACTCCCGTTCCTTATGCCATCCAGTAACACCTATGCAAAGGAAGATGCACAGATGTCTTGGGACACTTTTGTCTTTTCCAACTTCTGACTCTCCAGTGGGGCAAATAACAAAGTTAGGTGGCCTTGGGTGTTATAACAATAAGTATAAGCAAGAGCCTCTCTGCATACCATGCCTGAGCATCAGCTATAAACACTGGTCTTATCACTCAGAGAACCAATGTTGTCTGCACAATATTCTGTTAATTTCAGTAGTTAGAAGAGGTCTAGCTAAGAAGCAAAGCTACTGAACAAAATTGGTCCTGTTTTACCTCAAACCAGGACACCTATGCTTCTAATAGACCTTTCAATGTTTGAAACAGATGACCACATCATAATTTAAGATGAAAACCGATTATCCTTCCCACAGTAGTTCACCTAAACAGGAGCTCCTTTTTATTACCCCTGTAAAAAAGTTTGACCAGAACCATCCTACAGCCAAAGACAGACCGATCCAATCTTACAGAAATCAAAGTACATCCTTTACCTGTTAAAAAAAAAAAAAATAATCTCAGAGGCATGGCTGATAACCACCTAAGCTTTTTCACAGGCACCTAAGGAGGACTATGAAGCAAGAGTGAGAACAGCTCATTCTTTGCATATTTTGTACAAGGAAATCTAATGTGTCATCAACCTCTTGTTTTTCTTTATCCAACTTTTTTGAATAAACCTGGGCATTTAGCTTGCTCATGTAATGTGAAACAATAAGCTCAGAAGCCACGACATGACACAAAGTAGTACACAATGTAAGCATAATTCACTGTAGCATAAAGATGCATAGCTGACAATAAAGATGTGAAAATCTGAGTTAGCTACTGGTAACTACCGCTCACAAATCACTGAAGTCTCATGATTTCACATCTCATTATCTTTCCCTCCCCTTAATTAATCAGGAGTTCCAAATCTACACACTTTAGAAGCTATTGTATTCGTTTTTTAAAATACTGTCAAAATTATAATACTTTTTAAAAAAGCTACATTTAGAAAATTCCTGAAACAGCCCAAGAAATTAATTGACATTTTTAACTATAGCCACTAAAGAAATCATCTGCCATTGGAAAAAATGAAATAATTGCATATTAATTACTAGAATCATGAATGCACTGTGACTTAAAAAAAACACTAGGCTATCAAGCACAGTAAGCTGCAATACAGTCTTCCCAAACATATATCTACATATAATATGGTACTATTTCAGAAATGGACATAGTAATTGTATAGAATCTATTATAATAATGAACATTGCACACATATACAAAATCAAGCAAAATGGCAACCACACTGTAGAGGGTTTTAGCATTTAGAGTAGAAACTTTCAACAAAGCTCTGCTGTTGAGAACAATCTACACCCGCTTTTATGGTAGAGATACCATTGAGTGTTAAGAGTGAATGGTTAAAACGGTTATGTTCTACTTATCTCAGTTTTCATTTATTCTTCCTGAGCATTATTTCAAAAATTTTAACAGAACTAGTTTAAAAGCACTAAAAACAAAACATAGCTTTCTGTGATGCTAATGGAAAATTCCTTGTAGAGCACCCATTCTCTGCTTGACACGCCACTGTTTTCAAATTCCTCGGGTTTGTTTCTGAATTTAAACAGTAGCTGTACGGAGTTCCTGCCCAAAGTGGAAAGGGTCAATGTGACAGTGCATACACAAGATACACTGAATTACATCTGTTCCATTACTGAAGCAGTCTGCCCTCCCAGCCATTCCTCCACCCAAACAGAAAAGCAACATTTTGCTTCTCAAAGCAAAATGCTTCTATAAGCATTCTATAAGCAGTGTGGTCACCCAGGGAGGGAATGAACACTAATGAAAGATTTGAGTAGTTGGCTTCACCTTTACCCTTCCTACACAAGAGATTAAAGAATTGTAGTTCATCTTGTAAGTTTGATTCAGAGAACAAGCAGAGTTGTTTCTCAACTTTTCACTGACACTGGAATTCAGTGCTAATGTTTGAATTACCTTTTTTCAATTCTATTAACCTGTCTAGTGCTACTGAAAATAAATAAATAGAGACATAAAAGCAACTACAGAAGGCTTGTGAAGCATAGGCATTATCTTATATCATTTGCATGAAACACTACCTGTAAGATTAATCCTTGTGATTTATCTATTCCGGGTATCAGAAGACCGGATTTAAAAAAAAACAAAAAAAAACAAAAAAAAACACACAATAGCTTCAGCTCTTCTGTTAACAAAGAGTCTGGAAGCATCACATAAAAATAAAGGAGTTCAAAGCGAATAAAGCGAGCCCAAAATGTAATATCCTTTCAAAATTTCAGTTTAGTCTACAATCCTGTGATCTTCCTTTTTGACACCATTTTGAAGGACTGGCCTTTAAGATTAAATTAAGGCTATGATGTTCACCCTGACTGTGGGACAGAGACACAGCTATTGCATAGGAGATAGTTCACTTCAGAAACACATGTGCATACATTCCAAACTAAAGTCAGAATTACATTTTACTTTTGCAGAGTTCACAAGAAATGTAGGCCTTAATTCTAAACTTGACATAGAGTAATCCTACTATCAA
Source organism: Ibidorhyncha struthersii (assembly GCA_013398815.1). Taxonomy (NCBI): domain Eukaryota; kingdom Metazoa; phylum Chordata; class Aves; order Charadriiformes; family Charadriidae; genus Ibidorhyncha; species Ibidorhyncha struthersii. Next base: position 1,829,447 of record VZSZ01010372.1, read on the forward strand.
TATGAAATGCCACGGCTTTTAAGCTAGTTATAATACATAATGGCAATATAATACATTGAAGTAACTGCACTGTATCAACATAATGTATATAACTGGTAAACTCAAGTAAGATTTTTCTTGTTTTTCCAAAAGTCACAAGTACATTAAATAAAAGTGACCTATTTCATCTGGTCTTTCTTTGCCAATACTACATACAGCTATACAGCATAGTTCTATATAACTCATTCTTGACATATTCTCATGGTAATAAAGAGGTCCTCATTAAAGCCACTCGTGAAAGACATTTTTGCCATTTACTGTTATACAGTCTTTGCACTTTTTAAAAAAGACAAACTTCAGTAAAAGCTTGTCAAAGTAGTTCAAACTGAAACATCCTTCATGTCAAGGTGAAAAGAAAATAATTTGTACATCTGAACAAAAAAACCTGGAAGCAGAAGTAAAGAAAACAGTAGGAAAAAGGTGTTACCAACATTCGAGGGGTTTGAAAATAGGGCTGAAGAGGATAAAAATACACACAATATTGACAAGTATTAACCAAATAGATGTCCCTGCTGTTCTAAAATAGTCTTAAGATGTTCAGCTTAATAAACAGCTAGATATTAAAGTTACTGAATTTCAACTTACTGGTCAACCCTTTTTATTACCATAGCAACCAACAGTCAGAAAAACAGAAATAACATTTGCCTTCTGCATATGTAAAGACCGTATTATCTTTTCCAAATTTGACTCATCTCTGAGACAACATAGCCTTCCATCTTCATCAACCTTTTCCACACTACAAACACAGACCCTTACAGGAGAAAACAGCTCGTTTTCCCTCATTCTCATCCCACATTCTCCACCGGGTTGTTTTTTTTTATTTTCTTCCCAGTCTCTCCAGTGAGACAAAGTTGTACAGCACTAATTCAATAGATTTACTTAACTGTTTTATCTATAAATCAAGTAGCATACTTTTTCAGTATCATCAGTGAAGACTGTTTCCTAAGTAGTATTTCAGAAATCTGTTAGAAATTTATTTAGAAACAACTATAATTGTTAATCTGTGCTGGTTAACAGGTTGGCCCTTGTTTCTTCACGAGACATTCAAAACTCAAATTAACATCAACATCGAACAGTAACTTCTGACACACTCACCTGGCCTTTTGTAACCAAAGTGAAATTTCAGCTCCATTTTCAGAAAACAGACTGGATAGGTACCAAATTTATCTTCTGCTACTCTTTTATTTTTGCTTTATCTCATATGTTTGTCTGAAAGATAAATAGGAAGCCTGCATTATCTTTGTCTGTATTATGCTTCAGTACAGTATCATAGGCCTTCATATCCCAGACAGCAAATGCATGCCATTTTTATGGTATTCTTACGGCACTTTTGATCACTTCTAATATTCATGTACCCAAAAAAAACCCAAAACATCAAAATTATTTTAGAATCCTTCCACAATTCACCATGCCTTGAAGTCCAGCGTATGGGATACACAGTCAATAAATTCAAGTTTGGAACTTTACGCGTTAAATTTATTTATATCTAAGATGTATAGATGCCAAAATGCATTGGTCCAGTCAGTGCTTAGTACGCTCAAGCATATGTGTACAAAGGTGAACATATTAATCATTAGAAGACTTTTCACTGCAAGTCAGTTTCAAACACGCTTTTCAGGTACTAAAGCATGACTTGCACTTGTCCTCCTAATTTTATGTGATTTCTATCAATGAGCTTTTGAAAAGTTGGAGCAATACATGTTATCTTTCTTTTCTCTGAATTTCAGGACAGAAAGTTATTGGTTCTGCTTTATTTTAGATATTTCAGTTTAATATTTGGAAAAGCTGGAAGATCAAGGACAATCAGATTCAAATCACTAACTCTTCACATGATAAAGATCACTTAATTAAAAAAAAAAAACAAACCTACGAGCAAGCGTTATGCCATTACATTGAAAGGGATACAGCTATCTACCTGAGATGTACTTTAAGTCTTTTTCATCTGTGTTACATATCAAAACAGAAGACTGAAATCTGTTTTCCTAGATCCAAGCCAGTGTATATCAACAACTTATTATTAACAGTGACATCCACAGATCCAGACAGTCAAAGGTATCTGAACATTGGGTTGTAGATTATCTGTACCCCCATCTTCTCTAAACAAATTTTTCAACTTCTTCCAAACAACCATAAACATCCAGAAGGGAGAAAGTGACAAATGATAATCAAATCTGTTGACAACAATAACCAAAAAGAAAGCAAGAGACACCTTATGTAATACAGTCACAGTTAAGGAATACTCCAAGGAAGTTACTCAATTCCTATGAACTGGCACTTGATGGACAAAGCTTTATCACAAGAAGGAATGAAAGAACTAGTCTTTTTTTCCCCCTCACATGAAGATTGCGCATGAGATGTTACAGTTTTAGCTCAAAGTAATCTCTTTAAGGTACACACTGTGTATTTATTCCATTTTTTTGTTACTGCTAGCTGTGACTTTATTTAAAGATTAAGTACAAAAAATAAAAAGCAGAAACTGTTCACAAATCCATTCCGAAAGACAGAGAATGACTCTAAAGTAACTTAATGGGTAATCGCTCTAAAAGCAGGTTTTCTTCACTGCTTTTGTGGAGTTTTAAATTGTGTCATGTCACCCAAAATACAGTTTGTTGATAACTGAGTTTTAACTTTACAATTTGGACAAGTTAAAAAGTTTGCAGCAATAGAACTGGAAATATTCTTAAGGTATCACAAATGACAACGCAGTTCTTAGCTTAATCATCAGATCACAGCAAGGAAGGGCTGTTTCCCTTCACCATCAGGCAGAAAGCTTAGATTGATCTGCACAATAATTCTGCAAACCACCATAGAAGGTCAAAATACATTTTATGTTCTCAAACTTAAACTAAGTTTCATAATTTCCTGATGAAATCTTTCTTCAAAGCACCTGAACTGAAATATCACAGAGCAGAAAGAATAACAATACAGAGATCACACTAATCGAAGACAGACCTTCTTTTCTACAAGAATTATCCTTAAAGGAAACAATGCACCTCATGTTTAAGAATACTGTATTGTATCTTCCTACATTCAGCCCCAAGCTATGATAAAAGTAATACTAAGAATTTTATTGCAAGTAATTTTTCAGATCCACAGGAAGAGTTTTCTACATCTCCTTGCATATTCTCTTTTCCCTTTTTTAGTTTACTCATCAGTCTTTGTTCAAAGAATACTAGATATCCCATAAACTCAGCTGAAAAGCTGTTTCAAATACAGGACGGCATCTATCATCTGCAAAGGAATGCACTGATTTTGCAGCAATTAAGGGACACACTTTTACAACAGTCTATGGGAAGAGTGATATCGACCATTTTGAATTTTAGCATATACAGATACTCTGTGAAACTAAACAGGCAGTGAAGCTTTCAGAACTGCAAGCCAACGAGTACAAACATCCATTTCTGGGCAGCTTTAAGTTGTCAAGCCTAATGTCAATTTTGTAACAAGATCAATGTTTAACCTCTTCTTACTACTAAAGGAAGCTGAAAGAAGGGTTGCAGATTTTCAACACTTCAGAGCCCAGCCACAAACCCCCTATCTTACTGAAAGCCAAGGAAAATGCAGACACTGGCAAAGAAACTGATCATGAGTCTTTGCATTTCTTTCCCAGAGGTTCCAACAGACCTGCAAGAGAACTAGTGAGCTGAAGAATTAATTTGAATCACTTCTGACTACCCTTTGCAAAGACAGAGGCGAGTCAATTCCATGTTATGAAGGGGTATGATTTCACTAGCACTTAATGGAGTGGACATATGTCTAAGAAAGCACTATATACTAATTAAAGAACACTTTGAATATTGAAAAGTATGAAATTAGCCAAATTCCTCTTCTCTTCCCACTAGGACCACCTGGTCATATAAACCTGTGCTCCAGTTCATGCTCCAGATGGATGCTTAGACCATCCACCATTCACAATACAGAACGACCAATGCAAAGTTCAACAGCAAATACCATTCTTTCAGAAATCATGCTAAATCCTGTCCTGGGTGACATTTTGTAGCCTTTTAAGGTGAGCTTTGGCTTCATCTTCAGCAACAAGATAAGAGTCGCCTATTATCTTTGCAACCTAAGCTAGTCACAAAATATTCAAAATTATCTTTGAAATAAAGATGCCAGTCTTATGACACGTTTTTCTTGAGATACATGCTTTAAATTCACACATGTAAGACTTTGATGTGAATAAGGGCTCAGTCACCACTACTGCAACCTTTCAGAAAAAATGTTTTTCATTCAGAGAAATTCTAAAGAGAAAGACAGAAATTACTTACCAATGAGAAATTAGTATTTATAAATACACAGGATGTACAACATTAACAAACACACATTTTGAAACAAATGCTCACATTTAACTTGATCCCTATGGGACAATGCTACAGCATACCAGTTAAAAGCCTTGCTTCAGTGTATCAGTGGAAGCAGTACGCTAAATGTTTGAGAAGGACCAGAGTGGACTGCTGAGTTTTGCTTGGAGGCTCTACACTGGACTCAACTCTACTGTCAACAATTTATCACCCAGGCAGAAGGTTAGAATGCACCTGAAGTGGTGCAAGCTGTTGAGAAAACATTAATTCATACCCTACAGACAGGGATTTAGTATCTGATGAGGAATTCACTACATTCAGGTGACCTTTCAGGTTTGAAATGCATTCTTTCTACTTCATCAGCATTTGACAATGGGCATTTAATCTTACTAATCAGAAAAGGATTATACCATGAGACCTGAAGTACTAATGAAAGCTTTTGACGTGCTTCACACATTTAAACAGATGTGACTTACATTGATAGGTATATAAGAAGATTTGATGCTTAAATACGCTCTTCCTTTTAGAACAGTTTGTATTTATCAGTTGTTCGGGTAATGAGATTTATTTTCACTAGGGTATATTGGGGGGGGGGCAGGGGGGAAACAACCAACAAATCAAAAGAAACATGGATTCCGATCTAGTGAATTTTCACATTGTGTGCCAGTAAAAGGGGGGAGGGGGGGAAAGCAGCAAAAAGAATGATAATAAAAAAAATCCTTAACAATGAGAGTATAAACCTGCAACCTTCAAAACTGTACCTTGCCTCTATTTATAACATGACAATGTTAAAATCACAGTTTTGGAATACAGTTTCTGAAATAATGAATTGTAGTATATTATTAAAATCCTCAGACAAACTTTTCAGATAGTGGTTCTCCTATCCTATTTTATGACACAAGTGAAAAAAAAATATTGATTAGAGAAACACTACTCTTTGTCTAAGGCTATTCACAAGAAAAAAAGAAAAAAAAAAAACAGAAACCATACAAGTGTTGCTCCTACCCTCTAAGTCAGTATGCTTAAAAGAGTTAACAAAACACATGAAATCTTATTTCCTAGACAAATTTTCACCATGGTCACCGATTAGACTTACCTTCCTCTATCACTGTTGATTCCCAATAACTTCCTGAACAAGGAAATACCCATTTTGCTAGGATAAATTTCCAACAGCTTGCCATTAGATATTTACCACACACATTAGACCACCTTTATTGCACCTGCACGAATATATTTCAGGGAAAAAAAAAAAAAAAACAAAACCACCAACAAAACTCCATGTGTTGTCCTGGCTAAAACCACTACCTCTTGAGGAACAAAAGTTTGCTAAGGTGCTTCTTCTTGACAACATGATACTGCAAAAATGAGTCTTTGAAAATACTACCCTACTATCACTACTTAAAATATATTCATAATTTTCAACTGTGCTATAAAGAAAGGGGTGTGGAAATTTTGTTGCAGCTAATTAAAAAAAGACAAAACCATAAAGGATGACATACACTTGCAAGACTTACAGGTAATGGAATATGGGAGTAAGGTGAAGATTATTTCAGTCAAGATGTGACATTGTTTTGGCTGTCTTTCCATTCAACAGTATTGGTACACTACATACAAACCAGCAACATCTCTACTTTTCCCTCTTGAAAGGTCAGAAAGTGAGTTATTGTAAACTATGATAAAAGATTACATCTGATAGACTGTCACTATATATTAGATCCTTTTTGCATCTATTAGAGAAAAACATTAAACATTAACTCTGTTATACTATCTCAAACTCTTACTTACACACTTGACCAAAGGATCTACGTTTTCCTGCTTTTTCCCCTTCTACCCTACAGAATTCTCTTACATGCTTCTTCATACACTTTTTTCCTCCTTCTTCTGAGAATAGATTCACCATGCTTTATTCATAGCATCCTTTTTACATAACTGAGTATTTCACCAAACTAACACGTCCACAATACTTTTTGAACTGACCTCTAAGAAAAAAAAATATTTTAACTGATTGATTTTTTTTTAAAATAAATTAGCATTATGTATTTTCCTAACTGGAACTACATGGGTTCGTAGGAGAAATGTAAGAACTTTTGCTCATATCATTAAAGTCTCCTGCTGTTTAACTTGTTACTTAAAATCTGAAAGATATCTTTGCATAAAACTGCAGTCATGCCACTGCCCTCTTTAACAGTTCCAAAAATTGCCTGACTGCTTATTTTCCATGTTCGGTTTAAAAGTTCAGAAACAGCTTACAAACCACACCTGGATCCTCAAAAACATTTAACATTTCATTTTTCCTTTTCTTCCCTAATTTGATGAACAGCTTCAAGTTCACTAATACAGGAAAATATACCTTAGAACTTGTTGATCTACCAAGGATTCTGCATTTTTTCATTTGATCCCACAGAATTAAAACAGCAAGGTGGTATACTTATTAAATTTTTATGGAGATTGATTCCCACAGAGACTTCAAAGACTTTTTCCCCCCTTACAGAGATATAATTATACAAAAAAAACCAACTTTTTCTTTGCTGAGAAAGCCAGCTTTCCCCACAGGAAGTTTTGCTGCTTTTCTGGGTAAAAATAACTATATTCTAAAATTTTAAGTATTTATCCTCAAAATATAATTATTTTTGTTAAACAGTGAAGCATATTGTCACACCATTTTGGTAATAATGTGTCAGAAAGACTTCTGACAGAATTACCCATAGTATCCCTATAGCCAAATTTGTGAGATACCGACTGGGCAAGTGGACTATGATCGGGGTGGAAAATTGTCCAGACTGGTAGAATCCAAGGGTTGTGATCAGCCGCACAAAGTTCAACTGCCAATCAAGTACTAGTGGCATCACTCAGGGATCAATACCAAGGCCAAAACTGTTCGACAGATTTTTTAACAAACCTGGACAATAGGATAGAGTGCACGCTTAAGTTCATGGCAGTGGCCAAAACACTGGCGGACACAGCTGTTATTCAGAGGAAAGTTAACAGGCTGGAGAAATCAGCTGACAAGAACCTCATGAAGTTCAGAAAAGGCAGACAGAAAGTCCTACATCTATGTAACACCATACAGCAGTATAGGCTAGGCAGCAATTGGCTAAAGAACAGCTTTAAAGAGACTTGATGGTCCTGGTAGACAAGTTGAACATGAGTCAGTGCCCTTGCAGTGAAGAAGGTCAAATCCATACCAGGCTGTATTAGCAGAAGTGTGGCTACCAAGAGGAAAGAATTGATTACTCCCCCTACTCAGCACCCATGAGACTACATCTGGAGTATTGTGGCCAGTTTAGGAATCCCCAGTTTGAGACAGACACTGAAATACTGCAACGTGTTCAGAAGAGGCCACAAAGATAATCAGGGGGCTGGAACACATGAACAAAGAAGAGAAAACAAACTCTGAAAAAAAAAAATCATAACCAGATGTAACACTGAGTTAAACCTGCATCTCTTTACTAAACTGGTTCCTATTAGAATAGCTATGCATGAAGGAGTCACTCAAGGAAAATACAGAGTACACAATGACCACACGTGGTTACATTAGTACCAAAAATGCATGTATGACGCTGTTCTTTCAACAAGCAAAAACCATAGTGATTTCATATATATAAAGCATATACATATTTGCTTCTTGCTTGTGTACCATTAAGAAGTGCCAGGGAGCAGGACAAGTTATACTCAACCAAAAACTGTTGCTAAAATGTTAAGCTATTAAAAGGAAAAATAATTAAAAGAAATACTTTAATTGTGTATGTAAGAGTCCAATTACAGCTGTAGAATCATGAAGACTGGGTGGGGTAAAGCTATTAAGTACTAACACACTACCCGTACTTTAGCACAAACACTAGAGCAGCTCAATTAATTACTTCAAACCAGTACAAAATGTATCAATTTACCACATATTAACTCAATAGTTTAAAGTGCAGCTAAACATTGATGCACAAAAAAATCACAAGAGAAAGTGATAAAATTCTACACTAAACAAATTAGCTAACACTAAATGAACATTTCCAAATTCACAAAACTGAATCGGGTAAAGCTGATGAGATAAAACTGAATAAGCTGACTTTTTCTTTAAAGAAAATGGGTTGCCTTTTTTTAAATATCCTTCTATTATGTAAAAATACAGAAGACTAATTTGGGTATAATTTTAAAGCACAAATCACCAACTCTTAAAATTTCTAGTTGCCAATTTAATTCATTAAGACTGTTGAACAGCTGTTATTGATTTTATGGAGTAGAAATCCTTTGAAGCAGGTGTACAGAAACAATCAATATATTTTGACAGCTATTCCCATAGCATCACTGTCCAGTATGACCTACTGTTCCTCCTTCCTCCCCCAAGCTGTTTAGGACAGCTATATTTTCAGTCTGGCATATGATGGACTTTATTTTTAATTCCCCAAACATTGCAATGGACAGGAAAGTATTGATCTTTAGTTATTTCAAGATTTTCTTTATGCAAATATACCTTACTTTCTCTTTGACAGAAAAAAAAAAAGGTATACAAATTTGTATTCCAGCTGCAACTTGCCTATGTTCTATTAAAAAAAAAAAAAATCTACTTCAGCAAACTCAAATTCAGGGCTTTGATCTAAAATTGTAAAAACAAAACAAACAAAAAAATCTATGTCGAATGCTTACTTAAGCTGAGGTTGAAGGCGTATAATGTCACACATGGTAAGATCATCATGCAACCTACAAAATTCCTAATATTGTGTTCACCAGTGGAAATCTAAGAAACAGACTTTTAGGTCACTGACCCACCTGAAAGTAAAAACTGTTTCAGAATTCGACATTTTCTGCAGCTAATACTCGATTTTGAGCTCAAACATGAGGACAGTGTTATTAGACAAACCCCTTGATACATGTCTAGGAAGATGCAAGAAAAAGCTGGAAGGCAAAGTCAGTTATAGCTACATTCATAGAAGCAAAAAACGATCCCTGTGTCACTCTGCAACACTCATTGGAAGTCATGTGTTTCCTCAGAACTGCCCAGAGCTTTAAGCCAGTAGTTGGACTGGCTGCAGCAAGAGCTGATTTGGTCTGACTTAAAGCATTAGTCGTAAGGTCAAAACTACATATAATCTGTTTATTAGCACAGCAAAGTTCAAACCAGAAGTCCAAGGACAGAACTATGTTAAGTTTAATGGTGCCTGTGCATTCAATAACGTCAATTCCTTCATGCTGCTTGTCATTGTTATTTATAGGGATATGTGGTTTAAGCAATGTTTGTCTGTCCTATATATATTCCAATTAGTACAAACCCATAACCAAAATCACTACCCATTTTCAGTGCTGTTGATACCAACTACTGCCTGGTAATTCTCAAGACAAAATGGTGTTTGCTGCCAAAGCACTTAGGTGCCTATCAAATATTGAAATCCTTAGATTACAAACAGGCATTAATCTAGTTGTTTTGATATAAGAAACCACAGATGATGCTGACAAAGAAACAGCCAAGTACGGAAGATAAGTAGTAAGACATCCAATTCGAAAAACCTTTATTGTATGCTACTCAGTTTACTAATCTAAGCTTTCTCTAAGTAAATCTGATCCACTACAGAAATATACGCAAAAGAGATGACAATCACTTGACATTTATGTAGAATTATTCTGACCAGTGTCAGCAAAAACATTTGTGCTTTAAATAAGCCTCACTTTGTCTCCTGAAGCACTGCAGCAGCACAAGGAAGAGTTAAGCATCAGTTCCGCGTGGGCAGAATTATACCTATTAGACTCAGGACAGCATTCTTGAAGATAAACAGAGTAGCTTTTCAGTGAATGAATAAACAGCCATCTTTATAAAAATTCAAAAAATAGATACTGTATCTCTAAATGTGGAAGCAAAAATAAAGAATATGCACACACAATACAAAGAGAGAGAGGAAAAAAAAAAAGATTCAATCTACTTTCCAGATATACAGGCTGCTTTACAACTTACAGCCTGTAGAAGTGAGAGCAATAAAATGTTTCACGATCAGTTCGCCAATGGGGTGAATTTTACATGTTCATTAATAAGATTTGATTGTGGTTGATCTACTTTCTGCATCTGCTCCCACTCTTCAGAACATTTGTGCATAAAATTCTGCTGGCTGAGCTGGAACGCTGATAGAAATGTGTATTTTCTTTTTTCTTTCTTTGTTTTTTTTAATACTACCACTAACCCATTTTTCACTTTTGCTAAAGTAGGCAATGCAGAAGTTTTTTTATGCAAATTCTACAAACAATGTCAGACCACTGGTATGTAAAAATCTGAATTCTCAGTATTAAATATTCACAAGCCATTTATAATCTAAAAATCATTCTTCAATATTATTCTACTAATCATTTAAAGCAAATACATTTGAGGTAACTGTAATATGCCATTAAATATTCTCAAGAAAAAATTACTTTCACTGGATACATTATCCACTGTGAAGTATTTATTCAGAATGACTCACTAAGTTTCACCTACCATATTCTAAAAGCTGATTACATCTGGCCAGTGGGAACTATTTTATCAATAGTATTTCCAGAATGCCTTAAGCATGCCTGCTATTTTTTTGTTTCTCTTCCCAGTAATCATTGCTACTTTCAGCATTTGGCCTATCGGCTCACATGAACTATCTACTTTTTTTTAACCTCTTAACTGCTGTTCTGAGATTTATTTTGATTTTCTCAAACCTTCTATGTAGAGGTCAAAAGAAGAATCAAAGGTCTGATATGCAGCATTTTGTTAGTAAATTACCTTGTGGAAGGCAAGCAATGCAGTCTTGTCAACCTTGTTATTCCCTTGAAGCACGTCCACCAACTTTTCTTCTTAATTACTTGCTGATTGGCAGAGTCAAAGTGTTCCAGTAACTGCACAGCTTCACAACTTTTTTTTTTTTGTACAATGTTAATCTTTAAAGTCATACTAGCCACTACATTTGTTATTAAAAATTCCAAAAATACATTACATCAAAATTATTACAACCACAAGTATTTAGAAAATGGCAAATCATTCAGGTGGTTTTGCATGAATTTCATTTTTCTAGTATCAACAATAACAATATATTAAAAGAAAACTAACAAGAAGTCTTCAATAAGAACAAGTATATCATACACCAACCAAACAAAAAGGTACTTTTGTAAAGAAGATGCCAGGAAAAAGAAAGATCTATCACAGATATTTTACAATTTCAGTGGAAGCATACTTGGGAGTACACAGCAGCAGTAACTTTCCTCCACTGCACTTCATTTCAGAGTTTACATGTGCTAGTTCACAAGATGTATACCAATTTAGTTCTACCTATATCCCATAGCATTTAAACTTACAAGTTCTCCAGGAAAAGAAAAAAAAAAAAAAAAAAAAAAAGGAGGTGGCTATTACAAGCAGTCTTTTTCCACCACCACCACTGCTCTCTACTTTGAGTACACAAAGGTACCAGGGTGGCTTATTCATGAAGCAGCATGGGCTTAACAACTGGAAGTGAAGAGAGAAAGATAACAGATTTCAGCAGGAGATGTTAGGATGCTAATGGATGAAAGAAAAGATGACTGCAAGCAATAAAGAGCAGTCTGACAAACAGCCATAGATTTATGTATGAACAGATTCACTATCTTCACTTAATTGTCTACTTGAAGTCACACACCAATTGTTATACAGCAAAAAGAAATAACATTACCTCAAAGTACTATTGCACCCCACTATCAGTATCCTTTCTTTAAGGGCTTCCTTAGAAATCAACAATATTCTACTCAGATTTTTTAAAGACAATTCATTTTCTCAGCACAAAATTTTATTACATGCTGTAGTAGCAATGAATTTGCACCATGTGGTTCTTGTTTTTAACTTCTACTTACTGCTACAGAGCCAGAGAAATTTCAACAGTTTCTAGTAAAATGTTATTTTAGATATCCTTGATAGTGTTCAGCACTAACAGCTTCAGAAGACCCTTTGGGATATCAGTAAGTGTTTCATAAATTTAGCAGCTGAGTTTTCACACCTGGCTGCATTTTTTGTGGTGTAACCTAAAAAACCTACACCTGCACAAGATCATCAGTTTCTAGTTTCCACTGAGCTACCAGATGAAAATACTTGTTCCACAGCAAGTAGTAATGACACATTGTCCTTACTGCAGTCTCTTCTGGAGAAGCAGAATGACAACTGGAATACCTCAAACTTGTAAGAATCCTTTGCAGCAAGGGTTTCCGGTTAAGGAAGGACAAAAGAACAGAATCTATATCCATAATCAACCTTTGAGCTTGAAGGAAGAATGAGAGCAAAGTTTAAACATGAAATAAGATTTAGTTCTTCATTTCAGACTTTTAACAGATTAATACCAGTTTGAAAACCTGGTATCAACTATTTTTCATACAGAAGCAAATGAGAAATCAATTTGCAAAGAAAGACAGAATTGCTTCAGGACATATTATCTGCAACTGGCTGTGAATAGTATTTCCTTCTCCATGTTCCTACTTTTACATACTGTTATACTTCAGAACTGATAACTTTCATCTATCTACCATATAATGTATTAACAAAATGTGACCCCAAATCTGGCCCAGATGAAGAAATCTGGACCAAATCTTATTTTGATGCCACTGCTGTTTTTAGTCAGCACAGAAATTGGACATTATAATATTTTCCCTGAAAAGTTTTACTTGCTAATGACCAAGTTCAATGAGACCTACACAAGCTGAGTATGATTTAACAGCCAATAAGGCAACAATTTCTTTTACGGGCATAAGAAAATTAATCAACTTTCATACAACATGCTCTTGTCATTTATGTTAATTCTAAGCTAATCTGCAAAAACACCGTCTTACTTGCTTTAGTAGAATGATTACTGACCCTGTGAGAGACACTATAAAATTTTAGTTAAGGAGACTGCAATGTCTTCAGAAGTCTATTATGTGTAGACACTACCAGACCTTTTCCAATAAAATGTTCCACAGAAGCAGCTATTATTCACCTGGTGGGATTTGCTAGTATGAGTCAGCAATATTCTAATGCTGATGTATAACATAGTCTGTTCTGAAATACTGGATAGTAACTAACACAAAAGGACACTAAAAGTTAAAAAAAAAAAAATATTCTCCTAGTGATCAGAAATTACTGTTAAATATCCAAGAGGGATGAGAAAGTCAGAATGGATTTGCTACCCAAATACAGCTCTCCTCTTCCAACTCAAGACCTTATCACACTTCCTGCCATAGATTACTTCTCACTGGGTTCTTAAAAATTCTTCTGAAGAGCAAATATTGGTTTTGATTATGTACTTCAGTTTCGGGTATTTCAGTAAAAGACATTACAAGGTCTTATGTCAGACAGACAAAGAGCAGACATAAATAAATTTAAGGTAGAAATAAGAACGAAGTTTTTAACCATTGGAAAGAGAAAGCTTTGCAATATCCTTGCAACTGGAAGACAACAATCAAGCTAGTTTTAACAACTAGCACAAGCGATTTATTTTCATTCAGAGCGAGCTCTCACATGCACAGCTGACTAATAGCTAGGGAAAGGCAAGCTAGAAATGGAGAGAACTATTTCAGCCAATGTTTCCAAATTTTTCTTCCCATTCATTTTGGAACAAAAGGATACGTATGTATGTGCTCCATAAACAATTCATCAATTCAAAACAAATATATGCAGTGTGTTTATTTCAAGCATGTGATAATTTTGAAGTAATTTATATAACTAATTTTAAAATATCTTCAAGATATTTATGATTATTAGCTGCAGTTAGTTTGTGCAAGAGTGGAAGAACACATCTGTTACTGAAAAACAGACCTTGAGCATGCTGACACAGTAGGAATCACAGTGAATGAGAAGCAGGAGAGAAGGCAGAAGTTCTGCCTAGGACAGCATAATAAAGTCCCTTGAGCATCATCCCCAAAACAGAAGTTATCACTCAAAAACCCCTAACTTAACAGTTCTGACCTTTGCTTGCATTTAAAGCTTCCTAGTATAGACAGCTTTACTGATGATTAACAGATGTTCTTTGTGTTCTTAAACTTCCTCTAATGTTAACTTAGACTAATCTGCTGCACATTAGCCAGACTCTTTCAGTCATCACTCATTTATTACTTACAGATGGCCTTGTGAACTCTTAAGTGTCCATCTCCCACTGGCTATGAAGTTTGTATGACACGATGCTGCAATTCATGTAGTATATACAGAGGCTCTGTCACAGAAGAATAAGTTCCACACCTGCTTGTCTTCAAATTCTAATTGCAGTCAGATATCATTACAGTATCCTTAAAATCAACTATTAGATTGCATATTCTGTATTTCTAATTTTACTTCTCCAATAATTTCAGGAGAAAAGTAAAAAAAAAAATATTCTGTACAAAGCTTGCAACCACATTGCTGGTGTAACTTGGATAATAATCAGCTCAGTGAGTAGATAACATACAGAATTTTCCTGTCAAAAAAACAATTTTAAAGAGTTGTTCTAAAACAAGTACTCTGTCTTCTCCATTCCACAAACCAAACATGTAACATCTTTCAGCACAAGATCCTTAGCTAAAAAGAGCCCCAGTGACACCCAAAGTCAATACACAAGTTGCAGGTCACAAGCCCTAAATTCCAATGTAATAGCAGATACTCAGATTTTTCACAGAACATTTTCATCTCAGTATGAACGAAAGGTTGATTTCAGAGTTTACACTGACATTCAGGCANTTAAAAAGTTACAAGTTCAACAGTCACCCTATAGAACAGGTTCAGAGGTCACCACACCAGGCACTGGACAGTCTAGTGCATCCAAACAGCATGGGTCTAAGGTTGCACACAATATAACTCTGGCCACAGAAACAACTGTCTTGATCTCAATGTCTTATCTGAACAGCTACAGCAAAATGTTGATAAACCTTTACTAGTTTCACAGGCAGGTCAGCTGTGCTGAATCACAGCATCTTGAGACATGTACGTGTAACCACAGGAGATGCTGCTTAGCCTCTTTGGTAGGTGGAAGGGTTTGTTCAAAACTTTGTAAGGTTTTACTTTACCCAAGAATACTACTTTCTACACCATTAATAAAGCAAAGGTTCCACACAGCATCACTAATAGGTTTCTCAAGGAAAAGATCACACCAAAACCTGGACTTGACGAGATCTAGCTGGCAGCAGCCGTCATTTAATACCATTCGACATGTGAATTCCTATGCATAAGATATGTTAATGAGAAAAAGATCAGTTCTTGAACCCAGCAAAAATAAATTATTCTAAAAGTCTAAGTGTTTTGCAGGATATGATCCACCCACTACCCAAAACCAATCAACATTAAGAAGTCAAAATGTTGTACTTTTAAAAGGTCAAAGCACTGATTTAAAAAAAAAAAAACAAAAAACAAACCAACCCACCCTATTTCAAAACAACATTAAAGTACATTGCAAGCAAAGCTTCTAAGCCAAACTGAACTTACCAGATATTTCATCCACAAAAATTTAAAAATTGTAGGTTTTCATTTCAAAGTGGACTAAAAAAAAATTACTCCATGCAAATCAAGTACAGCATCAAAAGTAATTTAGAATCCAATTTCTATAACAAAGAAACTATTTTCTTATATAACCTTTTAATGTAAGAGTTAAGGAATATCACGAAAACTGGGTTTGGAAGCATAAAAAATTCAGCACATGAATAAATTGTTTCTTAACAGTGGTAAAATAATTCAATAATATTAGACCCTCAAAGTTCTTCATAGAGAGGATGCCTTTTCCAAGAAATACAAATGCAACATAAAGCACTTCTTTCCATTCACTCACAATTCCTATTTGGGACGTGTCGCGCAGTATTTGATCTTAAAAGTCTTGTTCATACACTATGAAGGCGAGAGATAACAGTATAGCACAAGATCTGCTTTTACAATGTAACTCGAACAGGACAATACAAAACATACTGTTTTCATACTGTACAAATACTGTTTCCATTATTATAAAATAAGAAACACAACTGAATATATAAAATACATGAACACTTTAAAACATCAGACGACCTATTCTGAGACTACCAAACCATAATATACTGCAGTCCTCAAGCTGATTCAAACAATGGTTGGAATCAATAGTCAGCAAAAAGCAGTTAATTGCTCCTTACTTTAAGGGGTATTCCTGAATTTAAGTCAAAAGTTACTTTATTCAGCTTATGTATTTACTTCAAGTAACTTTTTTTCCTTGATACTCTCTAGCTCTTTTGCATGTAATTCAATTAGATACCCTATAGATCTATTTTAAAAAACAGACAAGAACTCAGTTATAATCGGCCTCCTCTTTTCCAGCTTAGCATCACTAGAGGTCATCCAAGCAACTGACAGCTCTTAAATCAGTGCTACATAAGGATTACCAAGTACAAATAGCACTGCTTCCTTTTCCTGCATGGTTCTGATATGAAAGTATACCAGCTTTAGTAATACATTACAAATACTAAAATACTGACCTTTCCTCTCACCTAGCAAAAAGCATAGATTAGCTATTCATATGAATTATATGTGATTAATTCTCCAAAAGGGGGAAAAAAATCCACCTCAGTTATGACAGTTTTGTAATTTTAATCCCACCAAACTGACTCACTAGAGGGCATGATTTAGCCAGAAATGTGCTCTAGTCAGCAGAGTGAGGGGTGGGGGAATGAAGGAATACAAAAACCTCTTCTCTTATAACACAACGAAAATGACTAGCAAAATGTTAAAATTCATTTATCAGAATTACCCTTTTTATCACGCCTAAAATAAGATTACAAAGATGCTTTTTAGAGGGATGTCTCTCTCTCTCTCCAACACCCTGAACTGGAAGAGGCTGGATAAGGAAAGATGCTTGCTAAACCAAGGTTAAGCAAAACCATGGCAAAAAAAAAATCTCCCTAAAAGCCATGGTACACACAAGTATTCCAGGGAAAAGAACAGACTTGTCTGAAAGAATTTCTTGGGAAAGCCATGATAAATTACTTTGGTTTTGCATTGCATTGGCAAGCTACAGTGTCTAGTTTTCATAATGACGCTTTATAGCCAGCAGCCTGAAAGACAGTACTCACTTTTTAAACAAAAGTATCCTCAAAGGTGTCTAAAATTAGAAGTTGAGTAAATTTTGATACATCTTCCTCCTGCATGAACCTCTACATAGAGTTGGAAATGATAACCACTACAACTTGGAGGAACGCAGTACCTTCCCTGAAGCCAAATACCACAGCAGTGCTGCATAAAAAAAATAAAAAATACAGTAATACCTGCAATTCCCTCACCTTACTTAGCCCTGCTCAAGTTGACTTGTAATACTGAATAAAACACACAATCCAGTGTTTTGATCACTTAAAAATTCTACAATTTACTACAGTACACTGTAGTAATATTAGCAATATCTCCTCTGAGGTACTGCTGGAAATTCTGTGATGGGCAGATCAACAGTAGAGACTGAACTGCTCCACAGGATTTAGCTTATCGTCATTCTACTGCAGCTGACTGTTCAGTACAAACTGTATCATTATTTTAAAAGCACTTCTGGTTTTCAGTGAAGAAAAATAATATAGTCAGTCTGAATGATATTCAGAAATGCTCAATGTTAAGGATGTTACCAGGAGAGCAGATCATATTTTCTCTATAAAGTAGTTTAACCTCTGACAACAGCTTTAAGGTAATTGTGTTACCTAATCAGCCACCGTATCTCTTGGTCTCCTTCCCACAGTTGTTAAAAATCATTAGTCAGGGAATTGGTGAGGAAGCCATAGAAACTCACACCAGCAGCCGGGAATAAAAGTCTTTAATGGTAATAACTCACACTAAAAATGACAATTTATGGCTTTTTACAGCATGTAATATAATTTATGGGATGTTACACATTGATGTGTATGCCTAATGAGTGTTGTAGAAAGCCATAAATCATCAGCGTTTCCAACTTCCCATTAAGACCTCATTTATGACTCTATTCCAGAAGTACAGCCTCACGATAACCACATCCTTGTCTTGCCTTTTTTTTTTAAAGACAGGTAAAAGATAGAAAAGGTAGATATAACAGCAGTCTGATGCAGTATTAAAACCAAAACCACATTCCAACTAATACAGCAAAATAAAAAAAAAAAGATTAATCTTCTCCGAGAAATGCACTTATTTATTTTATTAACAACTAGGGGAATACACAAAGAAACATTTTACCACATTCATCATCTGAAATGCAACATCTCATTTAAAGAGGTAATATAAAAGGGAAAAAAAGACAGGAAGACTGCCTCCAGAGCAACACCGTTCTCTCCATTGGTGACTACTGCCATACTGAATCTAGTATTATGAGTTTGTATAATTGCATTATTCATAAAATCAGAATCCTAAGCCAAACAATCCAAATAGTTCAGTAGCCAGCCTTATATAAGTGCATGTTACCCTAAAACCAAAAAAATAAAAATCTTAATGTTGAGAAAAGAAACACNCGTGACCAGCTGATGAGGAAAAAAGAGGGCCTTGCTTATCATAAAGGCAGGACTGAGTCTGGGAACGAGACCACGGAGGCGAGGAGAAACAGCATGTGCTATGCGTGTGGACCGAGGGCCTTAACCAATCGAGTTGGGGGGCGTTGTGTGTGAATAAGGGGTTTGAACCAATCACTATGTTGTTGGCTACGCATGCTTCTGCTGTGAGTCTATATATACTCTCCTAAAACACCTAATAAAGGAGAACGATCATAGTCATACTGAGGCTGCGTTGTTACTCCGGGTCCGATCCCACTCCGACATAAACCCACATACAAAACCACCAAAAAAAAAAAAAAAAAAAAAAAAAAAAAAAAAACAGAAAAGCACAGTATGTCTGAATATTGCTTTTGGTTTTGTTTTTTTTTTGTTTGTTTTGTTTGGTTTGTTTGTTTGTTTGTTTGTTATTTAGGCATTAGTTTCTAAGTCTCTGGTATGTATTAGTATAACTTACACCAAAATCAAGTGAAATTTTGTAACAGTTTCAAATGAGATTATCCCAGATGAGATGTGTCAAGAGGTGCCTGAGATTTTATTAAGGAATGTTCTTAAAGTTTCTCAGGGATAGGATAGAACTTCTAGTCAAACTGAAAGCAAATGACATACATTCAGAACTGTTAACTACCTCAGAGGGGTGGGAGATTTGTTCATGGCTAATTTAATTATGTGCAAAAAGAAGGTATTTTCTAGCAGAAGAGACTGGAACTTTAACTCATACGTATACATGTCGTAGGCATTTATATACCAGTTGGGAACTCCACGTGCACTTGCTTGCTCTGTAAGAGGCAGTCATACCTTAAAAGGGTAACCTAGCTACAGAGCTAGCAGATTTAAGCAGTGCTCAGCGTTGTTTTATCAATGAAAAATTCAAGTGCTTCCATTGCTTTCTGATGCTGAAACAAAAGAGTACCCCTCTCCTCAAACTTGTAAACTGTAACACTTCAAAATACAAGCTGTCACATATGTAACTGAGCATGCACTGAAACAGGTATTATGGTTTGCAGGTTTTTAAACAAACCTTTCTGATTTTGCAGCAGAGACCTTGAAACTCTAACCTGAAAGTCAAACATTCTGCAGATTTACTAGAGAACCTGTCTTCAGGTTCACTTTTTACAAAAGTAAGCATATTACAGCATTGGTAAGGTGTGCTTCAGATGAGCTTTGGACATTCTCAGCTACAAAAGTCAAAATAATTTAAAGACTGCTTAAAGTTCATAACCAGAGAGTATGAATCAATTCAACCAGGTCTGAAGTTGAAATGAATCCTAGCTCTGCCATGATTACAGTGGATCAGGAAGCTGTTCAAGCTGAGAAATTTTATGATATTTCATATGAGCCAGCAGTGCGCTCAGGTGGCCAAGAAGGCCAATGGCATCCTGGCCTGTGTCAGAAATAACGTGGCAAGCAGGACTAGGGAAGAGATCATCCGCCTGTGCTCGGCACTGGTGAGGCTCCACCTCAAGTGCTGTGTTCAGTTTTGGGCCCCTCACTACAAGACAGACATTGAGGTGCTGGAGTGTGTCCAGAGAAGGGCAACAAAACTGGTGAGGTGTCTGGAGCACAAGTCTCATGAGGAGTGGCTGAGGGAACTGGGGTTGTGTAGTCTGGAGAAAAGGAGGCTGAGGGGAGACCTTATTTATCACTCTCTCCAGCTACCTCAAAGGAGGGTGTAGTGAGGTGGGAGTCATCTCTTCTCCCAAGTAACAAGCAGCAGGACGAGGAAATGACCTCAAGTGGCACCAGGCGAGGTTTAGGGTGGACGTTAGGAAAAAATTCTTCACAGAAAGCGTTGTCAAGCATTGGAACAGGCTGTGCAGGGAAGTGGTGGAGTCGCCATGCCTGGAAGTATTTGAAAGACGTGATGAGGGACATGGTTTAGTGGTGGTTTTGGCAGTGTTAGGCTGAACGGTTGGACTTGATGATCTTAAAGGTCTCTTCCAACTATAATGATTTTATGATCTACCTATGATCAGCTGTCTCCCAACATCAAGTTCACAGTTCTATTAATTAAACCAAAGAAACAGGATAGTAAGATCTTGGGAGTTGCAAACAAACATAAAAGGAACGTCACTTATTTGCTCCTTATTCTGCCTCTACCAGTAGAGGTGAGGTTTCCCCACACAAATACACACTTAGTTTCCTCCATATACTAGATTTCAGCCATTAAAATGAACAGATCGTATTGAATAGATGTGCACTCTTTAAGCAGTTAAAAATATTAACCACATTAACGTTAAGTGGGATTTACTACAAGGTTGCACTTCTGGCCAAAGCCCCTTTTCCTAATAAGGTTGGGAAATTTATACCATGTAAGAGTAAACTAATAAATACAATTCACATAGTGCTGTACCTTACTCAGTAGTACCACGCTGTAAATCCTCAAGAGAGTTAAATGCATAAGACAATTAGAAAAAAAACTAGCACTCAGACTTGTCAGTTTCTCCGAATTTTTGTAGTGTTGCATCAGAAAGAAGAAAGCTGGGGGTACATTTATGAGTTGTACTTAAACCCAACATTTTGGATACCAGGAATGAGTTAGCATTCATTAGGAAGATTTTTGGGTATCACAGGACCACTGTGCATTTTCATATTTGTATTCCATCACCTCCTAAACTAAGTACTGAGAGAACTAATACTTCTGATGATGCATGAGCTATGCTAGACCAGATGTAACAAAAAAAAAAAAGCAATCACATACTTCTGCAACAAAAGATGCACTTCCTGCAACACCCAAATCATCTGTAAAAATAAAAAGTGGTGATCAAAACAAGCAGATTTTTTTTAAATTACTACATGGGGGGAGGGAGGAGTTTAAATTCACTCTCTCTCTATTCATTTAAAACTCCACTCTATTGGAACGTACTAGTTCTGAAGGAAAAAGAAAATCATTGATGAAACTTTGGCTTGCGCAAAATTCATTAAAATTAATTAGAATAATTGATATTTGCAAGAAAAAAAATATAGGAAGTATCTATTTTCTGAATGAGAAAAATCACCAGTCTCCCAGGAACAGAGTTAAGAAATACGCCATCAAGTATTCTAAGTTTCTGAAGCAAATTCTAACTTCAAATCCTGACTGAATTTTCCCCAGCTCTTGTTGTGAGTTACCTATTTACATTTCAAAATAAAAGTTGTTTTTCAGCACAGTAAACTTTATTTATCCTGTTTCTTCTGTCTAACAAAATATACTTTAGCCACACACTGCAGAACATAGCTTTCAAAGCCAAAAGATAGAGGTCTGGCAAAGCTAACAATTGATTTTTAGTTTTCTCTGACCAGTTGACATTTCCGTTGGCAGATCTCACTGATCCTGCCATTCTGCAATATTCAGACTTATGTCTAAAATGATCTATTTACTACACAAAATATGCTGGACATTTCTGTAGCACCCATTTTACAAATACAACTTGCTTAATACCAATCAGAAACAACATACATTCAATCGTTTTACCTTTACGGTCCACATTCAAGACTCAGCCTGTTCCCAATGTGCATTTCCATTGAAAAATATATCAGCACTTCTTGAAGTTCAAAGGGCAACAGTCAATTTCTGTTTTATCACCCACCTAGTTTACATTCTAAGATGACTTATGAAAGTATAACGTATTACTACAGGGGAATTCTTTTCGTTTGGTCTTGTAGAGCCAACAAGACATTACATTTGCAAGGGGAAAAGACATGAATTTTGAAGCAGAGCAGAGGTGCTACATTTCCAGATGCGAAGTGTCACTTAACTTTAAAACATTCCACAACTGATCTTTTCCAGATTTCATCATCAAGTAGTATGTGGCATTACTTTGGGCTAGGGAGTACTTACCCTATGCGACTCTCAAGAACATTTTAGGAGTTGCATTTTAAGAGACTGAGAATATATTTCACTGAAGCTCTCAACGACTTCAAAGGAATTTGTTGTTTAACAGCATTGCCTTTTCCAAAGCAGCTGTGCACTAATCACCATGCAGCAAAACCAAGGCATCATTAAATACTGCTTTAACAGTTATCCACAGAATCCTCAAAATCCTACTGAAGCTGAAGTCCACTGAATTCTAGAAAATAAGTTAGAAACAGGAATTCTATCTT
Organism: Ibidorhyncha struthersii; assembly: GCA_013398815.1. Taxonomy (NCBI): domain Eukaryota; kingdom Metazoa; phylum Chordata; class Aves; order Charadriiformes; family Charadriidae; genus Ibidorhyncha; species Ibidorhyncha struthersii. Next base: position 1,852,282 of record VZSZ01010372.1, read on the forward strand.
CAAGTTCCAGGCACAGAAGCTCCTCTCCAAGTAAGAGGAGCCATCACCCCACTTTACTGCAGAAAGAATGGTGTAGACCAGCTTGAAGGTACAAGATCTGCTGCTCTCCAATAACTGTGTTCCAGGCATCTCCTGGAGAGTTACAGAACTTTAAAGCAACATCACTTGTTGATCCAATGGAGAGCATCAATATTCCTCAATTTGCCATTCCCCTTTTCACCACATTTCTTCAAAAATCTATGACTGTACACTTATATGAACTTCTCCTTGCAAAAACCATTCATATTAGAGAATGTCCTAAGATTACAGAGGTATAATTTCAGACTTGTTACTACTTCCATAACAGTCCATAAGTTTCAAGACTACAGCATTACAAACACAACCACTTTTGATGATTTAGAGTTTGCTACTTTGTACAAAGATCAAGTAGTCCTCCAGCTATGAAGGTGACTGGAAAATAAACAAACCCCACCAACTTTCAAGAGGAACCTTCCTGTCAATTCCAAAGCAACTTAGCACACAAACATAGGTCAAGCTAAAAGAACAAACTGGAAAATCATATGCTATGAATTTAAAAAACTGTGCCCAGGTACCTGTTTTGTTTCCTCCAAATTATAACCCTGCCCTTGTGGAATGTGTCTGTGCATATCCGTGTGTAGGTACACCAAAGAGCTAAGCATATAAAAACCATTTATAAATCAAATTAATATTTTGCTTATTTAAGTCTGTTTCTACACTTACATATTCAATTTAGAGATTTACAGGTCAGCAGTGCAGCAGCTGCAACATTAGAGTAGACTAAATAATTGAGTTAGAATAGTTGATGGCTTAGTACTACTTGATGAGCTTAATTGATTTATAATGCAGATAAGCACCAATAAACCAAATTAATAGAATCTGTGGAAATTAACATGTCTTTCTTCCCAGAGCACTAAAATTCTGCATATAGTAATCTTTAATCACAGAATCTTTACAATAATATTAAAAAATGTTTAAAAATGAGTGTGAAAGAAATGGTTATGCAAATTTATGTATACGCAATTAAAGTCTTCATAGAAGTTTTTTCCTTCCCCAAAACAAAAAGGCCCTAATCAATTAAGGGTAGTTCTCACTTGTTTTGAGAAAGCAGGTGCTACAGTCCTGGATGAAAGACAGCTGTACCTTAGTCTGAGTAATTCAGCACTTTCCAAGTTAACTGCAGAGATGCTCATTACTGCAGATATAGAAAAGTCTACAATTTAAAAGCATGGAAGAAAGGGCTACTGTCACATGAAAACAAATAAATACTTTTTGAGTTTTCCTTTGTTTTCCATTAAAGAGATGGAGAGGCTGAATGCTTATTTAACATTTATCAACATGTGTGGGAAGTCTGTGACAACTGAAATGGATGCTGGAGCAGTAAGCCTTCTTTATTAAGTCCTTATTAAGAAATATGGCAGTACAGTCTGCAATATTTAGCTATTTTCTAGGTATAGCATTATCATGCTTGTTGCAAAGCCTTATGGTTTAGAATATGTCTGTTTCCTTAGGCAGGTTATTCAAATCAGCTGCTGGAAATCAAAGCTAACATTACAAAGTAAGAGGGTTAGGGAAACCCACATTTGTACCATCCCTTTCTCTTCCTAGCCACAATTGATTTATATTGTTTTCAATTTAGGGACTGAGACCATGCAGTAACACAAGTCTAGTTAAAACTGGTGCTAGGTGGGAAGTCTCCTTAATTTTCCTCCCCAAATATGCCCAATTTAAAATGCATGTAATGATATAGCTGATACTTCTCTTAGTTTCACTTACAAAATAGTCCCCGAAACAACAAGATTCAAGATATTTCTTCAAAGGTGCCTTGAGCAAAAGCAACTGTCCCTTCTTTGTTTACTCATTTTGAATAATTTCTATGGTAAAATTTACAGTTAGATTCACATTCTTCACAGCACCAACAGTTTTAATAGGTGACTGAAACAGGAATCCCATGGTAGAGTCCGTTTCAATTCCATTTACATATTCCAAATCATCTTCTGGCATTTAATCAGTGTATTTACTCCGTATGTTTTATCTTAGTTGGGGACACGCACTGGCAAAGAAATACTCCGATATCTATCATCTGTCTTACTTAGCAAAAACAAGAGTGTCTCAAAACATAGGCAGCAATTGTGGAACCCTGTATAACTGGCAGTCAACAGTATTCCTTCCTCCTCAGTACTTTATTTTACTACTCTCACCAGAAACCTTAAAAACTAAACCATAAATGATTAAAAAAAAAAAACACACACAAAAAAAAAACCACCAAACCAATCAACTTGCTATAAACTTTGTGGTTCATATTAATGACCTCTACACTGGGGAAGCTGCAGATAGGGATGACTTCTCTTCCGTAAACATCCTGCCATTGAAATACAGCTCACTTCGCCTATAATGTAAACAGGTATTATGCTAGCTTTTAATAACACATTATTCTTAACCTTTTCATTTTTTATTTCATTAAATAAGCATTTACTGAAAGTTAGGAAAAGCCAGAACTCATTAAACTGCAATATTGTGAGTAGGCCTGCAGGTAAAATATAATGAAGTATGCTTGTGACAGCTTCCTGACTAAATTGGTTAGCTCTAGACCTATCTCCACTGGCTGTAAGTATGCCTTTAGTAATTGTTTTTACATCTGAATACAAGCTAAAGATAGGTGGAATTTGTTTGTATCCAAAGGCATCTTTATTTAAAACTAAAATTAAAACCAAATTTACTTGGTAAATCCCTGATCATATTTTAGAACTGCATTATGCTATACAGCACACTAGAATATATCCATAGAAAATACATGTACACTGCTGTGTATGAATTAATACGTAAATCCAAACCCATTGCTCTCCCATTATGTCACTTGGATACTAAAAGAAGAATAAACATCCTAGTGCTAAATTGCTATTAAGAAAAGTCTACAATTCTGAGATGAAAAACTGTAATTCACTTGTAAACTGCAAAACATATTGTGCCGAGTAGACTTTAATTGGCAAATACACTACGTAACTTTTTCTGGGGTTTTCGTTGGTTTGGTCATGTCCCCTGCCACCCTCATCTCTGCAGCAAAAGAAGAAATTTTGACCATTAAAATGCTCTCTAGGCTGGTACCTAAACTACACTATGCAGCTGAAGCTCACAGAGTTTATGAAACAGAAGACAGATCTTCTGAACCACTTTCGGTCAACTACATCTCTACAGCAGGGAAACCATTACAAACATGCAAAAGTATTCTGGAATTTTAACAACAGCAGCCACAAGCTTGAAATTAGTTCACTTCGTATTGAACTAATTGGCTTATGCTGGCCACTTAACTTTGGTATATAAGCTGGGTGCCCATCCTAGGGCTTGATTCTCCATATTGAATGGGAGACAATCACAGGCTGAAATCCAAAGCCATGAGTCTACATGTTAAGCTAGTTTATGGTGCAAACACTACTCTGCAGGCTTATCTGAATTCTATACACATAGATACGCACAAACACATATGCAGCTTTTGGACTAAAATTTTTCTCCTTTTATAAGAAGGTCACATCAAGGTTTGAACAAAAATTTTATCATGTTGGTCCAACAGGTGTTTAAACTGCATATGGTTCTTCATATCTGCTTGCACTATTGGTGGGGGAGGCAGACATAGTAATACTGCTTCATCATACTTTTTTCACTGATTATTTGATCCAAAGGTTCTTTGTTTAAACAAAACAAACTAAAACCCCACCACTACCAAACACAGCCCTTTCTTCTGCCAAAAGACCCTCCAAAACCCAGTCAACAGAATATAGAGACTACTTTTAGTTTTACTGATTCTTACTTAAAAAGAATAAAATCACAGAGAGGAAGAACCATTAGTAGCTAACTTTTCCCTTGTATTGGACAATTCCTCATCTAAACCACACGCACATTAACATGCCCACTTACTAAACTGCATGGAAAACCGTCCCCAAGGGAGATCATTCCTGAGTCCTGTGAACTGTTACAGTTTCAGTGTTATTTATATAATCCAGTTTCAATAAAAAACATTCCTGGTCTTCCAATACTTACCAGTTTTATCTAGAATTAGCTTTGTAGACACTGCACTGCGTATGCAACTATTTTAGTTATAAAGCATAACATAATTGTGCACAGGAGCTTTAGCTTTGCAACTCACATATCATAGCATTTATTTTCGCTCATTAAATCATTGCAGGCAAGCAAGTTCAAGGCGCTGAAAGCCAGGAATAGGTGCTGGAGGCTCCAGGGGGTGCAAATCAGTGGCATTCCCTGTATCATGACAGAGGATTCCAGTTATCTTTGCAGAGAGTAAGATGAGAGCTGTGTCAACTGACATTATTAATTTATAAGACCAATTACATGCACTGCTTATCCGCTGTTATTATAGCTGCTGATAAAAGGGAATAAACTCTGGTATTTAAACAGGGATCTGCATGTTACACCTCTTGGGTTCTATACCTGATTCTGACCTTAACACACCTTGATGTAACTCTAGGCCCAGGCCTGTACACTTACAACAGCAGCAACTTCACTTGTTCAACCTACTAACTGAAAACAAGTGGAGAGAAGAGAGCAGTGGTCTTCAAGGATAGTCTCTGGTAGCCTCAACAAGCACGTGGTTTGTACTTCACAATAGCATCGTATTGTACAAAACAAATTTTGGGGAACAAATTATAATGTAAATAGCAAAATTGGAAAAAAATTAAATATACTCTTAGACTGGTGGTGTTGATGTGTTGGTTGGGTTGGTTTTTTTTATCCTAAAGAGTTCTCAAAGCTGGAAGTAGGCGTGTTTGTTCTACAGAGTTATCTTCAGGCATTCTTCATTAACCTAATCTCGACTAATGATTATCAAAGAGAAAATCTGCAAGGGACAGTAAATTCTGCTATGAAACTTTACCATTTCTTTCACAGGGAGCCAGCAGAGATCAACTATACGCTACCAACATTTAATACAAATGTAGTAATTTTCAAGAGGAGTTGAAGAGTAATGAGAGTTGCCTATGTTAACTTCCTGTAGCCCACAGGTACTACCCAAAATTTCAACCATGATTAAATCTGGAAAAAACTGTTCCACATAAAGCTATATACACATAGTGAAATGCATTATTGAATTAAAACTGCTGTTAAAGTCTTGTTACCTTATCAGGTAATTCAACAACATAATTAGCAATAATTATTATATTATAATTTGGCTGTTACCCAACAAAAGGCTAGCTGTTATCTTGATTCTCAACAGACATCATGTAAGCTAGCATTGGTGCTCTGAAGAGCTGTCATATCTTGCACCTCTCAGCCTATGGCCAAAATAAGTTATGCCGGTCTTGCTTGGCATAGTACCTACTCTGATTTGGGCTTCAGAGAAAGCAGTAACAGAGCAGTAAATTACTCTGAAAGAATTAATTTTGTTATTAAAAAAGTTGCATGTTTCACATCACTTTCAGAAATTATACTGTTTTCATTACCTCACCTCTGTAGCCCACAGTGTAATGCGATACATATGCAATACACCTCAAACTTACCAGAAAGAAATAAATATCAACTTCAGAAAAGCATGATCCAGACTTTTGGAGCTTAGTAGAAATAACAGAAATGCCAAAGGTCAATGATATTTTAAATCAGGACAGTATCAAAACAGACTATGTACATGTATTAGCTGTTATTTTTGTGAGCAAAACATTCACAACTTCTCACAGGAAAGAAATACTATTTATGATCTCAGTCAGAAAAGAAGCTGCCAGTCAAATTCCGAAATTAAAATGATTTTTTTTCCTTTGTGAATATTTACATACTATCATATTACATCATCCTCTCTATTACTCTGCTGCTCAGCTCAAAGTCAATGGTTTATTTCTTGTGGCTTGGAATGTTACATTTCTAAATGGCATGTGAACTAAAATACAGTAGCTCTCCAGAGTGAAACAAGATATGTAGTTAAGAGCACCCTCTAAGAGATGAAGAGGAGCTTTGCTCATGCTGTCCTGTATCTTCACAAGATAGCCCACAGGAAACATCACTTTTGAACATAGCCGTTTTGAGAGGGAACCCTGCTGATACGCACAGAGCAGATATAATTATGTTCACTAGTAACACTCTATAGTAGCAACGGGACTTGACTTAATTGTGCTTAGAGAGTCAGATGAGTGTGCTGCTGATGCCTTGGGTATCAAGAAAAGAATAATCAGCATTTAACTGGGCTCATAAAATTCAGTCTTAGCTAGGACTTTTCTGTTCTAGGGAAAAGATGGAATACAGACAGATTTAATGACATTAATTAATGTTTATTTTTCCATTCCTCATACACTAGGTAATATATATACATATCTTTATAAACTCTGATACAATTTTTAAAAGTAACTGGAAAACCTGACTTCATACCCTGCAGTAAGAGGGAAATAACAGAACTAAGACTAAAAGGTTTTTCAGAGTGAATGAGTATATATTCAAATAGAGGTCCACAAATATAATTCACCTTGATAGAAGCAAGAATTCTTTGCCTTTAAAAAAATAACTCTAAAGACAAAGAATCTGTATTTATAATGACAAGAAGTTTATAATTTTAGGATTCTTGCTGTAAAGACACTTTTTAAGAAAGACGTAGCATTCCTTAAAACCGGAAGCAAGAATATTACAATCATAATGTATGGGTCCTACAGAGGGGATTTGCATTCCATAGTCACATTTACTTTGCAGTAAAATCCCACAGTCTGAATGAACCTAACAGAATATGTAATTAAAGGCTCACACTATTAACTGTGTTAATTAAATATAGTCCTGAATAACTGAAGTAAAAAAGTGTAGGTGGGGGAAAGGCAGAGCACATTAAACACTGTTCTTGGGTGCCATGCATTACATCTGTACTCTCAGGCACTATTTAATCTACTTGCAAGAAAATAAAGTTATATAGGACATGACAGCTTCCACTGCAGATGAGAAGGCAAGGAATATACTCAGCAGTATCATTCTTAGACAGAACTTCCTAATGTCGTTACATCCTTTTGAAATGAAACACATTTGGAAAGGTAAGATTTTATCCAAAACTGAGGAGGTACTTTACACTGAAACATTCTATCAAGAAAATGCTAGGTTCCTTTTATTTCTACTGAAGTTTTTCACTTAGGTGCCCAGAAAAATGATGATGTTGATTAAGCATCAGTAAGTTGCTACAAACCAAAGCTAGAAAGATGCAATTTAACAGAATGTTAATTGATCACCTGGAACGCAAAACAAGAGGTACACAAAGAACAAAGTAAAATACTGTTATCTTAAGAAGGAATAGTTGGAAATTCACTGAAGGCAGAGAGCTCACAGCCACTCTAGATCTAGGGAAGTGGATATCCACCACAGTGTATGGCAATACATCAGACAAATCTCTGTGTCAAAATACTAACATACATTTTATCAAAAAGCCGCGTGAAATGATATGCAAAGGTTTCAGGTTGTGTAAAAGAAACCTTTCAGTACTGTGTTGAATGATACTCAGATGCAGAAGTACATTGCGTTAAAATTAGTCATCTGACAGCTGCAAAGTGTACTGCAACTGTGTTTTCATTATACTGCACTTTCAAATGTAAACTCATTACAAAACAAACAGCCTCTCAAACAAGGTTGCTCCATGAACAGAAGTTACCACTGATGTAAGTTACTGGCTTGAGAATACAATTTGTTTTAAGACGCTGATGCTGAATAGGTCGTGGGAGCACTAAATATTTCAATATCATCCTGGGTGGTATGATGTGATCCTTACTAAATGGGAAAAGCAAACTTCAGCATATGTGGTAAATCTATGCTATAAGCGTACTACCAGAGAAGAAAAAATGATTTTTTTATTGTTATTACCATTACATTCAGCATATGCTGGGTTCTCTGTTTGTTCCTTCCTCAGAAATCGAGAGTTCTGTTATCAATGATAAATGATGCATTTTGTGATGATCCCAAAACAGAAGTTTCTCCATACACTTTCCACTAAACACCAAGTTTGTGTCATAAGTTTTAAGACACAAAAAGTTAAGGGCATAATTATTTCTGGGAAAAAAGCAATGCAGACAGAACCTTGGACAGTGCTCTCAACAACAGCTGATGTTACAAAGCACAGATATTCTCCAAACACCTTTTTACTTTTTATGATCAGTCGAAATATTGTCTCTCAACTCCAACAAAAGAATTTCAGATCATCACAGCATTTACAGATTTGCATTTTCAAAAGCAAGTTTTCCAGTTGAACAGTAGTGAGGTTAACAAAAAAAAATGGTTCATGAACAAATTTATTGTTTTACCAGGATTAAAAAAGAAAAAAGATAAGCTGGAGAACCATGACTAACTCTGGGAGCAACTAAAAACAAACTGTAGCCAACCCAGGATGAAAAGCACAGCATATACATTTAAAATTGCTTAGATTTTGTATACCATCAGGAGGATTCAGAGACCTAGCCTATTTGCAGCCCGACACGCACTCACAAATTCTTAAGTTCTCTTTAAAATTGGTTCCGAGACTGGTAGACAAGAAAAAAAAAAAAAAAGAAATAAAAGCATTTCTTGATAGATTTAACAATGTTTATGTACTTGTCTGAATCTAGTTCAGGAGTCTCACTTTCTGTGATCTGATGCCTTTTCTGAGGGCTGGCAACTCGATGATCAGCATATCATCTTCCTTCCTAGTCCAGGATACTACCAATTATTACTAAAAGCATGAGCAGACACAATTTCTTTCTCATTTAGTTATAGAAAGAGCTGTTGATTTAGGTCCTCAGAATCCAATTATAAAACTGTATATGGTTACTGTGACTAAACTGGTATTATAAAGTGTTTCATTTACTCCCTCACCATCTCTACATTAGAAAGCTAGATTTTATTAGTGTTTCAGTTTAGCAAGTGTTCTTGAATTACAAAGAATTTGCAAATCATTCTTGAGGTAGTGGTATGTCCTCAGAAAACAAGTATAGCCTTAAGAAAGCTAGCCATGTGGCAGCCTGTGATTGTTGCTTATGTTCTACAAATGCAAGTGCATCACAAGTATGACCACCAAAGAAAAAAAAAGAAAAGGCGCTGAGAGGGATATATGTTTCTACATTAGGATTAATAAGTGTTCATTCTGGATATACAAGCATGGATTCAGGCCTACTTTAAATTATCTTCAAAGCACTTCATCCTCCTTTATTCTGCACGTAGTTTCAAGTTTTTCTGTCTAGTAGTAAGTATGATATGCTACCATTCAAAACAAGCCATTAATCTGTTTCTGCTACTGCTGGTTAGTCAAGCAATCAAAATTCAAAGTTCAAATTCAGTAGCACTCTACTTCATAAATGAGAGCTACAGCCTGAACAACAATTTCTAGTCAGTAACTGCTACAGTTCTAATGTTCTGTTCCTAGCCACATACTTCCGTGTTTGACACACTTCTGAATTTTTTTTGTTAAAGTAACACAAGCATGCTTTCTTCTATGGTTAACTTTCGGATAATTTCTGGTTGGCAACTACTCACAAGCAGTTGGCAGCCTCTTCTTTTTACCATTTATGCAGCTAGATGGGACTTGTTAAAATATAAATAGTACCTACTAAAACCGTGCTTTGAATTTTGTGTGTGTGTACACATAGGCAGACATATACATGTGTGTTCTCACACATCAAGTGTGAAGGAGAAAAAGTGGCTTAACTACCACTTGATTTTACAAGGCAAACAAAAGTGCTTCCCAAATAGTATTTGAAAAACTAGACAGTTTCTTTACTGCAACTTAAATAATGAGATATGGTAATAGCAAATGCAGTTCTCAGCAACTTCCCCAGTTGGGGGTGCAGAAACATGCATTACTGCTAGTTGGCATAATGCAAGACATGATATTTCTGCAAGAAGAGTCAATACCTTCCAACATCACAAGACCAAGGAACACATTTCTAGTCCAAGTATTTTAAGAGCTATTTTGATGCATCAAGAATTAAAAAAAAACAGAGTGAAATCTAGAATGTCTGAAAATGAGACACATTAGGGCTCAGAATTAGAGTTTTCCTCTCTCACAAACTCCAATCTAACAGTACATCAAGAATGAATTATAAAACCTAGTCTCAAAAATAGTAATGAGGGACCACTTGCTCAGGATTAGCACTGATGCTGACTGTCATGTGAGTGCTTGCCCCTGTAAGAAGCAGCAGCACTCCTAGAAAATTTGTCATGCACAGAATTCAGTAGGGTAGCTACACACTTTGCTGTGTTGAAGTTTCAAGAAAGGAAGGCAGACATTATTTATGGTTGGGAAAAGCTGGTAACCAGAAAACTACCTCACACTCTGGGAAAAAAAGCTACAATTTTAGAGGTTTGTTATTAAGGTAGCAAAAGCATGTATTACTCTGTAGAAAATTCTAAAGTAACAGTATACAAAGGTGTAGTGCACAGTATGCTTTGGAGGTGATCAAACACCCAGAACAAAGTAAAAGGGGACAAAAATCTCCTAACAACAACAACAAAAAAAGCAACTTAAAATAATGCAAACTTATAGGTCTTATATCTTTTTTTAGCTTACTTCAGCACACAGACTACAAAGAAAACAGCATTTTTAACCTGTTCTGCTCAGAACTTCTTAAACAAGCAAGGAAGGACCTGAGAGGTGGCTGTTCTCTGCATCAAACACGACACCATCCCTTCAAGCCACGGGGCAAAGGCGTGCTTTAGTCAGCAGCAAAGGCCAGACTCAGCTGAGCACAACCCTACCTAACCTATCCCAACTCTGCAGTGAAACCCAACCAACCAACCCGACCCCAACCAACCAACCAACCCGACCCCAAACAAACTCGCACTGCAGAATTATGTACCTTACAAAAAAAAAATTTCCAAAACACCCAGACAAGATATTCACATACAATTTGCTGCTCTCAAGATACACACAGATACCTGAACGTCTCTCTGAAAAGTAAGACTGCTAAGTACTTGACCTCCCCCCAGAGACACAGAACCAAAGCCAGCACAGGGCAAAGCTTCCGACCTCCAGCACTCACGTTTGTGACTAACCCACAAACAACACTCCCAATTAACAGTGCGGGGGACGCCTCCTCTACCGCTG
>VZSZ01010372.1:1863393-1943567 GCA_013398815.1 Ibidorhyncha struthersii
CCCGCCCCGCCCGCACGCGCCGAGCGGCCCCACCTCGCGGCGTTCCAGAGGCTTCCACCGCCGCGCATGCCCAATGCTGACTCGCTGACAGGCGGCGCGGGCTCGCTATGGCGAGCGGGCCTGAGGGGAGCGGCTGCGCCCCCTACGCCCGACTACAGCAGCCACCCGTCTACCCTCAGGTACGTGAAGGAGCTTATACGGAGGGCTCAGTTTCAGATAATTCAGCCTGTTGTTACACCGTGATTGGTTTTGTTTACTGGCTGAACCGTTTGGGGTTCAAATACAGAAATCAAGCAAAACTTAGATACGTTTCTGTGTTTTTGGTTTTCACTGAGATACAGCAAGTTTTCTAGTGTTCAGATTTCAGTGATTTTCTTTTTACACTTATTGTGAAAGCGTCACGAGATGTGTGCAGCGCTTCCCAACCTGGGAGCCGTTCCCTCAGCCAGTGCCACCGCGAGCGCCTGCGCCCTCTGCCCCGGGGCTGGTCCTGCCTTCCCGCTTGCGCTCTTCTGACAGCTATATATAGTTCAAAGCAGTCATAACCGGTAAACTGCATCGTTAGGACAAAAAGCTTGTGCCGAATGGGCAATAACTACTTGTATGGCTACAGGTTGGGCTAAATGCCGGGGAAGGTAGTGTCAGAGGCGGTTCTGTGGAGCAGAACCACACCACCGCTCAAAATGGCTAGAAGTGAGTAAGTATTGTCTTACCTTAATTCTGGTGCTAGGTATCAACGTGGTCACTTGGCATGGGACCAGCATGCTCCTGCTCTTGTTGGGGTGTACTTCTCTGCAAGTCATCAAGCTTTATAACTAAACGTAAGTATTATGCTTATACCTTGAAATGTTATAACTGGTAATTAGAAATAATCAATTGTTTGCTGGCATTTTTTGTTACAAGTGAGTGAATGGAGATACTGGAGTATGCAAGCACAGCAGAAAGCTATTGAGTTGTTTACGAGGTTGTTTAATTTCATGCATAAGATTGAAAGACAAAAAGAGTTTTTCATTAAGAAAACTTCTGCAATCTTTTTTTAAATATCCTTCTTTAAAAATTGAAATGGTCTAACTACCTATCTTTTTGCTAGTTATTAAGTCCTTAGCAAAATAGTGAAAGAGAATGTAAAGGACACTCTTGAAATATTTTCTCCGGGTTTTTCACCAATGGGAATAGTAGGTAGGTTTGTGACTTTTTCTTTTATTATTATTATTATTTCCTAGATTAAGTATAAATTTAGCTAGCTAATGTAGATAACATTGCAGTATAAGAAAAAAATCTCATTGAACTGACGGTTTACTTAGGGTAAGACAAAAGCTGCCTAAGAAGAGCAGTTCTTTTATATTCTTTTTATGCTTTGATGTTTCTTGTTCAATAAGGATTTTTAAAATGTCAGAAACATTTCATGAATAAAAGGCAATGTCCCTACGCAAATGAACCAGCTGTTCTATCCACCTGGTTAAAATAATTGACCAAAGTGCAACCAGTCGCATTTCAGTCATTTCTCTCATAATTTTTCCAAGCGATACCATCCATACCCAGTATTGACATCAGGAGAGGTCCTGATATTAGTTACAGCTTAAGGGAGACTGGTTGTAGCAGAGTTACAGAGCATTACAAACAAATTAGAGCAGAAAGCAAAATTCATACTTTCTGAGAGACAATACAATCCCTGGTTCCAGTAGGAATAGTCTACAGAAATACTGACTGAAATAATCTGACATGAAGTTTCTAAAGCAGAGTTTACAGGTTTTTACACAATCGTCATATAAAGCTCTCCAGGAAGGATTTCAGAATAATTACACCATGAAAATTGACTATGCAAGTTTTAAGACTTGAACATAAAGGGCATCAAAGCATCCTAAAGAGAAACTAGGGCTACAAATTAAATCTAGTGAAAAAGCAGCAGACTGGTTATGCGTGAGCTGAGGTTAATGTCAGGCTATAAACCAATAAAGAGGATCTGAGGCAAAAGCCAGAATAGCTTTCAAGCATATTTTGCCTTGTCTGGTTTTGACTACTACAATAGGACTACCAATAGAAATTTTATCTAGTTTATTGATAACATCTTAAAGTATCTGTCTTGGATCATGATAAACCCAGTGTTTACAGCAGAAGCTTGATGGAATTTTCATTTCAAATTAAAGTCGAAACAGTCATTTTCAAGCAAGATGGGTGTGGGATACCTCCCAAGTCCGAGCTGTAATGATGCTTTTGCCTCAGGCAAATGGCCTAGACAATCACTGAAAAGGGGTAGCAGCAAGAGCAAACTAAATTGAAGAAGTACAGATGATGGGAGTGTAAAACGGAAGGGATCTTCATATCTTACAAAACCTTACCAGATTCATGTACAGGAGTTCACTTAGGTGAATTGCTTGTCAGAAGACAGGTAAGGATAAAAGTGTTAGAAGTCAGATGGCAAGCACAGGTGATTCAGAATCATGTGAAAAGATAACCTAATAAAATTATGGGGAGAAAGGTGCATATAAGTCATGTGATACTACATTATGTTAAGAAACTAATTGGGAAAATGCATTCTTCCCCCCTGCTCCCCTATACTCTTTGTACACCGTTGCAGCTGAAAAATCCAACAAGAGCAAGAAAGAAGTTACTCATTCCACTCTAAATAAAAAAGGAAATTTATGTCAAATCATATGAGGGATGGAGGCTACAGTATAAGATGTGCTTTATACAATTTAAAGCTTAAAAAAAGCAAGGATGAACAGAGTAGGCTACCTTTAGAAAGTAATATGAAAGCAATTTCTTATGATTCAAACTATGTTTTAGGCATTTAATGAAGTAGGGAGGCTGAGCACTAACTCTGAGGATGCTTGAAGTGCGATACTGTAAGGGTATTAAAGTGTTTATGCTGGAAATGTATTGTTACATAAAAGATTGTTACATAACTAACAGGATTGTAACTAATAATATCCAGTAACACCATTTATTTAGGCAGAGTATATTCTTCTTACTGTCTTCATTTTTCAATAAATCCTATTTTAATCTCTGAATAAAGACAGACTAACCTAACTGTACAATTTCACGAAAATATGATGATTGCTTTATGCTAAGGGCACAGGGCAAGTTTTTCTGTACAATTAATCGTCACTCAGGACTTGCAGCATCCTTTCTCTTCCAAGCTGCAGTCTTTGGCATAAATGATCTTTTACTCTATTATTTAAAATGTCAAAGAGATGATGGGAAAGGGAACTATGTGCTGAAGTGGAGGCAGATCTTTAATACTGATGATGGAAAGTTATATATATATACACACAAACACACAACTCATTTTACTTAAACTGAAATAAATTGGGGAAGGAAGGAAGGAAAGTGATGTCACAGCTGCTCTTCAGTATGCTACTGAATTCCTTTTCTCTCTGTTGGTCTAAGTCTAAAATTCAAGGCAGGTTTTCCTTAACATTCAATAATTATTGCGAGTATGGGTTTGGAAGTTTGGGGTGTTGGAAGAGTCAAGGTTTGGATTTGTCTCATCTATGATTGATGCAAGGCTTACAGAAATATGAATTTAATCTAGATTTGTCATCTCAGTGCACTTGACTGAATGCAACTTTACTGCCCTCATCTGAAAAGTTATGTAAAGTTTCAACTTCAGTAGAAACTGACAGTATTTATAAAATACACACAGTATATAACACTAACCACTATTTCCTGAGAATATAATGCAAAAAATATACTTTCAGCAGTTGCACAGAAAAATAGGTTATTAGCAGATTTATAATAAAAATATTTTATTGGAATTAATGATTAAAATAGTACTGTAAGGAACTTTATTTTAAAAAAGAGATGATTCTTATTAGAAACTTTTCCTTAAAGAAGGGGAGGTAACTTGTAAGGATATGGATGGCGTTTGGTTTATTTTATTGTTAGGCACAAGCTCTTTAACAAAAGTAATTTCAGATGTTAAATTATCTTGTGAAAGTCAAAGGGCTCTTCTGAAGTACTTTCTTCTATG
Organism: Ibidorhyncha struthersii; assembly: GCA_013398815.1. NCBI lineage: Eukaryota > Metazoa > Chordata > Aves > Charadriiformes > Charadriidae > Ibidorhyncha > Ibidorhyncha struthersii. The sequence goes on from VZSZ01010372.1 coordinate 1,867,367, forward strand.
CACATTATGGCTTCAGTACAATGGAGTTAAAGAACCTGTATTTCATAATGTAATTGAAAATCACTCAATTTTATCCTAGTAAAGGATGGGAAAAATCTAGATTATTCTATATTTTTCTAAGATTAACATGTTCAGGACAGCTGACAGGTATTCAAGGTAAGGATGAGTCTAACAGTAATTATTCTACCTTTTGAACTAATGATTCCATTAAACAGTCACAGTAGCGCTTCACAGAGCAGAGAAAGTGAGAACAAACACTGGTGCAGATTTAAGCTCAGTGGCTATAACATAAACGATGTTTTAAGTTAACTTGTCTCATAAAGCCGACAAGTAAATCCTCTAAGCAACAGTTTTGCTGATAGCACTGAAGGGTAATGAAAATAAAAATTAGAAATAAAGATTTTCCTACTCACTTCGCTAAAATAGTGCAGGAGTGAGAAAAGCAATAAAATAGCTTCTTTAATGACAACACTCCAACAAAGGATATTTTTAGGGTATAACTCCATGTGTTTGTTAGATATAGGTATAGAACTTGAAATATGTTGAAACTATTTAAAAAATGCAGTACGTACTATTCATAGTACTTCTTTTTCACGCTGTGCTTTATCACTGGCTCCTTCTGTTACTTTCAGTAACTAAAGAAAATGCTGCTAGTTCTGAACTATAATTACATTTTTCATACAGACAGTCTAGACATATCTTTAAAGATGAAATTTATAACTAAAGAAGATGCATTTGAGACTTCTTGTTTGTACTTCTTCCTCCATGATATTATATTCTATTGTATCTGTCTCTATATCTGAATATGCTCATTTTGTGTCATTTCAAGGCCAGATTAAAAGGCCAGAACTAATTGCAATTTATCTTTAAAGCAGAATTAGATGTGGGTCTTGTCATCCAAGTAACTATACAGCTGTCAGTGGAAACTTTGCTTACTGTACTTCCTGGTAGGATTGTTTATGGTTGACACATGGTCCATTTAGGTCATTGCTATGTCTTGCTTGCTTTCTAATAAGAGCTTGAGATCAGATAAGAGACTATGTCCAAAGTCAGCAGTATGTCCAAAGTCAGTCACTTCTCCCTAGTCCCTGCAGACGTTGTAAGCTTTGAAGCAGAAGGAATCCTATCTTTTTCTAATCTATTTCTATCATCCTTTCCAAGAGACTTGATCACATTAGCATTTGTGATGTCTAACATGTTTTACTGGAATGCTTCTACAACTTCTATTTCTTGCTTCTCCACAGGAAAAACACAAGTTGTAAAATGTTCCAGATAATGCAAATCAAGAATAAACACTTCAGGGTAAGACAGTGAAGCAGCTAAATGGGTTTCACTAGCAATTAAACCTTATGGGAAGTTTTAAAACATGAAATTCATGTTTTAATGCTATCCACATATAGAAGATCCATAGAAAAGTGGAACATGTAATACCTAGGGCAAATCAAGATGAAAAAAAGGTATAGAAATGAACAGAATACTCTTAATTTTCCAGGTAGGATTTTTCTGTGCAGTGCAAGCTGACATTAGCTGAACATCTGGTAAATTGCAAAGTCAAAATTACGTTATTTTGTTCCAAGGACATCCTCAGCTCATGTAGTTCTTTTTTCAAAATAAGTAAAAGGTAAAATTTCCAGAAATGTGGAGGAAATATTCCAACTATCTATTTGTTTAGCTTTCATCTTCTCATAGAGCTCCTTCAACAGTTCCTTGATTTTAAAAATCAAAATCACCTAACATCAAGATAACTGGTGATATTTCTTTCTTTTCAATTGCTAGTCCCCCTTACCGTAATGGTTTAAATGTGAAATCAGACTATCTGGGGTTTTTTATTATGGTGGTCTTTTGCTTTTGTACCCAATCGTCCATTTGTCCAGACACTTTCAGAATTTAAGTAGTTGCAAGCTCTGTCTGTAAGCTCATTCTTTTATCCTTAAGGTGGTTTATCACACAAAAAAACTCTTGAGTAAATCAATTGTGCTTTTTTTAATGCAATTTTTTGTGCAACTAGCATATGGATCATATGTATGTGCATGTGTAGAAAAGCCTTGTAGAGCTTTCTGTAAAAGCTATTTAAAAGGGTTTTAATTGTTACTGTTGTCTTGAGAGATTGTTACAGCTATATTTGGGGACTTTTTTTTAATTCCACTAAATTACAAGCTTCCATGCACAGTGTTCTTGTGATTTATTTTTGTACCTCTTAAATCTTTTAGAAGTTTTGCTTTCCCAGGCTATTACCACAGGCAGCTAGTGGGAGAGTGGTGTTTATCAACCACCGAGGTAGCTGTAAGTGGGGAAAAAAATACAGTGACTGGTTCTGGCTCTGTTTTAGAGGTTCTTCAGCATTAGCAAATTTCAGAAAGAATGGTGTCATATAGGTTGTGTTTCTAGTTTTAGTGATTACTGCTTAATGATCATTACTTCCTATGTACAGACCAAAACATAGTGCAGAAAAGGCAGTTGCCCTTGCTGTTGCTTGTCCTTGCGAAAGCTGGCGCTCGTTTACAAGGACTGAGGTGGATATAAGAGTTTCTGATGCTTTCAAACATATGATAGTATTGCAGTCCCTTTTTCAATTTCATTTGACTGCAAGTGAAGAAAATGGCAGGCTCAGAGAATGCCAATTATGAAAATGTCTAACCTGATTTTGACAAACGTGCATAGAATAGAGTTCACCTACTCTTTGAAGATTAAAAAGAAAAAAAACAAATGGTGTCTTAAGGGAGCCATATCTCTGTGGGTAAGGTAACTGTTATAATAATGCACAGTTATACAGATCAGCCTTCAGGAGCATTCCATTGCACTGTCTACAGTATGCCTAGTATAACATGCAGCTTATTCTGTTTACATACAAAGTGTTTCTTTCAATTTATCGTTGGTTGCTCAATGTTATCTTTGCATTTGTGAGAAGCACATTTGAAGACTGATAACATAATATGACAAAGTATTAAAAGACTCGTTGGGATTTTTGGTTGTTTTTTGTGTTTGTTTTTTTTTTTTTAAATAATCGACGTTCCTGTTACATGACATGTCTTACTGAATTTGGTTTTGCCCTGAGGTGACTGGGTAGGATTCTAAAAGGGTTTTCATAGCCTATACTTTAGGAGATAGAGGTGTTGCTTGAATCAGCTCCCTAAAGAAGGAATACATGCAGTGCATTTGTTCAAAATAAAAGGTTATTTAAATTAGTTAACTGTCAATACACCTGATGACTTCTTCTTTACTGCTCTTTGTAACCAAAATTCAGAGTCTGCTATATGTTGTTTTGTATTTGGTTGAAGATTTTCCCAATAAAATCCTTCTAGGCATGTATGCGCTGTTGGTGAAATGTTTCTGTTAAATGTGTGGGTGGGAGATTGCAAAGCTTTTCTGTACAAGAGCAATCAGGGATAACAGTATGGCCATAAAAAGAGTGATATTTTGGACCAGTATTCTTTTTCTTTTAGGGATTCGTTGTGGCATTTATCATGCAATGCATGCTATTCTACATAGCTTTCTCTTTTGTTTTAAGGTTTTAAAACTCCCCAAACCCAACTGTATTTTTGTACTATTTGCTTGTCTTGTAGTACACTTTGAATTAAAGTGCTTTTTAAAACCAATTACTTTTAGCTATGATACCTGTACGCAGCCTGAACAGGCAACAATTAATTTGTCAATTCTATTCCATATTTAGATTTTATACTAAAAAAAACAACCCCATAGTAAGATATCACAGAGAACTACCTGAAAGAGGGTCTGATTGCTGACTGATAATCACATGCGTTTTTTTTTTGGGGGTCTTTTCACAGCATTGCTTGAAAAACTCTTTCAGTTTATTTGAACTTAATTTCAGATACCTTTGGAAATGAGATCCTGTTGCCCTGGGATTAAATGACATTTTAAAAGTCCTTAAATGCTCAGAAAGTGCTTCAGGATGTAGTGTGCAATGAGGACGATCAGGGAATACTTCAGAATGGAACGGACCTCTAATATTGCCTAGTGAAACCCCCTGCTCAAAGCAGGGTTACCATCAAAGCTAAACCAGGTTGCTCAGGGCTGTTTCCAGTCCAGTTTCAAGTATCTCCAAAGATGGAGATTCCATAACTTCTTCAAGTAGGTGACCACCTAGTTCTTGTCAATTGACTTCTTTTCAAATATTTTATAATGACCAGTGAAAAAAGTTCATTGTTGCAGTTCCTGTCCACTGACTCTTAACTTAGTTTCTCTTCTCACCTCTGAGAAGAGTCCATCTCTGTCTTTTCTGTAACTCTTACTCACCAGTGGAAGACTGAAACTAGCTTCTTTCACCAGCTCTTTTCTCCAGGCTAAACACACCCAATCCTTTCAGCCTTTCTTCATACCTCATGTGCTTCAGTCCCCTTGTGATCTTTGTGGCCCTCCACTGAACTAACTCCAGTTCTGTCGTCTCTCTTGTCATGAGGGGATCTAAATCTGGTCTGAGTACTTGGGACACAGGCTTACAAGTGCTGAATAATGAGGGAAGAAACTCAGTTCTTGTACATAGCAACAAACCAATGCTAAATGGCAATGGAAAACATACAGTATCTAGGGCAACAGTTACATCCAGTGCTCTATCTTGATCTAGCCAGTGTTAAAACATGAAAACACAGAATACTGAATTTCACCTGAGTCTGTGCTAAGGCTTACAGAATCATTTCTGTTCCCTAAATGATCTAAACATGGACATGAATGGTAGCTCTTGTATCTTTCTTCCCTGATTTTTTGTGCTGGCTGTAAAATGATGAGCAATTATAAGACAACCAAGGACCTGTGTTAAATTTTTTCTTTTGGTAACTGTATATAAGTGGACCATGAAAACAGGGCATAAAGCTCTATGTGCCCATGAGTGGTATATTTTATTTATTTTAGTTGCAGTGAGTAAAATGAATCTTGATGGCTTTCCTAGACTCTATAAAGAGCAGCTACGTTGAGTGATAGTTCAATATCAGTGGAAAAAATGTGATTACAATTTTATCAAAAAAAAATGCTAATTTAGGATGCCAATACAGTTTCTCATTCAGCATTGTAAGTGATCCTGTTTACAAAGAGAAACGCAACAGATTTTTTTTGTTCTTAATGTTATTCAGATTGAAAGGTATTTTTAACACATCATTTTTTCTGTTGTTCTGCACCATGGCAGGCTTGATGTAATTACTCCTAACTTCCCTTTAGTAGAAAGCTTAGTAGAATTAGCAACTGCTTCCTTTCCTCAAAGTATCTCTGACTTCAAGTGAGGTACGTAATGACAATATACTCCAAGAAAGATACTGTCAGAACTGAGGTCATTCCAAGAAGGTGATCTTATTTTCTATTTTGAACTCCTCTAACTTGTCCTGCCCCACCGTTGATAATGGTCTGTTCTTGTTAATTTAATAAGCAGTAATAATTAAGTAATTTGGTAACCAGAGTGTAAACAGTATTTTCATCAATTTACTAGTACAGGTCACTATCCCTGCCTTTAAGATCCACGTAAGTCTTAGGTGGATGCAGACATGTTCTTTGTGAGTGATGACTTAGACCACACATTTTATTTTGATACATTTTTGAGGACTAAAGAACAGTTTTGCTTTGAAAGAGGATATGCCACTGAATTTCTTCAAGGTAAGGCACAATTTGTTGCTTTTTTATCTAGACATGCATTGATCCTTAGTGAAAGACTATTGAAAAATTAACTTTGCTTTCAGCTTGACTGTGATTATTGTTGCTTGAAATCTTTTAACATGATTTTGACTTCATTTTCTTTCATTTCTGTATCAGCACTGCTTTTTGTTCATGCACCAAGGGACCTGGAGCTTTCATTTGACATTTCAAGGTTTTTTAACAAGATGGTAGGGGATACTGTTACAAATTTTGATATTTAGCAATGATGTTTTCTGAGGTGCAGTTCAAGTTTTGGTGAACGCTGAGTAAAAGCATGCAGTAAGCGAGTAGCATTATTTTTTTGGCAGGGAAACCTTTGAAAGAGGAAAAAAAAGATCCCAGCTGCAATGGGAACATAAAGAATTTATGTCCTGTGTCCTATGTGTTGAGAATTTAAAGAGAAAGGTCAAAAATCTAGAATAAAGACCTTTTGCCATTTAACTTCTGTGAGGTTTAATCGCTGTAAGCAGGCTGATTGGCTTTTATGATACAATTAGTAAGTGTATGAAATAAGTGCTGCTTTGGTCATCTTTGCAAGCTGTGCAAGGCTTAGCGCTATAAATCTTTTAGTGTCTGTGTCAGATTCTACCATGATCACAATGGCTTGAGATTTTGAGAAAAGATGAAGTATAGCATATGTCTTCAGAATTAGTCTGCTCACTCTGTCATGGGACTCAGCCTTGGCAGGAAGATGCTATGGGATACATAAATCAGGAAAGTAACCTGTACGTCTCCTGATTTGGTATGCTAGAATACAGCTGTCTCTGTGGTAATATGTTCTTTAATGCTTCATTGAACCTGTTCTTAGAGAAATGAAAATGCATGTGTTCGACACACTTGTGTAGTTGGTCGGTTGATCAAAATAGATTTTTCTTAGCAATTTTTTCTCACTCATCTTTTCCTAGGCCTCATTATCCATTACTTAAAATTATCCCGAGAACAATGTCTGAAGCTTCTTTCCTAAACTTATTTGAATATGCCTGTATAATCTACACAGAGCACTGTCCTTTTGGACATGTGATAAAAAATTAATAGGACTTCACAATTTTTAACAGTTGGCTCCAGCTGCTGGATTTCTTCCTGTATTAAAATCACTTAAAATGTCTTTTCAGTTCTGTTCAGAAGGCAAATTATCTCTGAAGGGTAGATAAAGTAAAACTGGCAGATCTAGTACTTCTTGATGAGATGTGTGCATATTAAAATATGCAGTTCTCTGAGGCAACATATAAAACATGCATAATCTATTATAATGAGATTCCAGAAAGTACCATTCACAAGGGCTGAAATGTTTGGAGGTGATATGAAGGAATGTGCAGTGCAGGCCTGGCTTCAGATGGAACCCTGACTTCTGTGAAATTAGTGTGGGTGTTACCTGTGTAGTCCAGGACAAAATACACCTGTTACTATTGACACTATTTGTATCACAGCATGGGAACATTGTCCTTTTTTTTTTAAATTAAAAAAAAAGGTGAGCCCTGTCTTAATAAATATCACAGATATACACTGTAAAATCACTGTAGCATAGATAGTCCCTCTTCCTGTGTTTTTCTTTCCAATACTATGTGATAGAAGGTAGGAGAGGGAAGAGGTTTTTTATTATCAATATTTTGGGGGAGAGAGGAAGGCTGAAAGATGTTAACAGAATTTGTCTGGCATTAGGCAGGTAAGACAATGAATTGCTTTTCAAATCTCTGTTTTCACAGTATAAGAGCAGTACAGTTCTCTATTCTGCACACTTTAAGATTTTTAATAAGATAGAATGATGTTATAAGAGGAATAATTATTTAGCTCAGAATTCCACTATCCTTTTCAATAATAATTTATTGTCAAAATATTTGAAATTGTTATATGATCATAAATAGTACCCTATTGTTGCCTCACAATTACCAACATATTACTAGGGTTCTGTTAATTAATCCATCTTTTCTAATAGTCTGAATCTCTGAGCAACTTTTAAATAGTACTTGGGACAAGATGTTACATGCTGTGAACATAGAATCTCACATGCAAATTAAACAGATACCACGACATAATTACGTCAAACAGTCCAGCAATAAGAGTTATGGCCCTGAATAAACCAGAAATTCAACCATGCAAATGAGAGATTTGCAAAATGGGACACTTAAGGCAGCTGATGACAGGTAAATTAAGGGAGATGTGTTTGAAATATGACTTATATCTTGAGTAGGGATGGCCTTCATCTTGTAATTGGTGTCACTGTGTTACTGGACTCTTAAGCCCCAAACACCTCTGTGGGCCAACATTTCAGTCTTCCATTTAGGCACACAATTAAAAACCACCTTCTTAGAAATACAAATTGGAAGGGTGACTGACCAAAGCAGAAAGCTCTCTGCCTTTGTGGTTACCGTGTAACAGTTAGATTACACACCTAGGAAATTCAGGAGATTCAAAGTCTGTTGCAGCCATCAAACAAACGGTAGGTTTAAGCAGTTAATAGGTACAAACAAGAATTATAATCTCCCACTGACATCGGGAGAGAAAGTCAGTTAGCATGTTACATACTCATAATTTAGTTCCAATTGATATGAACTGATATGCACCAGGAATAAGGTGGCAAAAGATTTTGTTTTGGTTTGTTGCGGTTTCCTAATTCTTAGATAGGTATTTTACTTGTCACAAAGGGGGAGAGATGGTTCTAATTGGAAAACATGAGTGTGAGCCCACAGTAGTTGTTACTGTGCCTCAGACACAGATCTATTACCACAGCATATTTTGAGCTGAGTGTTATAGCTAATGTATGATCTACTTATTTTTAGAAGAGGTTTGGGGGTTATTTTCATTTCATGTTATTTGTTGTTCTAAGTACTTTTTTATTAAGCTACATGGTAGTAACTGGGCTTAAAGTTTGTCAAACCATACATGCGGCTCAGCCTTGGTCCCTGGATAAGGGGGATATGCTAAGGTTTTTGAGTAACTTTCAGAAATATCTCAATAGGCAGTCATCTTTCAGAGGACAGGAAATAGTATGTGGAACTTCATCTTCCATTGCCATTTATTTAATTTTATTTAGCAGCTAAGAAACAAATAAAAGGAATTATGAAGGATTCTTCTTGGGCATGCAATATCACAAGATATGCTAAAATGCTTACACTTGTGTAACTTGGAGACTCTGTATAGATACAGCTTATATATATCTTATAGATACCTTATAGATGCCATTTGTTAATAATAAAACTAGAATAAATTTCTTACACATTTTTCTTCCTTTATAAATTGTTGTGGAAAGTTGAAAGTGCAGGGTTTGGGAGTGCTGAATATCATTTTTTGTAATTTCAGATATTCTTTATTTTATCTCATGTATATGATTGGTTTACTGTTGTAGCAGATCTGGCTTTCAGGTCTGTTGTTTTGTTGTTTTTTTTTTTTAAGTGGGCATGAAGGCATTTGCAGCATTATTAAGAAAAGCATACATACGAAATCTACAAAGATTCTGCCTATAAAGAGAAAACACATTACATTTTGTCAACCTTTATACCTGTTCTTTAATGCAAATTTGCATTGAATAAGAAACTAGATACACAGTTTTATGTGAGTTTCTGAATTTCTCTGCCAGTAAAGCAGTAACTGCTTTCATTGTAGGTAAATGCTAGTTGTACTGCTCAAGTAACTAGGTTCTCAGTGGATACATTGTGAGAAGCTCAAAACTGCTAGCATCAATTCTTGTCAGACTTTTAAAGGCACAATATTGCTGGCATTTTTTGTGAATACCGTTGAAGTCACCTTGTGATTTGAAAAGCTACTTTTAAATGACAGCATATAATTAATATAAAAGAATATTATCTGCTGTCTTTATAATGCAGCCATCATATCACTGTTAAAACCAGTAGAAAAATAACTCATTTCATAGCATGCCCGTCTTTCTCTCTTTTCCCCCTTTTTTGCCTATGTACTTGCTTATGAGGTGCTGCTGTTGCAAAAATTAAACAATATTTATTTGTTATTTTAAAAGATAACTGCAAACTGTAATCAGGGAAGTAAGTAGAGCAGCAATTACTGTGGGAGCTGAGTAACTGGCAGCACTTAAAGGAGGAAGAGGAGTAAATGTATAAAAACAAAAAAACCCACCTTTTTTTGTTGCATGTGCCTCAAGGTGTCTGTGGCCACAGTTTTCATTGACTGAAATGCCTTTTATCATTCTTAAACGTAGTGCTACTGTAAGTAATGAATATCAGGGGTGGAGGGCGCGGGGGTGTATCTTTTTGACAAAAACTGTAGGATTGATTATCTGCATCAGTAGTATTTTTAGAAATAATTCATTAAGGTTGTACAGACACCTTGATGTCTGTAATAATATTAACACATTTTGTGCCTCCCCTCTTATCCCCATCACAGTTAATCTTGCTTTAGTCTTTTACAGCTTGGAAAGAATTAATCTATTGAGGCAAATGAAGAAAGAACTGGCTATGTTGATGTTTCCTCAAATTCATACAAACTGTTTAGCATCTCTTCATAACACCCAGAAAGTCCCTGTGCAACACGCATGTTTTTTGCAGATCTAGCTGGACAGAGCTATACAGTTTGCTGAAGTCTGTTGTTGCATGAGGCAGCACTTTGCTGTAAAGCAGATGCTATTCCCAGTAAAAAGAAGTAGCAGCATCCTCTCAATGTATATCCCTGCTGTTTCTTAGGATAGTTCTTGCTCCACCCTCTTCCTTCTTGTCCATTCGTTCCCAGAAGCTGGGAGAAAGGAAAACCCTAGGGTTTTCTGAAATGCTGTTGGAGGGCAGAGGGGATTTTTTGCTGGATGGCATTACAAAAGGATGATCTGGATTGTAGAAAAGGATGGAGATAACAAGGTTGCTTGGAGAACACGTTGGGAGCAGTCTTGCAGGGTCTGGAAGGGAATAAGAGTACTTTTTTCATTTAAATGGGGGAGGACGAGAAGATCTTGGAAAAAAAGATTAATAGGATAGGCTGTGGAAGAGAGAAATATAGACCACTAAGCCAGTCATAATCTTCTGAAGTTTCTTATATTTCCTCTGAGCCTGACTGACCCTTATTTAATAGAAGCTCATTGGAACTCCTTTGTGCCTCTGTGTCTGATCTTCCATCCACCGTTATCACCTGAATTTCCATGACTGTCCAAGGCTCCTCATGCATGGAATAGCATTAAGTGCCCTACTCACTCCTTGCACTAACTGTTCATGTTCTCCAGTTGCCTTGGAATTCTGCATAATTGCTTAGCTTCCCTGAGCCCTTATTACACAACTGATAGCTCTTTTATTTTGAAGGGAACATTCTGTCATTCATTTTCAACCTCTACTTCTTGTGGATCCTAGAATAAATAAACAGAACTTGCTGCAATTAAAACTAACCAAATCATGTGGGCTTTTCTGTTTCCACTGAAAGAATTTTCGATAGACTCTTAATGACTCAAGACTCAGAAAATTTGTTGAGTAATAGCAGCAAAAGTATAGTATCACTTCTGAAAACCTTTCTTGTAAAGAGGCATCTGCTCTCTTCTGGTCATGAAAAAGTAATTTTAGCTTCCTTTTTATAATCACCAAAACCTTCACCAGAGTGTAAATCAGTGCATTAGTAATTTGCCATTCAGACAATGCTATTTAATTTCAGATTTTATTTCTGAAATGGTATAACTCTAATTTCAGCTTTATGAAGAGTAAGAAGTTGATACACAGTTGCATTCACTAAATGACCAGTATGATCCCCACTGATCCCCACTTTCTTTCCATCTCCAGTTCTCTCATCCCCACCACTAACACAACAACAAAAATAACCCAAAAGCTCAAATGGCATAGGCCACCTTTACCAGACAGATGTAGAACTACAAGTAATGATCTATTCATTTTTTTCAATCAAAGGAAATACTGACATAACAATGTACAGTTTTACTTAGATTTCAATTGAGACTTGAGGATTTGCATTAATTTCAGTGACATTAGACCAAATCTATAAAGGATGAAAAGTGTCTACTATTTTTTGATTTTCAGAACGCACAGTTGAAGTACAACAGAAGAAACAGGTATAGCTTAGATGAAGATGAAGTACTTAAATGCATACTAAATTATAACAGTATCTTTTTATAATGTAGAGATTAACACTTCACAATAAGCATAATAAGAGTATCATTAATTCCCCTCTGAAGTCAGTCTAAGACAAAAAGACAGCTTTCAACAAGGAAAGCAGATTAGTTGCAAATCGGGGTAGAAGCACACTGCTATATCACAGTGCAGCTGACCATTCTGTACCTTTTTCAGAAGAAAAATAAAATCCATATTCTTGTTTACCAGATTTTTTTTCTGAACCATGAAAATTATTGTAAATGAGTATGAAGATGACAACAGAGAAATTGAATGTTCTCAAATGGAAGTTCAGAGGCAATTCAAGCTGTTCTTTTAAGAAGAAAAGAATGTCAGAATTCTTACTGTGTGATTATACGTATTCTAGACAACTTTTATTTGTTCTTATTTTAGAATTGTGTTTCTAAAGTTGATTTATGTCTTAAACTGGTTGCTGGTGCTAGGAAGACCAATTCGTAAGAAGTAAGTTCTTGTGGCTTGGGAAGCTTCGGTGCAGCTGTTTTCATGGTTGATTCTTGTGGCTTGTTAAACTCCTCTTTGGAATAGTGTTAAACTGGTATATGTGGGGTTTTCTTTATTTGGCCTGGATTAATTTAATGTGTATTGGAAGCAGATGGGATGATTTCAAAGGGTATGGATTGATCACTTTTATCTTTCTGTGATATTTTAAAATTATATTTTTAAAAGTTTTCACTAGCAAAAATTCTTGTACTTATCCTTTTCTACAGAAAGGAAGGGAATTCCAACTACTCTTTTATCCACAACAGATTATTTCTTTGGCTTTATAGATGTTCTGTATTATTGGTAGTTCTCTGTAGAACTCCTTTTCAACTTCAAAACTTTGGTCTTGCTGTAGAAGTTACAGAGATTATAATTTAATTATAAGCTGTGAGACAACGTATTATTTTGAGAGGAAACTGTGTGGCAACATAAAGGCAGCAATGATAATTACATGGTAATTTTTGTTATAAACCTGGGATGGTCATATGATAAGTTATATCTTGCCATATGCATCTTGAGATGAGTATCAATGCTACTTCAATATAAGCCAGAACAGATGTGTCTAATAAACTGGAAGGACATCACATTATATTGAAATAACATAGAGGAGAGCTAGGCTACGTTCTTGTAGTAGCTGTCTAGGTTCCCAGATGATTCAGGCCTTGAGGCTTTGTAATTCCTCTAAGAATTAAATTGTCAGGGTAAGAGACCCTGTAATTTGGTAAGAGCGGTGAAGGAAGAGGGTGTCCACTTCAGTGGTCCTTTTGAGGCAGGACTGCAGATTGATGGGTTGGGTTGTTTTTAAGTGGGTTACTGCCAACTGGGACAGATCTTACACTGGGAGAAAGAAGTTAAATTCTGTATGGATGAGATAATTAGTAATTGAGGAGAATACTTCCCCATACGCTTCAGATTTGCCATTTTACTGTTTCTTACACTCTAGTGTCAAAATCTTATGAGGGCAAACCACTGCAATTCCTGTGGTTTTATTTTTGATTTCTGCAGCAAGCAGCAAAGAAAATTCTGACAGCTTAATCAGCCAGTGTTATGCAAATGTCTGGAAAATTACAGTAGTTCATGTTTGAAAACTGTTGTCAGCAGTGAAAGTGTTTATAAAGTTTGATAAAGTTATGGCTTTTTTGCAAACAAGTGAAAATAAAGCATGTATCACCACATTTTTTCATACATTTGTGTTTTGGATTCCCAGTGAAATTCAAATTGAACTGAAACGGTTTTGTCTAATCAGTGCAACTAGATGGTCAGTGTTTAGTGCTAGGGTAATATATTTTTGTATTTATGTTTTTGGTCTTTTCAATCATTGTTAGAACAGTTAAGAAAATGCAGGAGAAAAAAAGCTGGCAAAAGGCAGAGATAATCATTACCACCCAAGTATCTTCAACGAAATGATTACTTTGTAAGATGTGAGGTGGTGTCAGCATTGTTAGCTTGGTGCAGAAAAATGGACAACAGAACCTTGTATTGGCAGTTTGGATTACTGCTGGTTTGAGGCGCCACAGAAGCAGACATCATCTGACAGACTGGCCAGCAAAAAACATTGGCGTAATTCTGAGTCTGACAAAAAGGCTAACTATTGTATCATTGCTCATTTGGAAATTTCTTCATGGTATATTGAATAGGCATATTGGTAGGAGAGTAATAGTACTGTAGGACATGCTGTGATCTATGAAGTCAAGTAGAGATGCAGATTTTTTACTGATGTGCTACACTGTCTTGTTCTTCATGTTGATTTCACAGCATGGCTGAGAATGTAATACTTCAAGCTTGTGAAGCAGCTTCATCTTGATGAGGGGATTTATTATGCTGAGACTTACTTGTACAGGTGTTTGATGCAAAAGAGGCAGAAGCATATGAGAAAGGTGGGATAATGCCTTAGGAAATGCAGTAGCTTTGGGGTGGTCCAATTTGTACTCAAGGGATAGTGCATTCACACGAAAGAAAGTAGAAGATATGGACTGACGTATCTTCCTCTAGAGAGGGATGTATAGTTGTGATGACTTCACTGTTTTGTGGTTTTAGTCATTCTTTTTTTTGACATGTAACAGCTAAATGTCCCTGAAATACCAGAACAAGCGAGCTTTAACTGAGATTTAGAAATAGCCCTTCCAGTCAAAGAAGAACCATGGTGGGTTCAGGCATTACAAATAAAATGCATTAGAATAAGCTATAGTTATCTAAGGCTTATAGAATTCAGTGGAAAACCTGGAAAGCAAGAAGCAGTGAAACGAAAATAGTTGCAGTATATCCATCACTGGGTGTTAAAACCAAAGACAGGCAGCATTTCTTTGTGTTGATGAGTATATCAGAATTGTTGCTGATTTCACTGCAAAAAGTAAAAGAACATTAAGGTTTTCATACTGAAGGATACTTGTATTGCACTTTAGAACGTATGCTTGTACACAAAAAAAAAAATGCTGACAGGATAACAGGGATCCAGTACTGTGGTACAGAACTGTTAAACATAGTTTCATTATTTCAGTAGTTCTCCACCCTGTTGATTACACTTCTTTTTGGGCAGCTCTGAAAATATATTAGTACGTGGGTTCTTTAATTGAATTTCAGCCTAGAAGTTGTCTGTATGGTGTAATTCAGTGAACTTCATTTTTTTCATTACTCTAAAACTGGAAGCTGAAAAGTAGTAACTATACATAGAGTTGTCTAAAATCTAAAGTGTCTAAAGTCTACCTTACTTAGAGGTAAGGGGGTTGGTTTGTTTGGGGTTGGTTTGTTTTCTTACATTGTTGTCAAAATTCATATGTATTAGTACTTTAGAGGGGGAAAAATGTGCACTTAGTTCAGCCTATACATTTGAATTTAGTTCTTCAGAAAACAGTGTACAAAATTTAGAAAATGCTGCTGCTGCTTTTAAGTAGGAGAAGAAAAATTCCAGGCAGAGAGCTTACAAGGTTTTTTTGTGGTTCCTACTTAAATTTTCAATTAGGCCTTTTTTTTAAAATCAGTACACTGAGTAGAAAACACTGCACAGTGAATGGAAAGATATTCCATTCCTGCTTTCTGGAGTAATCAACGTGTATTCACTACCATGGCATGGCTAAGCACTGGCTGTTGTCTTTATATAAATAGACTTAGGATTGATCAAATCAGGTAGAGTGCCTGTCCCCATTTAGGAATAAGGGAAATGTATAGAATTTTGCTTTGCCAGACTACTTCAGACAGTTGTGATATAGTTTTCATGTGGAGAACACATTCCATTTCCCCGACTCCTACATAGTTGATAATTTTAGTAAACCATAAAACAATTTTGCATTTGAAAGTCTTCTGACCTTACAAGCTTTTTTTTTAAAGTGTCTACATGCTTGATTTACTGTAAGATAGTGGGAATTCTGCATCACCAAGATGCTTAAGTATGTTCATAATTAAACTAGTGGCATATTTTCAATCTTTTGTGTTTGGTGTCTGGAAGTTAACATGGCTATATGTGTTTCAGAGAACAAATGCAAAACTTTGAACACAGTGATATCAAATGCTTGGTCTAAATTTTCAAATATAAAAACTGAAGGGTGTGCTTTCTGTATAAATGATAAAATATATTCTAAGATAAGTGGGTTTCAGTTGTATATTAAATATAATGAGTCTAGCACTCATATACTGCCTTATAATGCCAATTTTTATAGTAACATTCATTTTCATGGCTTGAAAGCCTTGACTTTTTTTCATCAGAATGTTCTGGTCTCACCTTTTTTGTGCCTGTGTGACTGCATGTTACGTTTTTGGCTTGTTGAATGGAAGGAAAAAAGCTGTGTTTCTTAAGATGTAAGTGGGAAGAGCTGCAATAATAGTCTAAATAATAGTTCCTCCTTATGTAATTTTTTTATTAAAACAAGAAAATAACTGCTACATGAATATGCATGTCCCTGCTACTGCACAGCTGTAATCAAAATTCAATAGACAGATTTTTTCCTAAACTGTACATGTAAAAGGAACTTCTGTCAGAGATCAATTAAATCATAATTGATGGTACCATATCTCTAAATAGGAAGTGTCTTTATTTAAAAGAACCCAACCAAACCCTTTCATTTGCATAAAAATGTGACCTACAGCTGTAATACATTTTTAAGACAATTATGCGAGAGGAAAAGAAAGAATCCTTATAAAATTAAGGGTTTATTGACCTTATTATTGGGATGAAAAGTATTCTAAAACGTATGTTTCTTATATGCAGTTTGCATGAATATAAAGTGCTTTCAATTATTAAAAATGCTTCCTGGCTCGATGGTTACATACTTCTGCTCAAATTGACTGTCAAATATTTGACATCCAGATTATTCTCCCTGTTTGAGTGCAACTGCAGAGATTGCTATGGAAAAATACAAGCGTTCAGAAATTCAGGCTTTTCATTGGAATTTCATATTAACATTTTAAAATAGTATTGTTAACATTATCAAAGCCCACAGTAAAGGAAAATAAAAGTATACTAATACGGCTGTTTCTGGTAACTGAAATCCTTATTTGAAGATGTTGAGAATTGTTCTTCCAGATCATGTCAAAGGGCAAAGTTGTAAAGGTCTCAGGTGTTCTTTAGCTTATTCCAAAGTAGAGTTGATTGCTGTTCTGGCTTCTTTCCTGATTTTCATAATTTTCACTAAAGAGCAAGCTGAATCAGCATTTTGACTAAGGAAATTGTTCTAATAATAAATGAACAGCCTTTTTCTATTGAGCAAAAGAGCAACCAAAGAACACTTAAAGCTTTTGTTTCTATGAGCCTTATCTTTCCGGACAAACACCCGATTTCATGAATTTCCTTCATTTGACTGCAGGATGAGGGTAACTGCATTCTATGGCAGCTGTGTTATTTAATATTGCCCTTAAGAACAGAAAGATCTAGCTGGAAGTCACTGAAAAGACTTCTGTAATGAGGAGACTAGTGAAGGCTTACAAAATTAAGACCATTTATTTAAACAAACAAAACCAAAACCCCAACAAAATCTCTGATTGAAATGAATAGATATGCACACTAACACACAAACTGAAATTACTGTATACCTTTTCTCTGTTATTCTTAGTTGATCACCTCTTGGTATTTAAAAAATCTCTTAACAGAGTAAAGCAGGCTTCAAGAAAACTATTGGCAATAATATGAAGGATTTAGGGGCATTAATGATCATCCCCACTCATTCTCTCATTATCAAGAACCTTTAACCAAGTTGTCTACAGTACAGAGCTAAGATATTCTTCCTTCTATCCTTTTTCTGGTTTACAGTTTCTTGTGGACTACTGCTTCCAAATTTGGCATGTCAGTCTTCTGCAAAAAAAATCTCTGCTGTTCTGCCAACTCTGTAGCTTAGCACAGATGACTTGATATTAGAGAGGCCCTTGCTTATGTCCTTAAGACAGAATGCCATTCTTGTGAACTTTAGGCCAAGCAGTTTTAGCTGACTTAGAGATGCTTCTCTTTGCCCAGTCTACCAAGCTTTCCTCTGTTATCTCAGTCTTTGTAGTCCCCATATGAGAGGGGCTGCTTAGAGTGGGTTTTCTGCCAAACCTCATTGCTTCTTGCTTGGGATGGCAAGCTGGGACTGTGAGGTGTCATCCTAGCCTGGCCTACCCTTCTAATTCTTTTTCCCCTGGGAAGTAGCAAAGGCTATGTTGTTATCCTAACTTAACAACAATCACTGAAATTAAAATGAACTGCCACCTAACAAAAATGCAAATATAACCTGCTTTAGTCATTTCCCTGCCCTTGTTTATCAGCAGATACCCATAAAGAGCTCTCTGCCTGTTTATCTCTGTATTTCATCTCCTGGGAGTAGCGATGCCTCCTAATTCTTTACAGACCCTACCAGACTTACCCCAGTAATTTAAGATGATGATGCTGACTTTCACCCCAAAATTAAATATTTCTGGCAGTCAGAGCAATGAGATGTTGGGTAAAAAAATCCCAACAAACTATTCTTCAGAAAAATAGACTGAAGATGGAATATAGAGATAATCTTATTTCAGCTTATTAATTATGCCTTGTAAGCAATGAATCAAATAACTTTGCTGTATAACACAGTTACTGTGGTAATTTGTAGTCATTACAGTTTGCGCTAAGGTATAATTGTACAATTCGTTTTATGCAGGTTATTGACAGAGAAGGTCTTAACAACTTTAGCATGGAGACTTACTTTGGGTTTACTGCAGTTTAATTTGCAGATGATTAGCACAGTAGACCTAATAGCTTGTTGTGTCTACCTGTCATAGAGTCATTTATGTTTGGATCATGCACAAAAAAGAAAGATGAAAAATAAAGAGATTTTAGGTAGAAACATTAGTACCTGGTGCATTGTTCCCCTTACAGTCCATTAGATTCTGTTGTGTCAGTGCATGGTGTCATGTGAAGGCTTAACTCCCTGGTCAGCGGTACGTTTATAACACGTTCTTTGAAGACAGTAGATGGCTTTTCTACATGCAGTGAATTATTTCAATTAACAGTTTAATATTTTGGCATAGTCTTCTGCCTCTAATTAATGTTCATTAAATCAGTTGTGATTTGATAGAAATAGGTTTTAAGTGTCAACTTTCACATCTAAAATTGGGCACAATATATGCTGTTACAAGTTAAGGAGCTGTTGTTTCAGGGAAGCAAGGCACTCTCACCTTGTCCTCTATGCTTTCTTGGTTACTTTCTTGCTAGCTGACATCTGACATATAGTAAAATATAACAAACAAGTCATATTGCAATTGCGGGGTTTTTTTTTCTGATTCTGTACTAAATTTATATCCTGAATGTCATTCATGGTGGATTTGGGGAGGTTTGGGTTGGGTTTTTTTTTTTTGCCTTTGATGTCCCTTTTCCTGTTAGCTCTATAGTATTTTGAGAATGATTAGTTTTACACGTATACCAGCTCCTTCACAAATAATAGTGATATTATTCCTTATCTAGTGTCTCTCCTTTTAAATTAAGGAGAGGGATAAAGTTAAAAAAAAAAACAACAAAAAAATGACTCTTACTGAATGCAGTCAGTGTTCTACATATTACAACATACAGGCTATATAGACATCACTTAAGAAGATTTATGTGGGTGATTTGCAGAAATTTGTTTTTCTTGCAAAAAAGTGAGGGGATGATTCTGAAAATCTTTCATGTGCTGTGGAACTGGTATCTTGGCAGGTTTTGGCACTTAGATTATTCAGTTCTCAATGGTAAATATACATCACTTGGTTCAGATAAGTTTAGGTATATAATATTCCTATAAATTGTATTTGAAAGATGTTTTTTTTTCTGAAGTCTTACCTGAGTGTTGGATGCTTTGTATTTCTTATGTAATCTGACAGTTTATAATTTTAAATGTTTTACAAGTGTATATAATTACTTTCAGAAGCTTATAAATAGGCAAGTCTTGGACTAATTTTTGTTTTCAGCCAAATTAAGATTTTGACGTTTGAGAAAACCCTGAGTTATTCAGATGTTACTGAAATTTGTCACAGTGGCAAACCAACTGCCTTTATTCTTAGCCTTGATCTATTTTAAAAAAAGTCAGAGACACATATACCTGGCCTCCTACATAGCATTAAATTGAAGCTTTAAATGTTAGAAGAGCAAGAAAGGAAGTTATTGCAGTGAGTTGTGTGCATGTTACTATTTACTTACATCTATAGCATAAATAAATTGTAACTTATATACACTGTATGAAGCTGCAATATATTAATAAATTGAAAGTGTTCAGTGATAATGATACTGTGAGCTTATATCTTCTTGATTACAGCCTTGGAATTCCCTTTCCTAACATTCCTCACAAGAAGCTGTCTTACAAGTTGGAAAAAGAGAGCTTACTGTTATGGAAAATCAATGGAATAGGAACAGGGAGAAAATTATTACCAGAAACTACCAGAATGGGTTAAGAATCATAGACCTTAGAAAAGGTGGATCTGATATGAATGAGCTGATTTGTGATGAGTATATGATGGAAGTTGCTATTGTTACATAATTGAAAGAATGATTGCTTATCACCTCAAGGACGTTATGAAAACAATTTGTTGGCAGAGAGCAGATGTAGCAGCCAGCAGTTGCAAGAGACTGCACAAACTTTTTGGTTACCTGCAAGTGAGCATAGCTGAGTCCGTGGCCATCAGCATTCTGTCTTGAAAAAAATTCTGTGCACAGTCCATTCTGTTGTAATAGCAAAGTATTCTTTGTACTGTCACAGTGGTGCAGAGATGGTGCTCTTGGGAAAAGTACAGGAAGAGGTGGCAATCTGGGGGAAACTCTGATGGCGAGATCACAGTAAATTACTGGCATGCGAGAGAGGACCATTTGCTTTTGCCATCAGCAGCGTTTCTAGAGTTGTTGCCTCCCTGCTGAAACCAAATCCTGTTGTTTACATACACACAAAAAAACACGGATAGTGATTTCAGTCAGTACATCTATCATTTTCTAGTTCAAGTAGCTGCTGTAACCTTGCTGTTACTTTATCATGAGGATGAGATTGCAATCTGAAGAAGGGTTTACATATGATGATTTGCCAAAAGGCCAGATAGTTTGATCTTCCGTAGAGTTCCTAAAAAACTTAATTTCACCTTTATTCTATTTCCAGTGGGTGCTCACAGCAAGCAAAGCAGTGGATAAGTATCTTCCAGAGGTAATTGTGCAAGGAAAAAAGGTTATCAGCTGCAGGTGCTTGTCGCTGCCCTCTTTTTGGAGATTACACAGTCATGCACCAGCAATCTGCTGATTAAGCAGTTCATGCAAATACTATCTATCTCATATGTCTTAGAATCAGAACAGTTTTAATAGTTACATTTTGCCTGAAGTAAATTAGTCAGCTTTGACTTGAAACACACTGAAGTAGATTGAAAGGGACAGTAAACTCCTTTTAGTGATGTAGTTGAAGCCTTAATACAGTCAATGGGCTCATTTGGCCAATCCTTACAACATCTGCTTTGCCCAGCTCAGGATCCCAAAGTGAAATACACTATCTTTGCTTCTGTGAGTGGCTGCAGCATATGTGATTGTCATTTGAAGTCAAATATGCAGCTCACTTGAAATTGCCAGGATAAATGAATTGTATCAGCTACATGCAGAGTTTTATCATGTATTCTTTTTGGATATAGTCTCATAACAATTTGAAAGGATACTTTCCTCATTTGGCGTGATGCATTAAAATACGTTACATCTCAGGAATCCTAGTTCTGTTGTTGCCAATACGACCTTCATGTAAATCCAAATAAATCTTGCTACATATAGCATAGATTAGTCCTTAAAGGATATATAACTTCTCGTGTATTCAAAAGAAAAACTGGTAGCTCATTTTTGCCTGAAGAATAGCTACCTCATGGGAGCTACATACCATTTACATAAGATCCTAATGCTTTACCTTTATTAGGTAATAAATCACATAAATTTGACCACCTTAAGCCTGAAAGAACATTTCTAATTGAGAGCTCTAACAAGAAATGTTAAAGAAAGAAAATAAAGAAAAAGCAAACGGGATGCAAGATTTTGTCAAGATGCTGCTCCAGGATGTAAGGATCTCTAGCCAGTATTTGTCATAGCTTTATGACTGACATTTTGGTAGAACTTGAGTATCTTACTTACTGTAGGTGTCATTATTGTACTATTTCACTTTGCAAATAGAAATAAAATATGTAGATAAAGTAACTTAAGGACTTCTGTATTTGCAGTTGTATAAGCTGTTGAACATGTCTTCCAATTACTAGGCTACTGTCCTTTTCTTTCCACTACTCTTTCTCCTGATAACTAGAACCTATTTTAATGTCCCTCTCTGCCCCTACCTGTCAAGATACTGTAAAGAGATCCAGTGCATCTCCTAGAACCCTTGAACAGGGACCTTGGCTCATCTGAGCTGTTTGGTTATATTGGAATATCAAAAGAATAAGTTCAGATTGCCTTGTAGATTAAAATACTTAGAATTTGAATGTACTTAACCGTCAGTATTTTTAATTACTTTTTGTGTTGTTTTATGACTGTTTCTGAGTATGGCTTTTCATAAACAATGAGTATTAATTGTAAGGTGGAAGGGTGAGGGGTTTTCTGGTAAAAGAACTGGCTGTGCTTCTAAGCTACTTGTGAATACAATTCTTCCTAATAAATACAAGTTGGGATTGTATGTGCCCAGTAAGGGGAAGGGAGGCAGAAAGCAAGCTTTTCATATTTGACCCAAGTGCCAGTATTTAGGAAATTTACATTCATGATTATGAAAAACAACATTTTCTGATTAAGCTGATACTAAACAGAAACTATAATTATTTTTCCACACTTCCTGTCATTATTGCAGATTTCTCATAATTCACCATTCTAAATTAGTATGTTTTCATGCATAGTAATAATTTCCAAATACTATCTCCTGAGAGTTACATACAAAGTCTTGCACATTATTTAAGAAAAAGACATTGTATAAACAATTACATTTCTTATTGTTTGCACACGACCTCTTTTTTAAGCTACCCGTTCAGAAAAAAAAAATCTTTTTAAAAGTTATCATAAGGACCTGCAACAAAATAAAGTTGCTCTATTCTCTTCCTTGATACAAACTTTAACCTCAGAATGCAGAATCCAAATTGTAGTGCCTCAGAAATTCTTTGAAAAAAAATAATGGCAAATGTTGCTATGGTTACAGAGCCATTCCATTTGCTTTTCTTTTCTGCCTTAGTGATGAAAGCGGAAAGAGGGATTTTTATTCCAACGATTTGTATGATGCTTTGCAGGGGAGATTCATCTCCCCCCTAAATACTTCTCAAGCAGCTTTTTAAATTAGAATATTTTGGGGTTGGGTGTTTTCTGAAGTTGTTTATCCCTGTCTTAATAAAGTTGATTAAAAACAAATGTAATCTTAAAAAGTTGTAGTGAAATTGTGAGTTTCACTCACAATTGAACTAGGATGAAGGATAGATTCAATTTCCATCCTTCCTCAGTCTAATACCCCTCAGGTATAAAATACTTAGGTTGCCCGGAGTTACCTTAGTTTATTGCGTTACCATAGTCTCAGGAGTGACTAGCACTGATAATTTTTTTTAAAGATTAAAGCCCAAGAGAATCTTAAGATTTCTTAAGTGCATATGGAACAGATAAAGTAGTGCTCTAGGATGCCCAGTTTTACCCCACTAAGTTACTGGGTTTTTTTCTTCGTACTTTTGTGAGCAACTTTCAGTTTCTTCTCATTCCACTAACACAAACCTCTATGAACCTAGAAAGAAGCCTACAGTGCTTGCTTCTCTAAGATACTTTCACAGGATGAGTAATTTATAGTATGGCTGAATTTAAATGTTTGTGAAAACTTTTCTGATTTTCTTATCAACAAAGCATCATCATCCGCTCCTCCTGAGGATGAAAATACATTTGGAAGCTGCCGCTGCCAGGGTAATGCAACTGAAATGTTCTCCTGAGGACAATAAGCAACCTCTTTTAAGGTAGCAGTGATATAGGATAAATGTACTCTCTAAGGACAGAATAACTGATGCATTTCCCTGGGGGTTGTTATGATTCCACTACAGAAAGCTTACTGTGGAAAGATAATGCAAATAAAGGCTGCTTGTCATGGAAACACACAAGAGATTGTGTAGGGTTGGGTGGGCTTTTTTTCCCAGAAACCTTATTTGAGAATGGGAATAGGCTTCCATTTTACAAAAGCTGAAGACCTAGACTACTTTACACAGCCCCATTAGGAATAGATTTTTTGCTGGCTGTCTTGATAGTATCTACATTTTTAGATGGGGGTGTGAGCACAGCTATCATTAAGGTTTTCTGACACTATTTTTAGTAACGTAGTTCTTACTAGCTCGCAACTTTGCAAGCAGCTATGTGAATTTTTCCATTCTGCATGGCTTTTCTAGATTTTTATACATACACAGAGATATATTCTCTTTAATGTTTTGTTTCTTTTTATTTTATTGTTTCAGCAAACTAGTTACAGATGTCTCTGAGACTCAACCTAAGGAAGCAGTATAGTGCTGGTTTGGGTTTTTTTAGTTTGGATTTTATTTTCCCTTCATTCTCTTGAGCCTTTGCATTTTCAAAAACTTAAACTTTGTTGCAGAAACTTAATTTGATGGCCTTTAGTATTACTACGCCTTTGCTGACACTATGAAAACCTACCCACATTTTCTGAATCACAAGACTAAGAATTTTGGTTAATTCGTGGAAAGGTACATTGTTATTGTAGACAAGCCCTTCACAACTTTTTTGCCTGAGCAGACTGGATATTGTCTGTTCTCACACAGCATCTACATGTCCAGACTCTTAATAGCATGCACCAGTTTTAGAAAGGACTGGAAATCTGCCATCCTGGAGTGCAACAGCTGCTTCATGATGCTTAGAGCTGGAAGGAGGGGTGCAGAAGAAGGGCTCTTGGTTAGAAACTGGGAGCTTGTGTTCTTGGTAATCCCCTGCTGACATGGTGGAAAAAGAAAACTGATTGAAATGAACATGGTGATAGGGCAGGATCTGCATGTAAGGGACATAAGCCTAAAAAAGGAACAGCTAGTGTGACCTTGGTCTGGAAACATTAGTCTTATTAGCTGAACGGCAGAAAAGCACATGAAGCCCGATGGAGATATAAAGCTTGCTTAGATTTCATGGCATTTGCTGACACAACAGAGTGGGTGAGATAAGAGGACCTGTGATGTGTAGACATAGCCCAAGACTTTTCAGCACTGTGCGGGGGAAAAAAAGAAGTCTTTTTTTTTTTTTTTTGCACTGGCAGTTGACTGGGCTTTTGAGAAATGGGCGGGAATGGAGGAGAGTAAGTGCAGAAATTTTAGAAATGGAATTTAAAGGTTGAGAATTCAAGAGGACTGCAGATATGAAGGTGAGTAAAACAGGCTGAGAGGAGTCTGAAGTTTCAGGAGAGAGAAGTGGGGGACCCAGGAGAGTTTCAGACTGCAGTTGACAGAATAAAGATTAGGAAGGACAGAACAAAGATCATGAAAGAACACAGTAGAAAGAAAAGTTTTGGAAATGGGAAAAAGAATTTATCCACATTATTTTCTGGACTCTGGATTTAGAGCTAGACAATAGTAGACAAATCAGCTGCTAAAAGGGTCAAACTGCCAATGTTGCCTGTGCCAGAGAAATGGTGACCTGTTTTACTATTTTGCTGCTGCTGCTGCTGCTACAGAAAGTTGGATTATTCACATCCAATGTGTAGCTGTGTTTTTTCAGTGAGAGTTAAACTGTAAGTTCCTTAAACTTGTTCAAATTTTAAAGTAACCAGAGATTGGTTAATGTACAATAAACTGCAGATGATAGTCACTGCCTAGTTTTTGTACTGACTGAACCCTGAAAAGCACAGAAATGGACACTGGAACCCTGATGAACAACGGCAGACTTAAATACTTTATTAAGAAACCCTCATGATATGCTTTAAAAAAAAAAACAACACAAAACTTTCCTGTTTTTTTCCAGACATGGAGGATGCTTTAAATGCATAAATGTTTTTGATCCTTACCACCTTACCAGATGACTCTCTGCCAAAGAATTTGGACTCTGTGTGCAATATCATAATCTAAGATTAGTATTTTAAAGATTCTGAGTAACTTGGGTGCTGAAAGCTTCTTTGAACAAAACAGTAACTTATGCAAGTTTAATTTTTGTATTTCTGCGAGATGTATCTTCAAATATTTGATTGAAGTTGAGAACTCTCTCTTGATTTCGTAAGAAGTGAAACATTTAATTAAAATTGACTTAAAACCTAAAAAAATACATGGAGAGTTGTTTCAGATAACTTAAAAATGGAATAGGGAAAATTTTTAATTATTTGCATATTTTATTACCGGATATAAAAAGCAATTTTTCAAATAAATGCTAGTTCTTCTGAGTTTTCTGCCCACTTATCTGTAAAAAGATCAGACAAAGTACGCAGTTTCCAGAATACCCTGACTTCCTAAGTTGCACTAAAAATATTTTAGATCTGGCTGTCCAATGTAAGCTACTGGAAAATGTTCTGGTTTAATTGGTCTCTACTGGTTTTATGCTCAAAGGACAGTTTCTTTAAGATAGCTAGCAAAACTCTTCTAAGAAATAGCAATCAATATCTAAGAGGGGTTTATTAAAGGAAAATGTTATCTTCTTTGTCTAGCTTAGTTTAAAGTTTTATACATTTTTTCAATGTTGTCACTCAATTTTTTAATTATCAACACTGCTCTATAATTTTATTTCCTTTGTTGTTTTCTGTAACTGACTTCAACATAGAATAAAAGTAACTGACTGAAATTTAGATTGAAATCCTTTGCCATTTCTAAAAATAGATACACCTACCCCGATGTCTGAACTTAGAAATGTAAGAGTAGTGCCTACACCATTATTGCTATGCATTGGATGCATCTGCAGAGAGTTAAAGAAAGAACATCTTAATCCCTTAAAATATCTTCCATTTATGACTTCACAGCTGGTAATAGATGTGTCCTACTAAGAACATGCTACCATTGTCCGAATACACAAGTTTATTAAGTCTAAATAATTTTGCAAGTGATATGTTATCTCAGGTTTTGTTGTTTGTATATGCAGATATCTAAAAGCTGCCATGAGTTTGTGCATATTATGGCTGTAGTGGTCCTTTATGTCATACCTCGCATCACATATGCCCTGACGTTAAAAGCTTTACACATACAAATTTTTAATATCCATGTCGTAAGGACAAAGTGTGATTTCTGATGATTATTGATTCTTACAAAAAAAAAAAAGAAAAAGGTGATTATTGATTGATTCAGCCCACTATATAAAGTTAGAGCAGACTGTCTGGTAAGTTTTTAACAAGTGGAAATAAAGGTATAGTGGGGGGGTGAGGGAGTCTGCAGAATTTCAGATTTTGTCGGCAGGTGGAAACTCATTAAAACTGCACATGCTTGAGGAGATAGTATATATATTCTATACTGCTATTGAGAAAATTCTTACAGAAATATTCCTGTTTCATCTGTCTGATAAATGGTGATCTTGGAAAAGAATGTGGTTCTTCTCTAGGCAGCTGTGCAATTCACTGTTTCATGCTTCCTTTCTCTGGATGCTACAAAGATGAAGTCTATTGCCTTAGACATTTACAAATCGAATCTTTTCATATATCACTAACTGCTTTTAGAGAAAAGCACAGATGTAAAGTCCCTGTTTGGCTCTGAAGAGAGGCTAGCAAATAGGCTCCTGACAGCAAGGCTCACCACTGTTTAATCGCAATCTATCCTCAAGAGCATTACTGCAGTACTTTCCATGGAAAGTCTATTGCTTACAATAGCTTTTCTTTTGAATATTGGAAAACAACACTACACTAAAAATAATGTAGAAGGGACAAAACTGTAGAACGTCTAACTTTTTATTTGAAGTCCTGTGCTTCAAAGCAAAAAATATCACTCCCTCCCCTTCTCCTTCATGGAGCTTCCTAAGAATTCTGATTGCTGCAGCTGGGATGTGGGTTTCTAGCTGCACCGTGGAAATGTGTGGGATTTGGGGGCGGGGGTGTTAGGGCCTTGTTTTGGTTTTTTTTTTTGCTGTTTATGGAACCATGGGCATTTCTTTTTTTGCTGCATTCTTATAGGACTTCCCTTGGGGAAGGGCTGTAGGTTTTGAGAAGGCTTCTAGAAGGGGGAGGGCAAGGACCACTGCCTGCATTTCAGTTGTTTTTCAGTCATTGGTGCTGGACATACACTTGCATAAAGCTTCAACACATTTTAAAATACTTCGGGGTTTTTTTTTTAAAGTTAAAAGATAGCAATTCTGCTGCTCTCTACCTGTTTCTCTTTGTGAAAGCAGATAGACTTGAATACTGTTTGAATACTGTTTTATTTTCTGGTCTTAAATTATAATGCTTCAGAGCATGACTCCACTAGCAGAGCACTTAAAACTAAACCAACAATGTCAATTTGATTTTAGTTTAATCTAATTCAGAGGACTAAAGCTTAAAACTTATACAATGCATACAGTGATCTTTATCTTCTGTTGTAATGGAAAACTTACAGCAACAGTCTGAGACATTTTAAAACTTTAAATAGAGAAGGATATCAATGCAACGATTGGTCAAAATTGGGACAAAAGATAATTTTTTGAGCCTTCCATCACATCTGGAATTTCTTTCAGGAACTGACCTGTAGTTTAATACTTTTGAGATACAAAGATATGAGGTGGCATAGAGATTTCAGTTTACAGAGTTCTTTCCTCTACAAAAGCACAGCATATTAAAATTTCAAGTGATAAAGTGGGGGGTTTTGTCATGTAGCAGGAAACATTTTGAGTGACTCCAGCATGGTTTTCCTCTTGTCAACAAGATCATTTGAAGAAAAATAGTTGTGCTTCCAAAATAATAGTGTTGCCTGTCATAGAATTGCTGAATACTTGGTTCTGCTACAAGGATTTTTATGAGAGAGGAGCAAGACTAATTTACAAACATCAAGAACCAGGACATGATAAACCTGGCTATGCTTGGATGTTTAGAGAATCCGCACTGTCAGTTTAGCTACAAATGTGCTGTGGCAGTGTGGAATACTTGCCAAACCTCTGACTTTATGTATTTTACATCTCCATCATCTGGGTATTCAAAAAATATGAGTTGAGGCCCTTAAAATACTTCACAGCTATTCAATTACATAGCTATGAAGCATATGCTTACGTTACTTTCATGTTGTATTTGAGTTTGGGAGTTCCACGACATACAGGAGAGGTAAAGAATGAAGCAGCAGCTGTAAAGGATTAAAAAAGTTTATAAGCTCATCATAAAAAAATAAATTGTATCATCCATCCAACCATCAGTTACATTGACTATAGGCATTTTTTAAATCCTGAAAGTCAGTATCCAACACCTTTTTGATGGTGTTTGCCTATGAATGTGTATTGCTATTCACTAAAGTTTTTGCACTGATACAAGGTGTTACAAATTCATAACATGGCTAGAGACCTACATGAGTTTTGATACTGACATTTTCACAAACTTCTGTAACCGTCAGCACAGCTTTTAGTTATTTGTCTTGTATTTATTGTATTTAATGTCTTCTACTTATTCTAATTAAGTATGGAAATAGCAACAAAGACTAATGTATGCTCCTAGATCTGCTTTTATCACAGCATTTATTTTTCCCTTTGCTTAAGAAATAGACATTGTTACGGTCTCCTTAACACCTTTGTGAAAGCACACTATTGCAACTGTCTGTCTTTGATATTTTTTGGCATCTGCATGTGAACTTTTTTGTTACTCTTAAACTAGTAATATTCTAAGACATTTTCCAAAGTATTCCCCATCAACATTTTGTCCTTCTGATGCAAAAACTATGTGGCATTTATATTGTAAAGTTGGTTTAATTTGTTGCATCTTCAGCAAGATAACTTTCTGATTTTTTTTTTATATAAGGACATCCTCCTCTTGTCTCTAGCAAAAGATGCAGTCCTCTTAACTGTGCTGCATATAAATGAGACTGCAGTTCTGTAATTGGAAAGCTAAGCACAGTGTAATTACGAGCTCTGAATAGGATGCTGTGTTTATTTGAACACATACGTATCTCAACTACTGAGTTACAAATCAGTACTAATTTATGTAAGTCAAGGCCTGTCTCTTTAACTTGAAGCAGCTCCTAAAGGCAGAAATCAAATACATGGAGACACACGACAAAAAATCAGATGCTGGCAAACTGTAGTAGTTGCTTTCAAACACCACCAAGTTCTTTTACCAGTATTTTTGCTTTGACTTACAGCAGCACAAAGGCATTACCTGATTCCATCTGAAAATAAAGATATCTAAGAAAGATGAAATAAGAGAAAAATCTACAGCTGAATCTATTATTTGCCTCTTGCCTAAGAGAATAGTTCATTGCTGCTGTGGTCTAATGAGCTGCTCTGTGCTGGCACTCAACTTTGACTGCATTCTTAACAAAACAGTTGCACTCTCTCCAGTCACAAGTAGGATTTTTATAGCAAGACACAAAGGCAATAGGTTTTACTTTTGATTCTGCAAGAAAAACTTGAGCACGCTCAGAACTCAAAACTTTAGCATGTATAGAGCAAATCTGCTTGGACAGAATGAACCAAGGAAGGGAATGGGAAGGCATTTTACAGTTAATGTAGGGACTACCACCTAAGACTTATGCGTATGCCTACTTCAGGGTTCAGTGATCTTTATCTTCACTGGGTACTTCCCTATTCATTCATAAATTGATCACTTTCACTGATAAAGAGGCAATATTGAAAATGAAACTGCTGTAAACTAACTGAGGTAGTGATAAAATGTGAGGGAGATACTGTTCAGAGGGGTTATGCTCATGTAACACTATGGCTGGAGCTAGAAGAATTGCAGGAAGGCATCTATGCAGAACTTTTTGGTTTTTTACTTACTTACTTTCTGGATTTCTGCTAACCTGAAGTTTTCTGAGGGAGAAGACAGGAATAGCCGCTAAATCAGATGTAAGATCTTGCTTCTCTCACCCCTTAATGAATGCCATCAGAACTAGTCTGCTAGGTCTCTCATTATCAGGTATTCATGATGGAT
Source organism: Ibidorhyncha struthersii (assembly GCA_013398815.1). Taxonomy (NCBI): domain Eukaryota; kingdom Metazoa; phylum Chordata; class Aves; order Charadriiformes; family Charadriidae; genus Ibidorhyncha; species Ibidorhyncha struthersii. The sequence continues at coordinate 1,898,001 of VZSZ01010372.1, forward strand.
CTGAAATAACTTTCCTTCTGAAGCTTTATCAGAAACTGACATTTTCTCAAAACCTTTTAATAAACTGTCACTTTCTGATGAAACTAATCTTGGAAAAAATCCTGGCCAACTGTAACAGCAACAGTTTGCCTTTAACTTTTTATTTTAGACATAAGTGTATGAATGTGTGCATGTATATATGATTACACACCTACAAACTCACAACCCTTAAAGCACTACTGATCAACCATTGTTTTTCTGGAATCTTAAGTTTTATTTTCAGCAATCGGCTTTTTTTCCTGATCTTTTTGTTTAACTGAAAAGCTTTGAGAGCTATAGATGCAGACATAATTAATTAAAGCCTAGTGCATTTATGCTAGTATTTTCAACTTCTCAGTGGGCCACCTACATTTTGGGAGCAAATCTTCTCACGCCAGTCTAATGACAGAGGAGCAGTTTCATGGCTGTGTTGCTCCTTTCACTTTCTCTTCACAACAATTGCACCTAGCCTTTCTAGCTTTATATTGCTTGAACAGTTGGCAGACCTGTAGTCTGGTTTGTGGTTTTTTCATGTGGCAGGAAACAGAACCAAGCCATGATTGCCTCCCCTGAGAAGAGATAGGGGAAAACAGAAGAGAATTTATCTAGTAATGTCTAATATCGTCCTTTCAGGGACAACACTAGAGATGTGCATCTGATGTACCATCCCTTCTTCAAGATCATACTGAATTAAGGTATGTCCTGTAATTATCTTTCTTAGCCTGCTGGCTGAGGACTGCCTGTAAAGCATCCTTAGGTGTATATATATACAGGGGCTACAAGCATGCGAAGCCGTGCCATACTTCGGTTAGTCAGACATATTTTGTCAGTCTGTTGAACTGTTTGATACCTAAGAAAAATGCCGTATTTACATTCTTAACACTGTAGCTTACACACAGTGTTAGGAAAATTGCATTTTCTTGGTTTACTTTGAAAAATATTCAGATTAGCTATCTTAATAAATGTTTCCATCTGATTTGTTCCAGAAGTTGTGACAAAAAAACTTAATACACTTTCTGTGTAAAAAACAGAAGTAATCTTTTTCATATGCCACGTTTGTGTATATGTAATGTTTGATTGAGCAATTCCTAGCACAACAGAAATAAGAAAATAGTAAATTATATCTGGACTCCTTCCCTACAGTTGGAACAAAATACTGAAAAATAACACAGTAGCTGTAGTCCAAATCTATTTATATTTTCAAACTTGCACCAAGCCTTATAGGGTTGAAGCCCTGCGTATAAATACTGGTACAACTGAGTTGGTTTTAATGTCCCATTTCTTTAAAGTTAAGGAATTTCTTCCCAGTTGAGTAAACAAAGAACATGCTCCAAACTTTAGCCCTGTTTTTGAATGCCACCCTTTCCCACTGTAGTATGACATCCAGATGTCATACTTGGTGACCGCAGTGACCTCCCAGGGTTCAGCCTTAAGCTACTGCACTAAATTTCCTTGCAAGTAAAAGTGGAATCTGTACCACTAGTTCATAGCAGTAACCTCCACTTTTTTTTTTTAAGCTCCATGTTACGCAGCTTGTATGATTCACCACAGGAAAGTAAAGCATACCAAGAAAATATATATAAGTACCTGAAAGATTTAACATTTATAAAAATATAATCTCAGGGTAAATGGCATTGCATATACCTGTAAGCATCACTAAAATAAACATAGTCTCCTCAGGAGCCTGGCAATAGATCATATTTGTTAACTCACAGTTGAGGAAGAATTGCTGCATAATCATTACAAACACATGGACAGAAAGGGTTTTCCAGATCACCAAATTCATTGCTGCAGGCAACCGTATCATATAAACCCTCCATAAAATGATACGTTTCATTTTAAGTTAATGAATTTTGCTCTTACTCATCCTCCTCAGAGATAGTTCTACTTTCTCACTCATCCAGTAGTTAAGAAGCCATTTACAGTCTAAATTTATTCCAGCACACGTCATTCACACCAGTGCTTTTCTAAAACCAAAGAACAAACAAACCAACCAACACAAACAACAAAACACCTTTTCTTTTCATGTCTCCTCATGACCTTTGTATAACATCTGACTTAATAATAGACAGATTCATTGTGAGTTTTCAATTATAATTTCATTGATTTCCAATCTGATCTAATTTTTCCAAACAGAAAATTAATATAATGAGAACATCTGCTCCTAGACATAGTAGGCCTGGCTATAAATTATACTTCACTACATATGCTGATTCATGAATACTCCTTAGATTACTTGTTTTATGAGTGGCTTTACAGTAGGACATAAGTGACTGTGGACGCCTAAATGTACTAAAACGGAATAAGACAATTTTGGGAGTTTTTTATTTGATTATTTTAAGGCTGAGTTGGTCATTCTTGGACTAGTGCACAAATTACAGACTCTAACTGTTCATACAATTCATAAGTTAGGAGTATCTGAAATTTGTTTTTCTGGATCTTGAATTTGCCTAATCCAACACAAGTCAAGATCACTTCCATTTCACCACTAATATCCTTGATTCAGAATAGCACATAATTGTTCAGTCAGAAGCTACTGTTAACACTAGCAGTATGGAGATGGTTAATTTTAACTTTATTAAACATATCTTTCTCTACACTCCCCCCCCAAAAATACAAATATGCTCTATCTTGTAACTTTTGCTTCAGTGTCCTGCTTCTTGAAACAAGATGGTTTTAGGTGATTCAGGAAATACTCAGACCACGCTTCAGGAAAGCAAGTAGGTATTTCACATATCACCTTTTACCATTCGCCATTATCAGTATGAAAAGTACACAGCTGTGTCACACCATGGAGAATTATGTTTCACTGCACTGGGACTATAAAGGAAAAAGCTATGAATACTTTATTAATTCATTTTCTTTTCAAAAGTGCATAGTTAGCCCCCTCAGAATGTATTCCTCAAGAGAAGCAATTTATGATTGCAACGAGTTAAACAAATGCAGAGGCTTGAAACATAAAAAATACATTGTTTATCATATTTTGTATTGCTATTTGGGCATTGTAAAAAGGGAGTGAAATCAGTAGTTCACAGTGTATGGAGTGCTTGACTCAGTACTGCCACATTGGGAAAGACTTGCAGCACTGGAAGCTGAGGACCATCAGGTGGAAGGGGCTGCAGTGGATTGTGGATATGATCCTGAAGAGGTGTCTTGTTGCACCATTTCTTTGGAGAGGACTTGTACTATTTTTTTTAATGCCTTGCTTTTTATGGGCATTTGATTTCTTAGAATGTAGACACAGATTAAATTAATGTACTAATGCCCCACTGAATCAATATTTCAACTCCTTTTACAGTAATGTATAACAACTTCTGTGATCACTACAACCATGTGATTATTTGCTGGGAAGATCTCATTTTCATGCATTTATCACTTAATTCCCTTCATAGTCTAATTTGGAATGCAGTTTTGACCATTAATTGTCTATAGGGGTGGTGGGTTAGCCTTGGCTAACAGCCACACTCCCACCAAGCTGCTTGCTCACTCCCCCCTCAGCAGGACCTAGGGGTGGAAACAGGAAGAACACGGCCAAGAATGCTTGTGTATCAAGATAAAGACAGGAAGGTTGCTTACCAGTTACTATTGCAGGCAAAAGCAACTTGACTTGGGGAAAAACAACTTAATCTATTGCAAATTAAAATACATTCAGGTAGTAAGAAAACACAAAGACAAACATTAAAACACCTACACCACCAGAACACCGTCCCCAGGCTCAACTTCACTCATTCACCCCCAACTCTTCTTCTACCACCCTCCCCCTGAGCAGCGCTACTGGGGTGGGAGCTTATAGTCAGTACACAAGGGTCTCTTTCTGCTGCTCCTTCATTCTCACCCTTTTCCTCGGCTCCAGCATGGGCTCTCTGCAGACCGCTGTTCCTTCAGGAAACATCCCTCTACTCCAACAAAGGATCCTGCACAGGCTGCAGCAAAGGTTTCTACTCCGGCACTGTGGAGCACCTCATCCTCCCCTTCTCTGACATCAGGGTTCCCTCCTCTCTCTCTTGCTCTCTGGTGTTTTCTGCCCTTCTGGAAGTACACTTGCACAGAGCGCCGCCAGCTTTGCTGATGGGCTCAGCTGTATGCAGGGTTGGGTCCATTGCAGTCAGCTGGCCCTGGCACAGCGCAACCCTCACCTCCTCTCACAGAGACCCCTCCTGCAGCACTACCACCCCCAGCTACCAAAACCTTGCCCCATACACCCAGTACAATAGCTAAGGCTTATGTTCATGTATGATCTTTATTTAGTATTGTTATTTTAAATTGACAAACCTGGAGTTACAGTTATATCAGTCTTTGTTATCAGCTTGTCAGTTACTTAATAAATACATTCCATCATCTCTGTGGGAACTTCATTTGGATGGTGATTCCTGTTTCACAGGTATGTTCTGCACTAGGTGCCAAATATAATCATCTATAGTATTACTGGTGATAAATTTTAACAGTTTTCATGTCTGTACATTTGTGTGTAGTTTTATTATGGAGGAAGTATCTAGATTTAAACTAACATCCCAAATCTATGGGGGCCATCTTCCTTTTGAAACTTCTTAACGTTTCTGCTCTTCAGATATGTGACAGCATTACAAAGCAAGAAATAACATACTGATAGATTGGTCATGTCTGTTACCACCAGTAATTATGGTTATCAAAACAGCAACCCAGTTGTCATCCCTACCTGTCAATATAGTTCATTACGATACTCAGAAGGGATGCACCGAGGAAATGTTAGAGAGTTTGTCTAGTAAACTGTGCTTTAACTAATAAAACTGTTTTTTTTTCATCCATGCATTGTGGGTGATTAGGGCCACCTCCAGCTGCACTAGAATGAATATTCTCCATGTTCTTTTGTCCTAGCTGTTTAATGTATGCATCAAAATATCTATGCTATAAGGATCTTCAGATACACTAGGTACATGGGAAAGCTCTTCCTTCAAAAAAGTCTTACATGGGTCATACGACACAAAACGATGTGTCTCAGTTCCAATTAAGAAAGTAATCATTTCTGAGTAGTCTAAGCTATGACTGAGTATTTTTATCCTGGTCTGTTTGTGAAGTGTCCTATGCTCTTGGCGGTGTAGTAGCAGTGATTTTAAAATTATTTTTTCCATATACACTTTAGATATTCAGGATGTTTTTCTACAGAGTGTCAGTCAGCTGCAAATTACTTTGCAGTTGTCTATCTACACTTACAGATCGTCCTTCAGGGAGGGAATAGAGACTAAGTGAGAAGATGGCATTAATGAAAGCTAGACAAGCTTTTCCACATTTTGTATTAGACTCTTAATCTGCCAGATCTTTTCCCCAAGTAAGTGCTTATGATGAAAGTTTTTCTATCCACTGTGCTTTAGATTAGGTACTGTAAGTCTGTAGAAAGGAACAATAATTTTAGCTGATTTTTTTTAAGATTTTTTCATGAGCCTGTGTATAATTTTTTATATAAATAAAGAGTGATACATTTGCAACTCTTTCTATAACTTTAAAGTGTTCTTTGCAGAATTGTTAGAGTAACATAATCACAAGTTACTTTTTTGGTTTCTGAGCATTGGTTAAAAAAAGCAAAACACCACACTCCTAGTTATTTACAAGTGGTGAAGGAAAAAGACATTGGGAAAAGCGAAAAAGTTTGTTTGAAAAGATAATGGGATGTTTTGAAGCAAATAATAGAGCCAGTTAAAAAAAAAAAAGTCATATTAGGCAATATTGCCTGATTAAAAAAAGAACACTCCCCAAATCTTGAGAACTAGGAAACCTGAGAGAAGGATGCAGAATCATCCCTCCCAACACAGCCCTTCAGTGTATTTGATACATTTCTATTGCTGTCTCTGCCAGCGAGTGCTTACTACTCTCCCATGAATCTAGATTCCAGATATATTTATTTCAGAAGAGATCATAAAATGCTAGTATAGATGACATTTCATCTTTCATGGATTTTTTTTTGTAACCAGAGGTAGGTGAAGGTTAATTAGATTTAATACAGTGTGGTGTTTGGGGTTTTTTGTTTGGTTTGGGTTTTTTTGTGTAGTTTTTTGGGGTTTTTTTTTTGTTTTTTTTTGTTTTGTTTTGTTTTTTAAACAGAGCACAGTGATTGTCAGCTGGCACACTATGTGTAACCCATCTTTTACATTCTTCTGGTCTGTTCAGTAAGTAATGAGATTTCTAGAACAGCTGAATTTGCTGCAGAGACATTGGGCTGGGACTCACGAGACTTTAAATTTATTCCTCACTCTAACTGCTGACCTGCTGTGTGACTTCCATAAAAAAATCACTTCAGCTCATTCCTTTTCATTGCCACCCTTTGCTGCAGCTTCTTTATATAGGTACTGACCTTCTAAGGCAGTAAAGCAACTTCATAATTGGAAGTTGGCCTTTTTAACCTCCTCAGTGTAAACACTGTCACTCTCCCTCTATAACAACCTCTACATCAATTCAGTCCCATTATAATTATGTATATTATAATTAAAATGCCTTCACCTTTTTATCAATAGGAAAATTCAGTGCAAAATGACATCTACTATGAAATTATGGTTATGAAGTGGCTTACTGTAAAGTAAGTTTGATGGAGGTGTTCCAGTTGTCCAGTCAACAGCTAGCATCAAAACCTTACCACTGTAACTGGCATCCTCATGGGAATTCTCAGCACAGGAAACAAGGAATTAGCAAGCAGAATGAAATAACAAACCAGTCCCTCATTTCCAAGTACAGTCCCCAATCTCCTCTATGTCTTATTCATGCATGTGCCCCCCCCTTTTTTTGGGGGAGGGGGGAGTAGGGGAGAAAGACCCTCAGACCCAAGGCATTCCTTAATAATGACCTGATAAAAAAAAATTGTTAATATCTGCTGTGATAAAATAGCTCTGCATTAAGAATAATTAAAGCTCTCATTTTGCCTTTCCTTTTTTTAACAATGACTGTTACAATAACTTTGCTGTCCTCTAAGCCTGAGAAAGTAGAAAGCACAGAGAATGGCAGTAAGAAAAAAAAGATGTGATGAATTGCATTCAGCACCAAAAATATGTAGGGAGAAGAGTAAGAACGGCTGTTAAAGAAATCATATCATGAAAGATAAGAAATCTCACAGAACATCAGTCATTCTTATTCTGCATGTTTGCTAGCACAGTGAAGGCAATAAAAAAAAAAAAAAAAACGCTTTCTTTGTGTAGTACACAAAGGGGGGATCTGAGGAAAAATAACTAACCATCCAATGATGGTAGTCAGCTAAAATAAAATAGATTCCAGTGCTGCAATTTGCAGTATGCTGCAGTGTTTGCAGAAGGTTTTTCTCAAGCATTACTAATGTTAGAACTTCGGACAGCTTCCTTGAGTCTTTGTGGAACATGTTAATTCCTACAGTGTTGAAATGATGGTTTGGCCTGACAATAGTATGCAAAACTCCCTGGAAGGATGTGTTTAAAACATAAAAAGCTACAAGCAATTCTTTCTAAATTGCTCCTTCCTGTTTTAAGACATACTGCACTTTCAGACATTGCCACATAACATTCATGGTAGTATGCACATAAGAAGTCCAAAATCTTAAGGTCGAGTCAGCAGTCTACTTCTATAGCAGGTTAAAGCAAATGAGTACTGCAAAATGAATCTCTTAACACGTTACATGGTACCCCAGCTTCATCCTAGACTTCCCCCTTGCTACACAGAAAGACCGTTTATTTACATAAACTGATAATAAAACCAATCATCATCTTGGCATAGGTAAGACTTACACAGTGGAATCAAATTTCTTTAGCAGAATGGTTGGTCACTGCCTGGGTGGCAAGAGGAGTTTGTCACAAGGATCCTTGCAATGGTATTGTCAGTGGATCAGGTGAGATTTCCCAAACCACTGTTCTGCAAAGCCAGGCCTCATCACACGTAACAGTTACTTGGGAAGACAAATGCCATAACTCTTAATGTCCTCCCCCTTCCTCCTCCTTACCCCAAGCTTTTATTGCTGAGCACAATGTCATATGGTATGGGACATCCCTTTGGTCAGCTGGGCTCAGCTTTCTTGGTTGTGTCACCTCCCATCTTCTTGTGCACCTACTCACTGGTGGAGCAGTGTGAGAAACAGAGGCGGCCTTGAAGCTGCTTAAGCACCATTTGCCGGTCACTAAAATGTTAGTGGGTTACCAACACTGTTCTGGTCACAAATTCAGAATTCAGCACTGAACGGGCTGCTATGAAGAAAATTAACTCCACGCCGGCGGCCAGACCCAGTACATCCATTCAAAACATGTAGCTATTGAAACCATGTAACTATTGACACCATTACTGTGTCTGCAAGATTTTCTTCTATTAACATGGTTTATCTACGTACAACTTGGTCAGTTCTGCAGCAGGAACCACCTGAAAGAGTCTCTGCAAGGCTATCTAACCAAAGATGTTAACACATTTAAATATACCAGTTGGTGCAGGCACAACAGAAGCTGCCAGGGGGAAATCTTCAGGACCTAAACCAGACTCCTACCTGGGGACCTCCTACATGAGTTAGTCAACTACTTAATGGTAAAGGTGGCTGCCATTAAGCACTGCCATTAAAGTCTATAAAACACGGTACAAACAGGAACAGGATCTTAATTACTACTTACTCATAGAAGTATTTCTTCCAGAAGAAAAGAAAAACATCATCTTAATTGAATATTGTTCCTAGTCGTGAAATTTAGGAACTTTCTATTTTTGATAGCGTTTACAAGTCCAGAGTTAAAAAAAAAGTCTTGATAAACAATATTCATTTTAAATCATTTGATCTAAGCCTGAGATTTAAACTTACCTCCTTGAAGCAGTCTTTCTCAGATTTTAAAGAGAAGCACACTTCACTGTACAGTAGTTAGCTCTGCAGCTGTGAGTGGGATTGATCAGTATCTGCAGCTATGACCAAAACTTGGAACTGCCAAATTCATGATACTTTGGATCTAAGGTTTTTCAGAAGGACAAATCATAGGCCCTATTAATTTCCATCTTAGAAGTTCCACGTCTGTGGTCTATCTTATTCTTTGACGCGTAAAAATTGAAGTGCATCCAGAATGGATACTTACCTGTGAAAACACAGCAATTAGTTCTGCATGAAAGCAATTAATTCTGAGTAAAATTCAAGTAGAGGAACAAGCTCTTCTGTCTCAAATATATTGTCCCGAACACCCTCCTTCCAGAAGGATGCTCATTAAGAATACTGGGAAATATTTAACAACAAAGGGAATATTTATTGGAAAAATATAGCAGTGGTCCTCAGAGCACTCAATTATTGGTCTAGAGGGTTAAAAAATCAATCAGGAAAACAAAACTTGTAAAGTGTTAGGTCTGGGAAAAAATGGAAATCAGCTGGAATTTCTATTCTGAAGAAGAACTAAAATAGAGCAAGAGAAGAAAATGGCTGCTTTCAGAATACAAATGCTAAATTTATTAATGCAAGAGAGACCAGTATGATTAAGGTGTTTAATGTACTGTATAAAGCACCAGAACAGTTCGGTTAATGTATTTAACCAGGAAGGCTAAAAAAGCCACGAGTCCAGGCTGGAGCAAGTTCATAAGTGGGTTGTCTCCCCATTCTTTGACTGAGATTGTTTTCAAATTCTATTGTTTTTTCCCCTCACGCTCAATTCTGGCAAAACTGTATAGCCATACAGAAGTACCTCAATAATAAAAAATGCTAGTTCCGGTCAATGTTGAGTTCCAGCTGACTGTACCATACTGTATGTATTCTTGACATTCAGCTGCACAGCCCAAGCCAAGTTAACGAGGCTTGCTCACCCCAACAGTTACCACAGCATTTAATTATTTTACTGTATTCTTATACAGTTAATCTCAGCAAAGGCTACTTCAAAATACAAAATAGAGCATAAGATACTAAAACTTTCCATATGAGAGAAATACAGGTTGTATTCAAGCAAAGACAAAAAATATTAAGGACTTACTGTCACCAGTGAACTCCAATAGTAGATTATAAGGGATGTGGGGAGATACCATATGCTTTCTGTCAAATTTTACAGTACTTCCTCATTGTAATTTTTTCCCCTCAACACATCTTGAATTTGGTTGCTTTAATCATCCTCAGACAGACAAAAAAAATAGCAATATTGTGTATTATTTGTGTATATTGCCAGTTACCCTCAAACCAGCTGTAGCAAGTAAAGGAAGAAGGGGAGTCTCCGCTATTCTGATTCTCTAGCCAGACTCTGCAAGTCCATATCGGTGGCAGGGGGCTGGGTAGAATTAGGGCCAGCCAGTTAAGAGTAAAAGGCCACTGAAGCTTTTTATTCATATAAGTGTATATATGTATATACATACATGCACACACACAACATATAGTGGAAAAAACACCTGGCAGCACTGTGTCGGAAAGAAAACCAGATGAACTCTAACACATACACAAGAACAATTTCTGTTCTCACAGCCACAACACATTCATGCAATCAATAAGAGTTGAATTTGGATCACTGAGTATTGAAAGTGATCCATGTATGCCTTAAGGAATATATCACTGAGGAACGGTAGACTGCTTGTGACATAAGCCAATAACTGGTCCTCTCAAGAGGAAATGCTGTAGAGAACAAATGTCATTTCTCTGCAGGGAGTAAATGAGCAAGTCTGCTCACTGGGACTTTTCTTTTTCTTCCACACAGAAGAATTTAGTTCACTGGAAACACTGTCTTCCTCTACGTTATATACGCTTCAGTGAAAGTAGGAGAGAGTCTTACTACTTCCGCCTTAAGGACAGAATAACCTTAAAGTTATTCCAAATGGAGTTACGCCTTAAAAGACTGTGTAAAAAGTCTTAACAATCAAACACAACAAATAGCATCATTCATGCAGAATGGAAAAAACGAATACTCAACAGTGAAGTGATGAGCTTGCAGGCGATATACAAATCCAACTTTTTTTTTTCCACAGCCACACAATATGCTACTAAACAGAGATTAATGGGAATGTTTTGTAAGTATAGTTATGGTAGTCCTTGGCTCCTTCCATCCTCAGTAGAGGTTAACCAATACAGAGTGCCATCCTCTTTTAGACAAAATCTAAATTAAAACCAACTTTTGTGACTATTGCTACATATGCTGAAATAATCAGTTTTATTCTCTGCTTACAATTACCCCAAAGCATAAAAGAAATTGCTGGAGATGCTATCAGTTACACACTGCTCACCAGTCTCAGCTATTTACTATGCTAAATTATACAGCTGAAGTAAAAAAACAGAAGTTGTCAGAAATCAGGGCATTTATAGATTGGTAAAGCAGAAGGGGTGGGAGGGATAAGCTAACACCATTAGAAGCAATGGATACCCTTCTTCAGGAGGATAATTCCCTGTGTTATTCAACAGGTAAGTAATTCAACATTTCAGTTATTTGAATAGAATTTAGCAGACGCTATCCTGCGACAGCTACTGTCAAGCACACTACTACTGTTTTGTTGGTCTCACTGCAGTGTTTTGTGTTTGTAGGATAAGAGTCCTAATTTCTAACAGTATCATAAATTGCAAAAAAAAAAAAAAATTTATGTACTTCCATTTGAATTGTAAATGAAGTAAGTTTCTTTTATACCATTTCCTACTTTTTCTTAATGAGTAAACCTCATCTTAAGATTTTAATTTAAAAGTTAATCTTCTAAAAATAATATTCATTAATATAGTTTTCCTTGTATTCCCCTATTACCTTCTGCCCTTTTAGTTCCAGGTTTTCAGTTGTAATGGCCTACAGCTCTACTGCAGGCTTCCTAGTGGAGAAACAAATTTGTGCCAGCTTGCTGCTGAATAACCTCAGTAATGTTCAGTCGCTCAGAACTTCTCCATCTGCGTGTCCATCCATCCAAAGAACCAGATGCTCTGAAAAATGCCATAACCACCTTGCCTAATGTATCAATATCTGAAATATGTTGCTACCATAACTGCCATTTCCAGCTCTACAAGCAACGGCAACAACTGACCTACCTGGAGCCCTCACTTGTTTAGTTGGTCAGGTACAATGTTTTCATTACAAGTCAACTGTTTCTGCTGCCAGAGCTAAAGGGAAACCTGCAAAATGTTTTTATATGATCCCCCCCGAAAATGAAATCACTAACTGGCAGCATTATAGCAAAGATTTCATCCAAATGAAAAGCTAAGGTTACTATGCATAATTACTGATCTGCTATTTCCATTGAATTTCCACTGATAGGCATTTAGACAGCTCAATTATTTTATTATTGAAATTAGATAATGGGATAATTATATAAACTTCCTTTCTAAACTTGTATATATTCCACTGACACAGGCTGCAGAAATATTTTTGCCGAGAACTTGATGACTAAATGTGAACTTGCTTCAACAGACATGAAGAAATGTCCTTAATGCTTTGTTACACATCCGTTCAGCTCTTCTTTTCATTCAACACAAAGATTAATACATAGGATCTGAATCACCAGCTAATCATTTTCCAAAATATTTGGCTAGTAACCTGAAATTTCTTCTGAAAATACCTTAGAAGAAAGTTTTCTCATGTAAAAAAGAAAATGTGTGCGTGATATATAACAATTTCTGTAAGAAACTTAGTTGTGTTTTACTATCGTAAGTCATTGCAACTTTTCTCTATTATACCCCCTTGAGTGAATAGATCAGAACTGATCAGAAGCTTTGGCAAAAATATTAAGCCATGTTCTTAGAAAGAAAATAAAGATGTATATGAATTTCAAGGCTCTGTTAAAATACAAAGTAAGCAGGAAAAAAATATTTCTGATTTACATCTAGCAGACAGATACCCCCAACCAATATGGTTCAAAGCATTGCAAGAGAGGCGTTCATTATATAATCTGGTGAAAGGAGTCCAGTGATTAATCCAACAGAGTTAAGCATCTTCAGTCCCAACTACTACAGTATTAAGAATGTTGTAGAATCAGTTTCAAAGTGACTAAAGAGTGAAAAATTAGTGAAACGTGGTCTTTTCTTTTGTCAAATAATTTTGTTTAAAATGGTTTACTTTTACTTTTGTTGAAGTGCTTTACTATGTACAGCAAATCAGGGTTTAATTAAAAATAGTAATAATATAGTTACAAGTTACATAAGCCAATGAACTGTGTTAACAAATAACACTTGGAAAAGGTGCGTACGCATTTTAGTAGCTTAATTTCTAGTTTTTAAAATCAACATTCCATCACTTAAGCATCAAAGTTTCTGCCTTGGGCAACTATTCACTACTGAAACATCTGTGGGAGCCAAAGTTACTGCCTCCCAACTGTTTGTTACCATTACTCTTTTGCCAAAAATTGCCAGCCCAATAGAACGTGATGTTGCTCAGCAAGCAGAATGGATCATACAAGATTGCCTCATCTTTTACAGTATAAAGTTAGCTAAGTTAAGTTAAATCCAGCTGTTCGTGCATGTTGGCTAATCAAAAGAAAAGGCAGAAACTCTTCTAAAGATGTAATGTGTAGTGTTCAATGTTATGTACGTTTTTGCAAAACAGTAAGAATCAAATTTAAGGATTAAAAGGATTTTTAAACTCACATGAATGTTTGCCTGCACTTTCCTATTCTGAAACAGCTATAAAATGTTAATATTGTCAATCTGTAAGTGATTTGCTTCATTAGGGCTGTTAGATCTTTATTGCTAGGTATTTACAGCTGCTGCAGTGAGAGCAACAGCAAAACTCCACTGCTATGGCAGCAATAAAAGCATCAAGAGGCGTGGCCGTGACACTCGCAGCCCTGTTCTGCAGATATTTGTGCTGTGTTGCTATAAATAGGTACAGGGAATCTAATGAAAACATTCAAGCAAGAAATTTGCAATTCTGTCAGGAGCTTATCCAATGTCTTCACTCGACCCTTCCTCAAAGTTCTCATCTAGAAATGACAACAGCAGCGTTTTGTGTTCAGAACTGGGGAGGAGTCTGGATCTGAATGCTCTAGAATGATTTCTCTTCATCTACTAAAATGATTTGTCCCAATGCAAAAACAACATGTAAAGGAGGACATGTAAGAATTATAACCGTACATTGTGTATGGCTGACACATCAGTTTTGCCATACACCTCACACTGATGGGACAAGTTGACTAAGAATCCACGTCAGGAACACGACATGAGCAAACCTGAGCTGTCAGGACAGGAAAGAGTTAGAGCTGTACTATGCTCAGTTCTTGCCATCTAGAAGTCTTTGGCCAGAGGCGTAAGTTTTGTCCCTAGCATCTGTAACCTGCATTTAGGTGTCTTCGCATCATGAAACTGCACCTTCTTTCTGACATAACAATAATCTCCAGTTATAGTCTGAACTGCAGGAGTACGGAATTAAAATCATGAGTCAGGGTAAAACTCCTATTCAGAGAATATCCTTGATAAAGCAGGAGGGTGTCCTGTCTGTCGATTAGGCCTAGGGAGAGACGATTTTTTATGTAAGGCAGAACTGTTAATTTTAGTCTTACAGGTGGATTCATTTATAAATGCTGACCCTGACATATAATCTTCAATAAAAGCTGTGCTTTTCTATCTAATTTCCATCTTTCAGCTGAGACATTAGCATTCCTTATTCAATGTTCTTCTCTCTCAAGCATTACCTCAGATTAATTGGCACTGTATAAAGTAAGTTGCTGGGTGCACAATGGTAACCATGGTAGCCTTCATACTATCTTCACAATGCATATGTAATTCAGTCCTCAGGAAAACCTAATTAGTATGTAGCATAATATATTCTCTCTAAACACATCAGCATGGTATGAAATACATGCAATCAAAGTGTACGATGCCTACAACCTCCACTGAACTGGGCCACCATTACTGTGCAGTTACATTACAGATGAATATCCTATTAAGTAGTTTTGCTGCAGCATCCCCAACTTGCATAATGCTTCTTCTTTAACTGTATGTCTTTGCTTTATGACCAAAAGGTGGCAATGTTCTACTTATTATCAGCTGGCCTTAAAAAGTCAATAGAACTGTACTCACGCAGGAAGAGTGTAATCTCTTTCCAGCCAAGCATCATTAACAAGCGTGCTTACTAGGTCCCAATACTTCAGTGATGACACCTTCAGTTAAAGTGACACAAACAGTAAAATACCATTCAAGTTGTAATCCAATGAGCTGTATGAAAGTACATTCATGTGTATCTTCTTATAAGGAAAATTAAAAGGCATATGCAGCTTAAAAACAAAGAGTGTTCTCTGTTACTCATCACATATAATCAGGCCTTATTCAGGATATTCTCAACATGTTTATATAAGACAATTACCGCCATGCGGTGAGTGAAAAGTTTCTCTAGCCTGGCTGCTCAGAAGATGCCACGTAGCACTTGAGCACCTAGCACTTTTTACATTTCTTGAAATAAGTTTTTCTGTAGCTCCTTTGAGGTGCCCTCTGTAATTCATGTGGGGATTTGCCAGTTGTGAATACTGAAGTCAGCCAAAACGTCTGCCAATGAGGCCTTAATACCGCACCCACGTGGACAGCATGGAAGAAACAGCGTGCAGCTGTTGTTTTTCTCATTCGTGTATCAACAACTGCATTACTTACTTTAATGGAACAAGTTAGGAATAATCACATGTAGGAATAAACTGCTATCCTGGTGCTGGGCCCACTTCTATGATTACCAAACATAGGGTGTCCCACACCCAAACATTTAGACATTGTTTCCATAAGACACTAAATGAGAAAGCAAAGTGACAAAAGAAAATATGGTTTTTTCCTGGTGTTTTATAGCAAGATGTTTTCCAGCAGTAAAATGGGAACTCTTACATTATTTTGTGTAACTATTTATGGTATTTAGGATGACTGACTGCTTGCTATGGAGTTAAAGCAAAGGCTAGCTAAACAAGGAAAGCCAGGAAAGAGAGGAAGATAGTCTATATAAAGAGCATCCTTACAAATACAATGAATTGTCAGGTTTCTAACTCAAAAGATGGTGTGCACACTGAGGCCAAATTTGGCATCATGATCATTCTGATGAGGCTGCGGAGGAAAGAGTTACAGTAAGAGATCGAGAGAAATACATACATTTTCAAATGCTGCCAGCTAATACCTATTAAATTACTATTAGCTACAAAAAGGAAAATGAGAACTGCTTCTCCACAAAACAGGAGTAACGAGAGTCAGGAGGTGTCCAGACATGTACAGGATAGTCAGTATGTAGAAGATATGAAAGTCATTTAATTCCTGATGCGAATATGTATTGCTTTACTTTACTGATGTACTAGAAATGCTACTTTCATTAAGTGTGGGACATCAGTGTGTCAGATGAAATGCAGACATTTCAGAGAACTTGTTGGGGATCCTAAATCAACTTACCAAATATGATATAAAATATTTGCCTGGCAGTTAATCCATCTTGGCCTGGAATCCCTAGCAATTTTCATGTTTACAAGATTTTACATCATTCTACTCCCTCTACACGTGCCTGAGTGGAAATACTTTCCAACTCATAACAAAAAACTTTGAAAGTGTTACAATATTTTTTGGAAGTATGGATTGGTTTTGATAATACTATTTGACTCTTCTCTTATACCAACAACGTGCTACTGACACTTTTCTCCTGCCAAGTCCTTGTGATGTGGTAGTGCTCAAAAGAGAATGAGCCATAGAATCATAGAACGGTTTAGGTTGGAAGGGACCTTGAAGATCATCTAGTCCTAACCCCCCCCCGCCATGGCAGGGACACCTCCCACTAGACCAGGGACTGTGATGTTTCCACTCAAACATTGCTGTACTGGGTGACGGCCTCTTGTGCCAGTCTGCTAGGGTTAACAGATGCAGATCTCCGTTTCAGATATTTATGGCAAAAGGTAGCATTATGATCATAAAATGCCAGCCACACACATGCTGACAACCCACGTGCATCTGATTCCACACATTTTGACTTTTAGATATGTGGGGGAATGGAAGGAAACAGCATTTATTTCAAGTGACAGTGCTATAAAACAATTTTTCAGGTAAAAATATCATAGATTTCAACTAAACAGAATAACAAGAAAATGTCCTCTGTTAATACTTAACGCTCACATGGACATATCACACTTTCCATTTATCGCCATTATAAAATTTATGTGGCAAAAAAATGGGGAAAACTGGTAAAATAGTAGCATTTTATATGGAAAAGCCTACTAGTTCAGAAAAGCTATTTATGTTCATGTAGGTGATGACAATTATTTCATGCATTTAACATTAGGTTATCTATCATCAAATGCATGGTATGTGACATTAACTTTACATTTTTCTTAAGAAGATACAGTATTTTTTTAGATGTTTTGTCATCTAGTCTCAGTCACGTCATCAATCCTAAAAAACACTCTTAAAGTAGTTCTAATAATTGCTGGGCTCACTAGATGTAGATCCATTCATTTATGACCAGCTGTCCTTGGACACTGGAAACATGTGAATTAGTCATCACAAAACAAAACAATTCCTTCAGTTTCAGGTAACAGAATTTGGGAGCAGAAAGATCACAAATACTATTGCCTACATTATATATTCTGTTTCTATTGTATAAACTCAGCTTTGCTTCATGTAAAATGCCCAGGCAACACTATCTGTGCTGCAAAACATTTTGAACCAACTCTACTAAAAAATGTGTTACTGAGTCTTCAGAATAAGTGCTTTTATAACCCATCCCATGAAAAGTAGATATAGCATGGGGCTGGGGGAAAATGAGGTATTGGATCTTGAAAATGGTAGTTAGGTCCCACAGCGGCTAGTACTAAATGTCTGCGGGAAATCTTGTAAGTATGTAAGTACTAGAAATACAAGTTAAAGTCCTATTATTATCCTAAGTAATATAATTAAGCATTAACACGGTAAAATATTGGCATATTTTAAATGCCTTTCAACTGCCGAAAACAAATTGTCATAGTCATTCATTATTTCACATTAGAAATTCAATTTATTCATCAAGGTTATTTAATGTTTGTAAAATTATTTGACTATCAAGCAATTACTGGAAATTCAAAATCATAATCTTTTTCATAGAGACCTTCTTAAACTACCAATATACCAAATATTTGCCAACTGTGAATATCTACATATACTGAATAAAACGTATAGATGCGTACACTTTCTAGAAAGCAATGCTCCTTTCAGAGTCTCTGGGTTTTGGTACCAAATATATATGGCATGAGTAATTAGAGAAGAATTGCTAAGGTGCTGCAGGAATATGTCAAGAAAATCAATGGCCATAAACATGAAGAATCTAAGAAGGTAAACTGAAAGTAAAGAGTCAAAAAAAAAAAAAAAAAAAGCTGTTTCCACTGAAGTGCAGTGAAAAGGCAACACCATCAGCATTATTTAAACAAAGGAGAAGCTATAGAAGTACCACAAACAGAATTTCACACCAGAGATCTTACACAGAAGTTGGTCTGTTCCTTCAGCCTTACATACCAAGTTTCTGGAAAAGTATTGTGTTGCCACAAGTTTCAGATGCAATTCCAAAGTATGATATAATGCAAGATGCCTACAGATACTAACTCAGAACCAAGCAATGCTGTTAAAATATCGTAATGATTTGCAAACCAGCAAGGTTTTATGAACCAATTCAGATCATCTCCAATGGGTTTTTTTTATGTACTATATATATATTTATACAACAAAAGAAAAACGAAATCAGTACAACAGCATTAGTCTCTTTAATGTCAGCATACTTCTGTTAAGACTTCTGCCTTACTACACCTTAAAACTTTCTGAACATTTTGCAGAATTTCTGAACATTTTGAAAGTGTTCAAAAGAACTTACAATGTTGCAAGTTATTTTCCTTATTTGGGGGGATCACATTATTAGAATTAGATACATACTTTGCAGCAATTCCCCTAGTCTGCACGTACAAATAGAGGCTCATGCTACCTGCTATATAAACATCACATAGTCAATCCCTTGCCCCAAGAGCTGAAACTAAATACAGTCAATATATGGCGCAGATACGAGTTCAAGTTCCAGAAGTCATATTTAAAATATATAGTAAACCTTACGTTGATTTATATTCAGAGTTCTAGCTACAACATTCACAAAGATAAAAATCACGTAAGAGCTTCCCAGTCAGCTTTCAGTCCAAGACTCCTTTCCTACGCTCATGAGTGTAAAATACTCACTTCACCTTTTTTGTTAAGCAAGATGCTATTAAAGAAACTTAAGGAAAAATAGAATGAAGTATCCTATATAACAGAGTTCCATACAAATGGACAATCAGGGAGACAATTAGTGGCTTATGCTACATGCAAAATAAGGCCTCCATTAGAAAAAAGGTTAGTGACCAGAACTGCCCAAGTGGCAACAAAAGGCACAATACAAAAGCCTCCCACTAAGGTGAACATCTACAAACTGAGGCCCATCACTATGGACTTGTTTTTACTAGATCGCATTGTAGAAGGTGTAGAATGTCTCTGAGCATCTTCTAATTGCTATCAACAATGTTATGTTAGTAGGTGCTAGTACAGCATATTCTGTGATACAAAATTACACACCATTAGATCCATTTAAAAATAAGTGTATTTAAGGTGTGTTGTAAAATGCAGTAATGATTAACTGCGATGCCACTGAGAAAGAGTCACTCAGGAACCGAGACTTTTCTTCTTGGTTTACAAATCCTGTCATTTTTCACTATAGCTATGAGTTGTCATTCAGGGGAAGCTGTCATTGTACTGATACACTGCAACAAGAGCTCCAGGGTAATTGTGCAGATTAGGAAACAAAATATTCATGTCCCATTTGAGCGAACAGAAAAATTGTAAGGCAAATTTGTGTTTGGTTAACTTCATAATGTAGCTTGTCTTCTGACATATTCCTGTGGGAACTGGAAACCCAAAGGTATGAGTTACATGAACTGACTTATTTTGGATACTTCCCATGTTATCACTAATTCAGAAGAGAGATTTTCACATGTAACTCCCTGTCCTTTACAGGGCTTTAATCACTTAAAATGTTGACTGCAAGTTCACACTTACCAGTTTCTGGAAACAAGAGAAGGCAATGGATCAGGCTCAACAGTGCAGCACCTGAAAACTGAAACCAACAGACATCTGTTAAGAAGTAGCAGAAATTACAAGTGGGAGAATAGAAGCGTATAAGTAACTGTTGGGGTTTTCTTCTTGCAGTTCCCTGAAGGTTCCAGAAAATTTGGAAAAAAAAAGTATTTTTATCAAAACCAAATAATATGCCATAAGTAGTAATTTTCCTGCAGTTTACTGAATCTTGAGGAAAAACAAACTTAATAAAGGTCAGACACCTGAATTTTCTGCCAAGGTAACAATCTCTGTGTAAGAGTCTCCAGTCTATCTGGAGAAATCCTGAAAAACATCAGAAGGAAGGCAGAAAGAAGCTTATGCCACCATGATAAAAGCTACTAGCAAGGGATTATTCTCTCTCCTTTTTCATTCACAATGGTGTTCCTGGGAACAGATTTATTTTGCACTCACAGTGTCTAATAACAGCTGTTATTCATTTCTTTTCCCACTATCCTGACACAGTAATGTTATCCTACTTAACTATGCAACTCTTTCTGACTTAAAAATGCACCCACCGTGACATTCCTTAATACTGTAACAAACTGGCAGTGACCTAGGACTTCACGGCTGTTACCAGTGCACACTCCAGTTGATTTAACTCCCCCCAAGTACTAATGGAGAGAAGTCATTACAATATAGTTGCTACAAAATCTATAAAACATAAAATGCCCAATTTTAATGCCAAGATTGGCAGACACTTTACCTTTAGAGACAAGTATTTAAAGTAGCCTTTAAGTAGAAGAATTGCTCTGGGGGTGGGGTTTTTCACATTAGTATACTGATATTTCTGAGATACTTTCATAGCTCCATTTCCGTCTCATGTCAATTGTTGGGATCCAAACAGTGGCTGAAACAGTTTTGGAAATGTTGTGAATGAACACCTCGATCAGGACTCTACATTAATCAAAAATGCATAAATTGGAGTTCAGAGCCCTGAATTAAATTCCAGCATTATTCTTTTGGTACCAGAAAGGCAACCTGTTTTCCAGGTCACTTGCACCTGAAGACAGAAGGTAAGAAAACTTTTTGAACAAATCTAAATTAAATTGTAGGAAAGAAAGGACAAATTCTAGTATCAAAATGCTACCACTTTATCAGTCTTTCTCTACTGTACGATGTACAACATAATGTTGGGGTGTAACAATGTTACAGCCAATGTAAACAAGTCTCATTTCCACAGAACTACCCTTCTGCTTCTATTTCCACTATGCTTCTGTTGGTTTGTTAAACTTGCCGTTTCACCCATCACATACCTCCTCAGACAGATCACAAATGATGGGTAGAGAGATGATTTTCTTAAGAGAACTTCTTAGTCATTATTAAGCTCCACAAAGTACACTTATTTCTAAATAGATTTGACTGGGGGGTAAAGGGAAGAAGACACTAAAAGAGTAACACCCTTGTCCACAATTCCTATTTCCTTCTAAGATCAACAGAGACTCATTTTAAACAAACTTCTTTTTTAGTGACTGGTTATTTTTTAAAACAGATGCTACGTGTAACTAGAAATGTTCATTTGTTTGTTGCAAAATATTTTTAAGCATAAAAAATTACATGTTTCTACCCGTTACTACTTCTTCTCCCTCTGATAGTCTAAAAAGTCAGGCACTTACTAGATACCCAACTTTCAATGTAAAGTTCCCTGAGCTTCCCATGAATTTCCCTTTTTATGTCCAAACCATCACGTGTATGCAGGTCGGTACAGTGGACCTGGTGAACTGGTGTATAGTTTAAAAAACAAACAAACAAAAACCCCAAACAAAACCCAGGGTGGGTGGGAAGGAAAAAAACAAAGAAAAAACCTCCTACATTGGAAGAACCTCATTCAGGCAGAGTTCATACCGTTGCAGTTGAGAGCGCAGAACTCAGCTTGTGCAGCAGACGCACACACACCCCCCTGCAATGTCGCCTCATGTGTCATCAGTGAAGTCATCCGAGATGCAGTGGGCCCTCCCTTTAATAACAGAAGCCTTCTCCTAAGTGAATGAATGAAAACAAAGAAAAAAACAATTTAGATAAAAGTTACGAGCTTTTAATTTATCTGAAATTAAAAAAAACCAAACAAACAAAAATCCCCAACCCAAACAAAACACCAAATCCAACTGAAAACTTGCAGTGATTTGATGTAGCTTAATATGAATCAATAACACAAGCTAGAAAATGGAATAGAGAAAAACAAAAGGAAACTAGAAAGGAATCTAAACTATCAAGCCTTATTGGAAGCAGAAGAGTTGGGGGTGGAAGGCAGCGACAATGATACCAGTCGATTAGAAAACAAAGAGGAAAAACAAGCACTAATAACACTAAACCCATGTATGTAATGTCATAGGAAAACTGAACTATAAAAAGAAGTACTAAAGCAAGATATATTCCGAAAACAGAGCAAATACTAATCATAAATGGATTAGTTGATCCCTTCTTATGGGTGAATAAATTGGATGACTTCTGAAAAGCTTACTTCAGCTGTATTTTTCTATGATCTGCAGCTGCTATAGCACAAAAAGTGGTACTTGAAAGAAAGTTTACTTGTATTAAAAATTAAAAGCTTATGTCTCTCATTTAGGCAAACACCGTAGTAGTTCAATTGGCACTAAAGTAGTTGTTTACTCAGTCTTGTTACCTATTCTGCAAGTTTTTATAACCTTCTAAAACATGAAGTGGCACACTATAATAGCTTTTCCAGTTTTCTCTCAAAATCCTTCCCAAACAGTAGCTTAATCCCTTTAAACACAATGTCCAACATTCCCTGCATGCACTGACAACGTGGAATGTCTTCCAATAATAAAGAAAAATAACAGCATGGTATTTATTTTATTTTTCATTTCTCTTGAGCTGTAAGTCATACTTGTAAGATAACGATTACTTCATGAATGATTAATCCATCATGTAATTAAGATAGATAGAAGACACAAATTTTAAGTTGCTTATTCTACATCTTCATTGCCAAAACAGGCGGATGGCTTCCTTTTTGCAATTTCATGCTGATTACATTCTGTATGAACATGAAAATCTTAATCAGTGGGAGTAGCCTAAATATTTCTAAAGACATAAGCCACAGAGGAATATGTCAGCCTATTCTTTCAATAACAAAATGAAATAAAATAAAGCAAGGCAAAAAGCTGGAATAAGCATATCATAAGTATTTTTCGGAGGACACACTCTTTATATGGTATTTTTGTTCATCACACAAATCGCCTGATAGGCATAAAGTGGGTGAGCAGCGGGTGAGAAGCCTAGTCTGATTCCTCTTCGATTTTCTGAGATTATTTTGCTCTTACTGGAACAGCCGAAATGAACATACAGGGTTTTTTTGTTTGCTTCACAAAATGAAAGCTTGTATTTCCCTTGACTTTCTCTATTACAGAGCGTATAATCAAGCTCAAGCTGTGGACAGCACTTTTTCTCTGTACTGCAGTCATTACCAGGAACAATACTGGCAGTCAGATACAGCAATACAATCCAGTACTCTATCTCCTGGCTAAATCCACATATGAATTTGCATTAGATATAATCCAGCAATAAAAGGCCATATTTGAAAAAAGACTGTTTGGATGAGTTCCTCATCTACATTTAAAACACAGGAGAAAGAAATCCAAGAGACCATTTAAAATAAAAAAACGCACATTCAGATTGGGAACATCTCAACATTGGAAAGATTTACAATTCAGTTTTCAAACTTAACAAAAATACCAACCTAAAGCCACATTTTTTAAAAAAGAACTACATTTTAAGGTCACATAAAGCTTCTGAAATACAGTGTAATAAATAGAGAACTACCCTGAATTCCATACAACTCTGTTTTTATGCGGACTGCACTCAAAAATGAGATGGGCTTTTTGTACATTGCTTGGAAAGCCATCATTATGTCAACAGTTGTTCTGTATAATTTTGGTACCTACTGCTGAAAACTGCTACATAATATAAAAATTAAAAAAAAAAAAAATTATATGAAGTTTCGCATTCACCAGGGTCAGGGGAAATGCTTTATTGTGTAGGAAGTTCATTTCATGTTAGCTTTCCCTTAATTCCTTCTGCATTTTCTGTATTTTATCTGTCCTGCTGGTTTTAACAGGAATTATAAAAAAAAATAACTGGTCACTTACACACTGGGACCCTAACATATAGAAACAAAGACGGACTTAAGTGAAGCAAACTGGGGCAATGTGAATGCAGCAGAATGTAGTGATTACAGTAGGAGGAGCTTCGAAATATTGGAAGCAATCCTTACTTTTCAGAGGTAAGACGAAGAGCAAACAAGACAAGGCACAAAGTAAAAAGTTCTACTGTATGGCTTCTCCTCCTCTTCCATTTGCTTACTGCAAAACAGTGTTACTTTGCATCACGTTCTTCGATTGTGGGGGGGTGCGTGTTTGTTTTTTACAATTATTGTGGTCAAAATTCCAGCTGAAATTAAAGTTAACTGAGCTCAGAAGGAAATCTATTCAGCTATAGCCCTGTTTAAGTACTACTGTCTTCTTCCCAATTGCTTCTACTTAAACATGGAGGAACGACTCCTAAAAATAAAAAAAGGTGCATTTGAAGTCACTTGGTATCAGTGGAATCAGAAAACATCCCCTACTTCTTAAGCAGAATTGGTCAGGGGAGTACTGAATCAAGGGTAAAGAAGCAGAGGTAGTACCTAGGTGAAAAATAAGACCACTGGTCAAATTTGTAGCATTACTTAACTCACTAGCTCACAGACACTTTAGGCAAGCAAGAGATTTGGTAGGTAGATTGTCAACTGATATTACTTCCAATAGCTCTCGCGAAACTGACTTACCCGGCTTTACAGTAGCTTTTGATCTCTGAGAACGAAGGATTTTCAGAATTCCTTTAAATCTCAAAACTATGAGGAAAGCTATATATTTATAGTTCACGATGACAGGAAACACTGAAATGGAACACAATTCATTCTCAACAAAGGGAGAAAGATAAACAAACACAAACCAACCAAACATTACAAAAATTCACACTGCAAAAATAAGCTTTTAACCATCAAATTCAAAATGGAAGATTTTAGTTCAGTCTCTCAGCTCCCCATTACCGATTATTGTCCATTAACTTTCCAGGTAACTGTCATGCTGCAACTTCACATGCACATTTTTATTCAGTATTTTTTATTATTGTAATGTCTTTTTTAAAATCTGTATAAATGAAATCCACAAAGAGTTTACATTTACTGCTGCTAAATCTTTTTAGCAGAAAGTATCTAGAAAAAGAAGTCATAATTATTTCATAAAGAAATGAAAATAACATGCAATCCGTGTTCTCATATAGCCTTTCTTCTCTCCACTCTCTTTCAGAAAACTTTTAAAATCTAAAAAAGAAGTAAAATCAATGTCATAAGTATTAGCTTTAAAAAGAGAGCAACACAAACTCAGGAAGGAAAAAAACCTCATTCCCACTGTCCTTGAGATGGAGAACAGAGAGCTACAAAATCATTTTCAAATAAAAGCAAATAGATGATGCTATATAGAAAAAAGACATTGAAAAAAATCACAAACATGAACAAGGAAGATGCTCATCTCTTCTTTTCACTCCTGTAATTTTAAAATCCATGTCTTACTCTGACAATTTTACAGTGTAGTACATCGAGGTGTGTCTTCATATTTGACTTCTGGCACGAAGGACACCAGCTGCCTGGTAAAAAAGTCTCAGTTAAAAGAAATTATAATTTTAAATTAGAACTAGCAAAAACATAGTGTCAAGAAGGATTTTTCAAACAGTATGAAAAGGCAGGCTGCTTGCTGAACTTTTCAGTCTTTTCTTTACTGAATGCTTCATTCTACATCTTCCATTTTGGTTATCTTTGATTTGTTTTATATTCACAATGAGCAGTCTGAACACAAGAAGAGAACATGGAAGGTGGAGGATGTTTTCAACATAACAATTAAAAAATTCCTAACATGAAAGTTCTCTCTCTAAAAGTTGCAAATCCAAGGAAAGCTCTCTTCTCCCTAGACAAGTTTACTACCATAAACTACTAATGCATTTATCTGCTATTTAGTCAGTGTTCTTTTGGAGTAAAGCATACATACTCATACTGAGGGTCTGAGCCTTTTAAATAATACTGTGTTACAACTACATTCGAAGATTGCTTTTCTAAACCATACATATAATTTCTGGTAGTACTTAAAACATTCATCCAAATAAACAAGCCTTAAGGGCACCTGACGGTTCAGATGTCTGGGTAGCGTTGTGACTGACAGCAATTGTGCACTACTTAGAAGTCAATTTAATGTGTATCTAGTGAACAATATTTTTAAGGAAGTCCCTTAACTCCTGCAAAATTGGAGACCTAGCCAAGGTATCAATTAGAGGTATTAGAGGTATCAATTTAAAAAAGTCCTAGTCCAGCCTCTACTGAGGGTTTTGTGAATATCAAGTTTTCTTTTACCATCAGCACCAGAAGTTCATAGTAATTACAGCCTCCTCACTCCCCCAGAGACAAGGTTTAAGAGTTCAAGCAGTACAAAGCTAACACCTCCTACGTAGTGTTACCTTGTGGGAAAGGAAAGGTAGAAAGCTGTTGGAAGTGTAATAGTGGGAAAGAAATGAGAAACAAATTTTGCATCAGCTGATTTTGTTGCGAACTTTTTCTCCTTGTTGCTGGAAGTTAGGTTAACAGAAGTCAAAGCTACCAAAGTAGCCCTCCATGTGTTCTAATCTTCAAAGAATTACCACGTGCACATACTACCAATACGTGTCAATTTTAGACTTTTTGTAGATATTTGGATGTGGAGATTTGGCATAACTTCGGGACAGATTTTAATCAGGAAATAAGTTTACTTGAAGAACTTGTTCTCCAGCACTCCAATATCTATATCTGCATGACAGATTAAGCGGCACACGGGAAAATCAAGATGGCATTTTTCAAGGTGGTTTTGCTATGCTAGTAATGATCCTTACCCGTCAGCTTTGCCAGTAGGAGCGACTGAGAATGTGTTAAAGCGAGACCAGATATATAATGACAGAGACAAATGAGACAGAGGCTTCACGAATGTGGTGCTGTCGCAGTACAGAATCCAACTGACATTCTCACTACAACAGACACAAAGCACTTTTTTTTAGTTAAAAGACTGAAAATAGACAGAAAAAGGCAATCGCAAAATACAATATGCATTTAAAGAATCACTGAGGAATGTTGATTAAAACATTTTACCCTACTTATTACGCATACGCTATTCTGAATTCATAGATTTTTGAGAACTCAGACTAATTTTACCATAATGATCGTCTTAAAGATGGTGGTTAATAGAGAAATATAATGCTTACCAGTACTGTGGAGGCTGAAGTTACATGATGGAAAACGAAACACCATGTAATTCAGATTTTTAGATACTGAACTAATTTCATAGAAAAGAAAGCTTGCATATTTAGCAGGAAGCTATCAAAATTCAAAATAGAAGCCAGCTTGAAATAAATTATGTCTTATTTTAGTGGGCAAATTTTGTTTAATTGCACTTCTGAATGGATTCAGCTTTTAATGGAAGATAAAGTTTTCAGTGAGCAATGCATAATAAAAAGCATAGCACAATCACAGCACAATAAACACTCCCACTATACATATACTCAATCTAGAGCATTATGATTCGAAGATATCACTTATCCTTACTAAATCAGGGGAATGTTTTGAGATGAAATTCAAGCTGAATGCTTCTCTGAAGGACGTTCAAATCTTCCTATAATACTTAAACTCAATTCACCCTGATGCTCTTCCCCATTCTGTCCTTATACGCTGAAATCAAACAACTACTTTAATTATTGCAATATAAAAAAAAACAGTATTTCAGAGCGCTGGGGCCCTTTGGAGTGGTATTTGCCCAGAGTTAACAAATGCAGCGAGAGGAACTCAATCCTCTCAGCTCTATAGATTGCTACATAGAGGAAAACCAGAAGTTTTCATGCTTCTTATGGGAAAACTCTGTCTGGCTGCCGTTCTTCCCCAGCTCTCTCCCTGCTAAGAAACAATTGATCTGTCAGTGCTTCAAGATGAGCTGATTAAACAATCCCAGGGCAAGGATTACAGCCTGGTATCTTCTAGTCCACTTCCTTGAGCAACATTTCTTTTCCCTCTTTCACACGAGCGATTTACCATATTTTATTCTTTTGTTTGTTTTGAAGTTTGTTGTCTTTCCTCATTAGAGACATTTGCATTCCTAGGGAAATGTGCACCTGATTTACATATTTGTTAAATCCAGAAATATAAACAGTCTTGAGTATTGGTACATTGACAGAACGTCATGATGTAAATAATGCAAGAGAGTCTCATAACAATTTCAACACATATCTCTCAGGGTAACTTGTACAAGTGCTCTGTGTTGTGGCATTATTAAGAAAATTATTTTGATGCAAGCCAAAAAGAGAGAGAGTTACAAGTAAAACCACGTTAACTTATAATTTTGTCCAACTTACCACAGAGAAAAGAATCAAATGGGTGAGGGGAAAACATATTAAAAATCAAGTGAGATATTTAAAGAAATAGATTGAAAGTTTCCACTGCCTCGAGAATACTGCTGTGCTACTGCCAGGTTTGCAGAGATGCCTCTTGAGGGCATAACAGTCTAACCGCAAGAAATCCCGTTGAGTCACAACATTTTGAAGAGTTGAGTGTACACTACTTGAATCCATCAAAGACTTTCTTTGAACTCTGTAGAGTTTTACACAATTGCCATGTAATTCTCCTTTCAAGAGAGAAGAACATACTAAATATCAAAAGTTTTTCACAACTTCTCAGCCCGTATTACCATCAGCTGTGCTGCACAGATTATTAGACTTTCACAAAGACTGAAAACAGGCTTTTTGTAGTGATTTTAAGTTATAGTTGTTACAGCACAAGTATAATTATTGTAGGAAATAAAAGCATTAGCCTGGATGCCAGTCATGAATGGCAACATTTTTGCCCTCCAAAGCTTAGAAAAAAGTCTTTAATATGCAACCAACAATGTTATTTGACCTTTAGAGGTCAAAATTATATAAGTCACATTACCAGAGTCCGTTTTCAAAACCTCCTTTTATCTTAGCTATACTTTTTAAAAAAGGGGTGTTAAATAAAGTTAACTCTATATACTCTTACAAAATAAAAAACATGCTTACTTTTTCATAAAGCACTGAACTTCATAACTTCATGTATTATCTGTTGATATAAAGAAGCACATAATCATTACTGCTAATTATAGAACTCCACAAAAATTTCTTTATTTTCTATTTATTACCTCTGCAAAAATAGGGGTAATTTTAAAGTCAGATACTGGTATAAATATACTGATAGTATTCTTATATTATAAACATAATACTACAATTATGGCTTTGAATTAATATCTCAGATTCAGTATTTAGAATAAAATGTGTATAGTGAAAAACAGAATATGGTTGCTCAGAAGACTGATCAAAAATAGAAGCCAACTTGAAAAAACAACAAACCAGATACGGCTTAAAAGGTAGGTTTGTCATCTATTTTTTCCTCCAAAATCTTTAAATCAAGTTAAATATGAAATGTGACAGATGAAACAACCCCAAAATAACGATAATGTAGCATTTCTTGTATTGCTCCCGATACAATAGACTACAGCATTTTCAAGCCTTTGCTCATGAGATCTTTACCCTAGTCTGATTTGAATAGCTTGCTAACTTTTTTTTTTTAAGCTCAAGGGCATACTGGGAATCAGAGTGTTATGTAATTTTCCCAAATAGGAAGATTTCCATGACAAAGGCAGACAACTTAGCACAGCGCTGTGTGAAATACAAAGCTGATGGCTGAAGCTGGAAAATGCCAAGGTTGGAGCACACAGTTTATTCACGCATTCATCTTGCAATATTGCCGTGAGGCGACTGTGGCACCAGCGAAGGAGCCGGCAAGGCAACAGCAGTTCACAGTGGTAGGTGTGGGGCTGTACCAAGTTGTCTGGGGTTAAATGGGCTACGGACTGCTAATGGAAACCGAAGTCCAGGACAAACAAAGGAATACTTTTGCCTTAGAACAAATCTTGAGAAATGGTGCCAAGGAATTCGAAGTCCTGAGTTACAGCAATAGCGTCCCATTAGGAAATCACACAGCATTAATTTAAACTATATTTAGAAGTAACAGTGAGATGACATATTAATGCTATCCCAATATCCATCTCCTCTCAGGTACTCCACAGCAAAGCTACTACATTTTCAAGATTTTCATTACTTTATCTTCAAAACTCCTGTGTATGTCAAAGCTCTCATGTCAAGGATAATTAATTACTTATGTCTGACCTAACTGTGACTAGGAATTTTTGGAATAGGGTTAATTATACACAGAAGCCATTCTCTTATGCTTCCAATCTTGTGACTTGCCCAGACGCCCAATCTAAATTTCAAATGATCAAACCTAACCTGGATACTTACAAAGTTGAAAGAAATAGCCAATTTGTAGTTGTCAGTCTTCATCATTTCACTTGTCTGGAAGAAAAAAAAAATAAAAAAAATCTCACCACTTAAATAATATTTATGCTACTTGACACACATGGGAAGTACAAACAGCCTACAGCTGCAAGGAAATCAGTCTCTTCGGATGCAGTTTGCTTCATAAAACTAGTTTACTATTATATGCATATAATAAATAATTTCCACGTTGAGAGTTTATCATCTATAAGAACACACTTAACCTTCATGTTCCTATTTACGTTACTAAGTGCTACCTCAGTTTATGTGAACACACACGTCTAACTTTTCCTCTCTAAACCTCCCCCTCTATGCTCTAGCATTTTTTGCTTTCCAGAATAATTCCACCATTTCTAGTTTTGCTCAATATTTTATAAAGGCAAGGGGCATTTATAAGGCAGATTTACAGAGCCTGCAGTCAGCTGGATTTCTGCTTGTGTGTCAGCTGAATGTATTTTCTTAGTATAGTGTCTATATAGTTGATAGCTGCGGTCAGATAACAACAGAAAAGTAATAGCACTAGGAGGCATACGAGCAACCTAGAGAAGTTATGTCGATTTAATGGGGACGGATTGTCCCCTGTGAAATTTTTAAAGCATAATATACAAAACAGTGAGTCATTGGTTGAGAAAGCAGCCAGTTCTGTTACAGAACAGCTTTAGAAAAGCCGTTATCACCTCAGTAAAAGAGGTGAACCAGAAAGCTGGAACATTGACTCAGCAAATTAATGCAGGAGCACATGTTCCCACACATGCTGGAACTTTGAAGACTGATTTTCAGCTACAGTTATGAAATACAAAATTTCAGAAGCGTTACCTTGTAGGTTACAGAGAGCTATAAGTAAATTATTGCTTACTGAAAAGCAACCGTGGCTCTAGAGCTAGATTATACGATGTTGATTTTCATTAATAATTGTCCTAAAAGTAATTTGAATGTTAATGAGAAAGCAAAGAAGTGAGTTCTCAAAATCAGTAGGAATTCTGTTGTCCACTTGAAAAAATGGATGCTACAGAAATCAGCGATAGCATTTGCTGCTAAGATTTCAAACACTACAAATATTAATTATTCTTTATATTACCCGTGAAATCACACATGATTAGGAAAGTCAGCATACTATGTAGTGTGTATAATATGTAAACTTAAGAATGCTTTAGGTTAAATTTTTCTTTTCATGTACAGCTAGATGTTAGCTTCTGCTAATGTGCTTGCCACGGTAGACAACACACTCAATTGCATGTTTTACATGAAAGTCTTCAATCTTTTCATACATTGTCATACCGCATGCAGGGATGTGCATGTTTGATAGAAATTTTTTCTAGAAATCCAGCCCCATTTTCCTTATATGTGCTGTGCTTAAATTCCTGTTGCTTTGTTTTGAATTCTTTCCTTACACCGGAAACATAATTTATTAGAAAAGAGTTCAAAACTACAAGCAACACGAACATCGTGGTTTACTGTGAAAATGGGTAAGAGCACTGCAACAGTTCTTTATCATTGCTCATTCTTCCAAAATGACAACTTTATATAACACTAAGAAGAGCTGACTGCTTTCTATCCTGTTGTACTGACGGTTTTTGGCATAGGCAATTATGACTCAATTTAAAAAACCCAAGCGAGAGCATTTGCGCGTGAACACTAGAGACGGGCCAGCTCTTTTTTAATCAGCTATTAAGCATAACAAAATAGCATTTGAGTCCTGCCTGGTCATTCTTCACCTTCCAGATTATCTGAAAAAAAGCTAGCACGCAAACGAGGGAAGTTCAAAAAATGAAAATAGAGCAGAGAAGAAGCAGAGTGAGAAAGACTGAGAAGAAGCCGTGATTGCAAACAGTAGTGGAGAATGGTTAATATTGAAAATCTTTCCATGACAGAATACTTATTCTAGATGAAGCAGCACTTGCTTTCACTAGAAACAGCCATTTCTTTTTCATGCATCTTTCCAAATAGGATAAACTGGAGGAGGGAAGTTGGTAAATTTTATCTGCATAATATTTCAGGCATCGTGTGACAGCGTATTTCTCACCAGCTTCCCATCCTATGCTACATCCCACAGACTAAACGGTTAGAAGCCTGTCATATTAATAAAACCAGAAATACTAAGGCTGATCATCCCAAAATCAAATGATTTGTGACCAAACAAAACAAGAATCGTAGCAATTATTTTTGCCTATGGGAACAAATTTTCATTTTTTACTCCTAAAACAGAGTAGCAAGCTTCCAGGAGCAGTGCTGTGCACTACCTGATTGGGGAATCTTTCAGTCCTGGAGTACGCAGGCAGTCTAAGGGAGTGTGTGCGCTAATTGTCACCTGCTACTTGCATTTTCCTTATTGACCATCTGGCTTCCAACTAAATAGCTAGTGGGGCTCCTGATGTCAGTTATTCTCCTAAAAGAAAAAAGATTAATCAGTATTTTGGTCCTTCTGTGGTAATAAGTGAATTACCTGTAGACACTGAGACTTCTCTTCCATCGTCTCCAAATATATCTTTCTCCAGTACCGGGGCAAGATTTGCAAAACTGCACTGTATTGCTTTGTAAAGGGAAAACATGAAGTTGTGGTGAGAAATGAGACTCGCTCCCCAACAAACAGTTGCCAAGTTCTCCAACAGTCTTTCCTGGAAATAGATTGTTCTTTTGCAATCAGCTAAAAGCAAAACAAGAAAACCAAACTATTCTTCTGTTGAATATCAAGGTTGCAATTCAACCTTCCACTGCCGTTAACTGACCAAGGTATTTCATAATAGCCACTATTAAGTTCAAGTATGATGTCTTCTTCACTTTAGGAAATGACGGCACCCAGGAAGATGCATTGCTTCACAAGTTTCGCTGACCCACTGCCCACCCTCTATGTGTCACTTGGGCCCCAACAATTCAGCACAGCAGACAGTGAATGCTGCTACTAAAGCCGCTCTAGTTTTTGCTGCCACTGAAACTGTCACCACAAAGTGTCACTGGGATAAGAAGACATTTCGTATTCTGTCTTACACAGGGGTGCTTTCAGTAGCTTTTTCATCTTTAGAAGCTGATAGCTAAAGAACAACACTGCAGAATTTACAGTACTTAAAAAAAATTGAAAAGCATTTTAATTGACTATGTGCACATTTGTGCTGCTGACATCAGTACATATTTGGGACAAGTTGCTTTGGAAATACAAAGAGAGCTGACAACTCTTGGCACGCCAATTCTCTATAGCTCAGACAGTGCCTAGGCTCAGAAATCCTGTGCCTTATATCAAAATAAGTGCAGATAGCACAACTGGTCATAACTCCTGATATTAATTTATATTACCCTTGATGCACTTCCCCTCTTCTGCTGCATAAGTGCATTAGTCTTTTTGGAATCATTTGCAGGCTGGTTCGTGGTAAATCCTGTGACCTTAGCTTTCTATCCGAAATTCAGGCCTCTGCTCTACACTTCCTAGACAGATTGCCCACTGACTTCTGTGAACTTCAACTTATTTTCCTAAACATGCAGAATATGATTGCTTCCTCTTATCAGGTATAAACACAAATTTATTAATGTTGATATATTAAATAAATATTAATACTAGATTTACAGAAGAGTTTTTAAAATGCATCTAAAATTACAAATGCCTTAACTGAGAGAATTAAGAGTTAAATCTTCCTATACCATATGCTTGTGCTAGATGTTGCCATTGCTCAACACCTACTTAATTAGGTACTCCTATTTGAACAGCTATTTAGGTACACATGGGATGAGCTCTCTGTTAAAGGATTACCTAATTTGGAACTGTTAGGAGTAATCAGAAGAGGAACCAGCTAGTGTCACAGCTTCAGAACCGTGTCAGTGTCTTGCAGAATGTGACACGTATTTTGGTCACCATTTCTGAATACATTCAGCAGCCCTGGATTGTAGAAAGCCACAGGATTTCTATTGCCAGAATTCCCAAGCATCTACAGCAGTAAGTTTATTTAAGCCCCCATTCCAATTTAATTCCATCCTCTTGTTTCTCAGTGGACTTTCTTCTCTGAAGTCAAAACAAAACCCAAGGCAAAAATCAAATTCAATCTACCAGGCTACACTGGACAAACCAAATATGTTGGGGAAACAGGATGGGGGTTTGCCTAGTTATTGCTTTCTCAAAGAGTCAGACAGCAAAACTAATTTTTCCTTGTCCAAACTTTTTGCTGATACCAGCTTATCACAAAGAATCAGTAGTCTAGAACAGCTAAAGCTCTGGCTCAGCCTGTCTCAGACAGCACTTGTGGATGCTATTGATGTTATTCATGTCTGTGTATCATTTTCAGACTTGGCAGTTGATTTCTACCTCCAGGTCTGAACTCAGAAATCTAGGTTATTCTGAAACTGAGAATATCTATGTTCTGCACCTTTAAGTATTAATCTGTTTATTATGCAATTAATTTTTTAAAAGTTGGTAGCTTAGTAAGACATTAAAAATAATTAGTTTTTTAATTATTTTTAAATTATTAATGTTAATCAGAAGTTGGTATTTTTTCCGCACCCCATGATTTCCTCTGTTATTGACAAGTGACAAGGGGATTCTTCTTGTCAGGCATCCTGGATTACGGAATAGCACCAAACAGCTCTAGAACTTAAGAGTATGCATTTTGCGGGGAGCAGGGGACTTTCCACACAGGTAACATGTTGACATGTAAGACAGTGACAGAAGGCTGAAGTCAGCAGTGCTTGCCGTAAGGTTCAAGAGACCAGTCAGACCCTAAACCAGTTCCAATCCAGCAGAACGTGCATTTAGTCATCTGTCCCAGTCTAAGCACTTGGCTTGAAATCTGAGGCAGGTTATTCAGAAAATACTTCCAAAAGCACACACGGCACATTATTCTGTCTGAACAGTGGAAGAGTTGTGCTCATAATAGCAATTAAAGGGCCTTTTGCCTTTGTTAACCTTCCAGGTGAGTAGTAACACAGCTAGAAAATAAATACAAGTGTCCACATATCTCAAGACAAACTACATATAAACATGTAAATTAAGAGCTTTACAGATTTATAAGTATATGAGTATTCTTTTATTTCCAGATAAAGCACTTATGGATGAGCCAGTTTTGCAATCCACAACCCAGTAAGTAAGCGTAATTGAATGCCCAGTCATACATGTAGTCAGTGAACACTTTGCTATTAGGATAAAGACTGATAAATACTTTAGAACACACTGTAACCTATATTTTGGCAGCTATCCTCTATCTTTGACACGCTAATTATAAAAAACGGCATTGTGATCTTACAAACCACAGGGCAGAAGTGAAGAAGGAATACCTATTCTGAAAGAAATATTAAAATAACGTTTAAGAAAAACCCCAGAGGTCTTTTGCTGAAACATGTTAGCATGACGTATCTCATACATTGCAGAAATTAAGACATTTTTGTGTTCAGAAATTTCACAATCAAATCTCACAACATAGTTTTCCCTGAACCTGCAAGAACATGACATTTTCGTCACTGAAGATTACATGGTTTGTATTGGTCTATTTTCTTTTCTTTACACTAAACACACATTAAATAATGCAAGAATCGTCTGTTGAAATGGCTTACCCTCTGTGCCATTTTTCTTTTTGTCAGAAGTATATTCTTCTACACTCTTGGAGCCTTTTGTCTGCTTTTGCTTTGCCCTGCAAAGATATTTTTCTAATCAATTAAGTCAGTTGCAACTAATAGTCTTGAACAAAGTGAGCATTCTTCAGTTTGCTAGAAGCTGAAGTGATATAAGCAATAGAAAGCTGCAAAAAGGGGCAGCTCGCATTGATGAAGACAAATCGCATGCTGACATACACCTCTACAACTCCACTAAGTCTTCTGTTCTCATTTGCCCAATTTTTCTACATAAGCGAAGAAAAACTCTTATGACAAAATTATCTACAGTTAAAATTAATATTTATATTTATGTGCATTGTTAATTCTACACATTACATAAATTATGTTTACATACTCTATGTTTAAAAATGTATCACCGTATCATAATGCAGTTATGATTAAAATTTCAACTGTTAAAAAAATATTCTTTTTCAAACTATGCTCCATTAAAATGAAACTGTCCTTTCTATTCTGGGTTCTGTGCATTTGTATTTCAGTGAAAGGTAAGTTCATAACACCATTTTATGGTTGCGATCACTTAAATGACCAAGTGACTTTTTCCACAGGGTAATGGGATGATGCCAGGTGTGTAGTGCCCAAAAATGATTATACAAATCCAAACTCATGTATCTGGTGGTGCTGAGAGGAAGAAAGGTACAGTTCACCAACTGGGGAAAGTACATGATGTTTTGATTGCATCTTTTTATAAATCTCTGATTAGTATTTCTCCTTAAAGTGCTGATCAACTCTAGCATTTGGGACTTCACATAGAAACATCCTCTATGATCCTCACTGGGTAAAGATACACACGCTTTTTGAGGAGCAGCTGCTAGCATAGTTCCGTGATGGCCAGAAAATAATGACACAATACTTTCTTCAGTTTTAACTGCTTAACTCTGTTATACAAAATTCCATGAGGTATGTTGTGCCATCTTCTTTGATTTAAGGATCCACTCTTCAGAAGAGAAAAACTCAAATATACGTGAATGAATTTGGATTCAGCCAGACACTCTTGCAACAGATGCTCATGCTATTGTCCTTAAAGTGTTGTCATAAGCTCTTGCCCTCTATCCTTTCTTTAGAGATTCTCGTCTTACTTTCACCAATGCAGTTTTGAGTGTGTTAGCATAGTAGCATGCTGGGAATGTGACTCGGTTATGTTTCACCCTCTCTCCACCAAAGAGAGGAGAAACAATAAAAAGCCCTCACACTAAATTGTACTTCTAGAATATGCCAGTCACAGGAACCACACTGGGCTCTGAAAAAATCATGCGAAGGCAGCAGTAAGCAAGGTTTCATAGGCTCCTTTTCCTTCACAAACCCATTCATTGGTTAGAGACTCTTTAACAGACGACATACGAGGAAAAATTCTGCCCTCAGCCATTATCTCAAAGGGAAAATATGTCAAGGAAGATTCATCTGGACAGCTTCTCTGCAGGAACACGCAGGACAGGATAAAGCATTCCCCACAGGAGACATCCTGCAGAGTTCCTACAAGTCTTCAGCAGTATTTCAGTCTGGATATGGAATTTCTTCCAGTGAAGACACTTTCCACATCCCTGAAGCTACAGCTTTGCAAGCCTGTAACTACAAGGCTGGTAACATAATGAGCTCCCTGCAGACTTCTTCCCAACACATGCAAAAGGACGTGCAAAATATAAAGTAATATTACTAATTAGGCAGAAAAAAAGCTCTGTAATTCTAGTCCCACGAGCAGCTGGGCCGTTCCCTTCCACTGAGGTCATCAGGATAACCTTGTCCCTGTAACACTTAGCCCTACTGCAGAAAAACTGCAGTGCACAAAGGCTTATGTGGCTTTCTGAAACTCCACTTTTAATGCTGCTGGGAAACCAATGTCTTTTTTTCAGGGACATTCTCTACTATCTATGGATGTAAACTTTCCAGCAAGAGGCCGACTCCTTTATCGACCATTAAATTGATAGCTTAATAGCAGAAACAGAAAACAAAGATGGCCCAGCATCACACATGTACCGGTTTCCTTTAGCATATTGATTAGAGAATGATCATCGATGACGGTCAATCTACAAAATCAAGTTACTACTATAATCCCCAATGATCATCTCTTTCCTGAAACTCTTAGCATTTTATAGTTTAACCTACCTTGCGCTGTCAGGGTTACCTTTAATAAACGAGGCTTCTTTCAAGCCATCCTAAATCTCACACTGAAATATGAATTTAAAAAGGCATATTAAAAATCAGAGTGAATATCCATAATTGAATAATCCTGAATGAAGAGAGACCAGGCAGGAAATAACAACCTATAATAAATACAACTTAATTGTTGTAGAACACTGAGAGCTTCCTGGAAGTTTTCAGAGAAAACAGTTTCTCTGGAAACAATGACAATAAAGCCCAAACTTCCCACAGAAACAGAAATCTCTTAAGATGGACAGTGCACTGAAGTCCTGTCACAACAGCCCAACAGTGTTTTTCTGTGGGATAAGAGAGACCAGACTTCAACCTCCTTTCTTGCCTTTCTGTACCAACCGACTTGAACTTCACCCTTCTATATTAAATGGCAGAGTTCCTAACATCCTACCTATTCTGGGTCAGGAAGCTGTACATCTGTCCTGGCTCAGTTACCTCTATTCATGTCAAATAAAGAGATGTCTTGAAGCTGGACATCCTTTAAAATCTTGGATTTAGTATGACTTGGAGTATGGCATTTTTGAAATGACAATTTCTGCAGGCTTGAAGTTATTTTTAAAATCAACTCCAACATGACTACCATTGTGATACATTTCTCTAAGCACAGACATTGATAAGTCTTTGCCATTAAGTACTTAAACTGAAAATGCAATTTTTAACTTAAGGGTAATAAAGTTTATGTACCCAAAAAATAAGATTTGTCATATTAAGCTTGATCAGAAATTTGAAAGCTTGTTACTTATTTCTTTGTGTTTCCTTGAGCAGTACTCTCAGCAGTAGACTACTCAGCAGTAGGCTGCAAGAGGCTTCTGTAAAGGAAGAGATATAGACAGGATCAAATCTGACTTAAAAAAAAAAAAAAAAAGTTTGGGAAGAAGGGAGCAGAAATTCTTTTCCAATGCAAATTGTGGTATCATAAGTCAGGCAAAGCTTCATAGCTCCTGAAGCAAAACCAACAGAATGAGAACCACAAGAAGAATAGCCCTGCTGAAGACCATTCTAAGCCTGAATATATCTCCTAGGTAATTCTCTCCAAGAAATTTCTCTGTATATAACTTCTACTTTCACACATAATTAAGAGCTGTCATGATTCAGGCAAAGAGTTGCTGGAAGTAGGATAGTAATTGCAATCTTCCACCAGGGATAGATGTAATAAATAGTAAAGATCTTTCACGAAACAGTACCTGCCTCAAGAACAGAACTGCTGTCTCTGTCACCTTCCAAAAACACATGGAAATCTGCTATGGTAATTTAACTTAGAAACAAGTAGAAACTTTCCTGGATAGTGCTTTGCATACAAATGTGTATAAGAGAAAGAAGCAAGAGACTACAGAAGAGATTCAGACTAGCTGAGCATTTTGTAAGGGGGGCCTGAAAGTGTTGCTAAAGAGGTGGGCACCTACCAGCAGAAGTCTCTATCTCTCATTTGCACCTCAGTGCATTTCACCAGATTTTTAAAGAAACAGAACTTCTGAATTCTTTGTAAATAAGCAAGATTGCATTTTTAAAAGTCCAAAAATTTACATTTAGCATTTTCACTTACATCCTTTCTTTTTCCATCTGAAATACCTTTAAGTATATGTGTTACAACCTGCACGTGACTTAACACTATTAAAGTATGTGTTCTCTCCTGCCTTCCTACCTTTTAATAACATTCACAGTTCACATGTAACATCACAGAAACCCTCAGAGGGTAGTTTCATTGTTATTCTGAATATTCTGTATTTGGAGTAATGTGTTTCTCCTCTGAGACCAGTATCTCCAGTGGCACTTTTATAAAATCTGTTCAGCACTGCTGTGAATGCATATGCATTATACCCTCCTTCAGCATGCGTTACTGTTCAGAATGAAATTCCTCACTGCTTTCTTCTGAGAATTGCTTGAAGCCTCAGACTTTAAACAGTTGTACAGAACCTGATAAAGTTTTTAACTATTAAGATGTAATGCTTTGAAAGACGACCCATGAACCAAGATTTTAAAGGTGATTTTTGCCTACTACAGCTAAATCGACGTTTGTCAAATGCTTACTAAATGGTTGTAGAAGAAAAAGGAAAAAGATGAATACTTCATGCAGAAGGATGGAATTTTTTCCTCTCTCTAATAAAGCAGCATTCATCACTGTCTTCCTCCCCTGCTATATTACCATATTTTCTTCAAGTGATGTTTTGAGGTTTGGACATTTTGCCTTGCCATTTTATCTGTCAGGCAACTTAAAAGAAATCAATAATCTTACTGGAGTCCACTAATGTTTACATCTATTTTCTTCCTTGTCTTTAGTTTCTTCTACTTTTATCGGCAATGATTATGTACAGTGATTTCAAACAACTACATTCTCTAAGTAATGCATCAACAGAATTTAAAATCATTATCTTACATGATCAATTATAATACCTACCTGACTGAACACAAAAAATTAAATAAATACCTTTCAAAAAGGAATAAAAAGGACTTCTAAAGCAGCAGGAAATTCATTCAACAAACATGTTTGTTTGTTTTAATATGTGTGTGTAAATTTTGATGAATGCCCTAAAACTGTCATTCTAGTGATTTAACCTGTTGTTGTGATTTAGGCCGAACTGGACACTGGGGATGTGGGGCACCCCAGGTGGGACCAACAGATGCTNTGGCTGGCACTCGGGAAGTCCCAGAATAGACTCAGTGACGAATGGGAACTGTATTCTGGATCTGCATTCAAGATCGGGATCAAAGGCAGACGAACAGAGTCCTCCTCGGATACCAGCCATTGAAGAAAGAGCCCTAACCCTTTGATCTCTCGGCTTTTCTATGGAACATGAGCCAGATAGGATGGAATACCCTGCTGGTCAGTTTTGGGTCACCTGTCCTTCCCACTCCTCCCCACAGGTGGGACCCCACCGCGCTTTTCTGCTTCTGACCCTCCAGCGGGACAAATAATTGAGTCAGCTGCAATGAGTATAAGCAAGAGCCTCTCTGCATACCATGTCTTGGCATCAACTATAAACATAGGTCTTATCACACTGAACATTGTCTGCACAATATGCTGTTAGTTTCAGTAGTTAGAAGAGGCTTAGCTAAGAAGCAGAGCTACTGAACAAAATTGGTCCTGTTTTTCCTCTAACCAGGACACCTGTAAACTAATGTTATTTCATAGCTTTACAATAAAATTTCGTGTCTTGCACTTGGGCTTAATACACAACACTCCTGAATTTTGATGTGTTCTACCTTTTTGTATAACTAATGTTCTCTATTTAAGTTCATGAATCAGCTCCCTCTTCTTGGTGGCGAGACGGAAGTGGTGAAAACATTTCAAAGTAGCTTTAATATATCAGCAGAGATACAAACTTCCAAACAGTGCATAAGCAAATGCTATCTCTTTATTTCCAACCCACCTTCATAACCTTCCTCTACTTCGCTTGCTCCTCGAGGACCTCTCCTTCTGCCTTTATTTTCTTTGGCACAAAAGTGAAATTCTGTCTCCAATTCTGGTAGTTGCTAAACTACTTATCAAAAGAGAGCGTACCGGCTAGTACTTCCAGTAGTTTTACTCCACTTGAAGTTTTAAACATCCAATAACTGGGTATATCAGAGAAGCCAATAAGGACCAGCAGAAAAGCTGACTCTATGATGAAAAATGCAAAGATGCTCAGAATCACTCTAGGAGCTTATTTCTTAACTGAAAAACTTGAACAGGGGCAGTTCCCAGGTGGCTCAAAGAGCTGACTGATAAATAATTTACCTACAAGAAGATCTTTCACTTTACTTGAAAGGAGAACAATGCTACTTAGATTGCAGGGCAGCAGATTTTGTTTGTTTCTTCAGTGGATTGACATACTCTGTTCCTCTAGAGTGTGCCTGAAATAAACTCTGGAAAGGAACTTTAAGCAGCATGGCTGGGAAATAACCTTCTCTGCCAGCAGGAGGCAAGAACAGCCTGCAGTCTCATAACAGATTAGTGGAAAGATACTAACAAGACTAATCAAGACTAATCCAACCAATGTCTTCAAAATACAGATGTAGCCACTAATAATAAACCAATCTCAATATTACAGGTAACACAAATCAGCTCTGCTAGATTAAAGTAGTGTTGGCAAAAGGAATTCATGGAGCAGTATTCTCTTAGAGCAAGTAAACCTTACAAAACACAAACTTCTTTTCACTTTCACTAATATAAGTGTTAATTACTTTCAGCACACTTTTTGCACCACATAACAATTTGGTATATATTCCTCTAGGTTCTTTCAATAGCAAAACGTATAAGCACAGGACGGCCACAAGATAAAGGTTCTTATAGGCCTTATTCTTCAGGGTGAAATTCCCATGGCTGATATTCTTTCACTGATCTAGGATAGCCTTAAGTTATAGCCATTTGGTTTTGCTGAAAAGTGGAAATTCTGCTGATCTTCCCCAAAAGATCCAATTAATAGTTGTGTAGAACTACTTTGCATGTATAAGAGATAATGTCAAGAACATCAGTAAAGAGACTGGAATGGAGTTTTGAAACATTATTCGGGGTTTTTTGTTTCTTAAGGAAGTGTTAATGGAACAAGCCTGAAAAGCATCGCATTATAAAGTAGTGCTAAGGATGCTTGTAATATGATTTTTCATACCATCTCTATGCTACTGAAAGTTTTCTTTTCTGCTGAATAAAAATTAAGGACTTCTGAGAGAAGGAAATGACAAGCAACAGACAGCAGATACAGGTAGTAAATGACCCCCAAACAAAGCACAGGGTCAAATATCAGCAAAACTATCGGCAGTCCATCTTCAGCTCTCCAGATCCCTTGTCTGAGAGGACTGTTAGTAATTCCACACTGAGTCTTCCATACCTCTCTTCAACAAGTTTGTTTACAAAGAAATCAAAGTATTGTAATTATCTCTTCCATGGGCACCCATCCCTCGAGTAACAAGAGTTTTAGATCTATAACACCAAAAAAACACAAACCACCACACAAAACCAGCATGGCATTGCACATCAGCAGAGGAGTGACAAAAAAAATACACTTTTTAACATTATCAGTTGTTTTGATGGAAGTTCTCCAACTTATTGCTTCCTGTTCAGATCTTGTAGGGCACATACCTCTCAAATTACAAATAATTACATTAAAGGTGATAATCTGTGCTGACCTCTGGGGATATTTTCAAGGCTTTCAAGATGTAGCATTGGGCATAGATTTTCATTTTTTGTTTCATAGTTGAG
Source organism: Ibidorhyncha struthersii (assembly GCA_013398815.1). Classification (NCBI taxonomy): domain Eukaryota; kingdom Metazoa; phylum Chordata; class Aves; order Charadriiformes; family Charadriidae; genus Ibidorhyncha; species Ibidorhyncha struthersii. The sequence goes on from VZSZ01010372.1 coordinate 1,941,275, forward strand.
TATTTAAAAAGAAAAAGTCTATCACTAGCAATAAAATATTTAGAATGGTTTGGGTATCCTTCAGTCAACAGCCTGGTTTAAAAGCAAACTTCATAATATCCTTTGAAAGTGTAGCGATTCAGAAAGCTGAGTGTTTCAGCAGGCACTGGAAATGAAATTTGCAGCAGTTTGCGTGTTTCATTTAGGCAACAGTTTGCCTCTTCCTTCTGCTTAACTTTACCTTAATGCTTGCTTGACTTTGTTCTGTTTCTCTTAATATAGATGTAGTTACATTAAGAGTTAACTCGGTTAAATTTAACATGAAAGCAAGTCCTTTTAGGGTCTTTGTAGGGCCTCAAGATATTTTACTTGCTTTGCATATAGAGCTTGGCTTGCATATTCAAATGGCTCAAAATATTTAGTACTATTTTTTAAGAGTGCAGCTTTACATAAAACATTCTCACCTATCCTTGTATGTTAGTGTAATTATTTTTCAATTGACTTAAGAATGTAGCATTTCCTTTCCCTCACCTTACAGCCTGAAACTACACTTTGACCAAAGGTGGTCTGACGTATGAGGATGTAAGTTCCCAAGAGAAGCCAGAAAACACGAACATAAAGAATAAGGAAAGCGTTTTATCTTAAGCTAAATTTATCTGGGGAGAGGGAGGAGGTCATTTGAACTACAGACTGTTTCCCATGCATCATTATCAGGTTTTGTTTTCTTATTAAAAAGTCCAAGAGTTGTCTTTAGTTTGTATCTGCAACCTGGAGAGCTTATATTCACCACTACACGCCAAAAAAATCTCGTCTAGAAGAAGCTACTATTTATTAATTATTTATTATTTATTAATAAACATAAAGGGAAGCACTGATGTGCAGAGCAGTTCTGCCACAGAAAACACTGGTTAGATGATGCAGGAAAAGGAAGAGGAAGGTAAGGAATAGATCCTGCAATGAATCTTGACAGATCTCTTTTGGGAGAAGTCTACATGCTTCTAATCTAGTCTACGTTTCAAGTGTTCCACTTACTCTCCCCGCTATATATCCCACCGTCCTGTCAGAGTTAAGACATGTCCTTACATTCTGGTCACTTAGATCAAGTAGCGGGCATCTAAAATAACCCCCTAAGCAAAAAACTAGGCCAAAAAAAAATAATCCTTATAGCAGTACCACTAATTGCTTTCAACAGGGAACCAATAAAGAAACAGAAGTCTACTTTTCCTTTCCTACTACTGAAACATTTCTTGGAGGAAGCTCTGGCTGTGAACTTCCAAGTTATGAGTAAAAGGTAACTTGTATTGATTTTTCTCCTACAAATCTTAACAGGTTCATGCAGTTTTTGAAAGGGGTGTTGACAGAATCCTCAAATGGATTACAACTGTGATCTTTTATTGAAGAACTGAAAGCCTAAATTCAAAGACACTTCCAGCTTTAAAGAACCTTAATGCAGGAGACACAATTTTCACTTGTCAAGGTGCATTTCCTTTTTTGAAGTCCAGTTTGGTTTATTCTGGTTGACTGTGGAGCAGAATACAGAGGGTGATGTTCAACATGTGGACTCCTTAATTGATGCATCATGAAGCGCTGCCTGGATTTCAGGCAGCACATGAACCAAATAATTTGCTAGATTTAGTCAATAAATATATGTCTGGAGTGTCTGAAATCCTACCCCTTACTTAGCTGGGTACCTCTTCTGTGATGGACTAGCTGATTTGTCCAACCCCATACACAAGCCAGAACACTTCTGGAAGACAGATATTCAAATAAAGTGCACTTTAAAAGAACTAAGAGAAATTCATAATTTTATGATGAAGTCCTAGTTGCAGTAACATCAACACTCTCCATGGCCTTCCTAACAATGGCTACCACGTAATATTTGCAGAGGCACAGCTTCATATTCAAGTCCTGCACAAAGTAGAGGTATGAAACACCTCCAAAGTTACATGAAAGTTTTGGAGTTTGGGACCAATTTGACTTAGGTAATTTTAAACACTTGAATCATTTATCAGATATGTGCAGTAAAACAAAACCCCACCCCCCCCACCCCCAAAAAAAAGCAACTAGAAAACTGCAATCCTGTAACAGCCATTAAGGAAACACTTTTGTGAAGTACACATATATAGATTATATATATAGGGCTCTGGATTAAGATTAAAAATTGAGACAATTTGTTCCTCAAAAAGCAATGTCAAGAATATAATTTTCATTACTTTTTTTTTTAAAAAAAACAAGAACTAGGCAAGTAAAAAGAATTTCAATATCTGAAGTGAAAACAGGACTGAATATAAAAAAAAAAAAAAATAAAAATGAC
>VZSZ01010372.1:1943616-1971211 GCA_013398815.1 Ibidorhyncha struthersii
TTTCCTTCCAAAACTCCTGTGGATTCCTAATTGATAAATTTCCATACCATAGTTCAAAGCTCATGTGCATAAATCAACAGTTACAGACTTTAGGACTAAAAGTCATAAATGCTGGCTTAGACATATGTCTCTTCGAGTTATCTTCCTTGGGATTTTGATATTTGGATTTGAATATTACCACCACCATCCCTGATGCCTCTGATCAGCATAAAGCTAATTATGTGCTGCTATTAAAGGAGATTACACAAGACAGTGACAGTTGGAAAGGCCTAATGACCAGCTGGATAGAAAAATAACAACCCATGTTGTCAAGCAATAAATTTGCCAGAATTTTTGTAGGCATCTTATCACCAGCATCATTATTTCATTCTACCATTAAAAAAAAAAAAAAAAAAAAAAAAAAAAAAACCCAAACAAACACAAACCCAAACAATGAAAACCAACCACACCACAAAACAAAACCAAACCAGAACAAAAAGATAAATCTAACCCACCCTCCACCCCCCCAAACAAAACCACAAAGCCAAAACAAACCAAAAAGCAAAACCAAACCCAAAACACAACACACCTGGAAAGAAGTCAAGATTGAGAATGCAATGAAATTCACACTCTCAACATAATGCATCATTAGTCATGCAGGTCAGTATTGTTCAAAAGATGAAAATTCTTCAGAAGATATAATATCACTTTTCCTAATGGTATCCTTTGCTTCCCTGTAAACCACCCGTGGGTATTCAGTGTTACCCTAAACCAAAAGAATGGAAGCAAACCAACATGCATCCATTGCATATATGTAAATCCTCAGAGAGAAGGTGCTGAGACTAGAGTGATTCCTATCAGAACCATTTATCTCCTCCAAGTACTGCAGGATTCAGATAATATTCATCTGAAGTAACTGGCAATCATGAGAAGACAATACGATGGAAAAGCTCACCTTACAAGGATTCCTAAGCGAAAGGAAGCCCTCCAGAAGAGAAAGATAAATACCAACTCAACTACTCTCATCAGTTGCACCAAATCAACTTAAAGGTTAACATCCCAACTATTTCTTATTCCACATCTACCACTGAATCATTGAGACCCAGAATAAGATAAGTTTTCACTATGATTATGGTGAGACACTGCAAGAGGTTACCCAGGGAAGTTCTGGAGAACCCATCCCTGGAAGTGTTCAAGGCCACACTGGATGGGGCTTTGAGCAGCCTGGTCTGGTGGGAGGTGTCTCTGCCCATAGCAGGGGGTTGGAACTAAATGATCTTTAAGGTCCCTTCCAACCCAAACCATTCTATGATTCTAAGTTTGAAAGTGACCTCTACAAATCATTTGGTCCAACCCTGGACTCAAAGGAGGGCCAACTTAAAGCCTGTTGCTCAGGTTCTTAAGTGATTCTGCGTTTTATAAAGTTTGATTCATAAATTTCAGTAACACAGGTATATTTTAACATCTTAATAGAAGTAAAAAATAAAAAAAAAAGAAAAAGGCAAAACCCACATTCCCCCCTTCAGACAATAGTGAGCCATTCTGGCAATTTAACCTTTGGCTTTTTGCCCTGTCTTTTGAAGTGGAAACACCACTTATGTAACTCACTGAAAAAAAGCCACTTTGGCAATCACATAACCCCAGCCATAGGGTGCAAAATAGAAGGTTTTTTTTCTTCCATGTAACATAAAAAGCACAAAAGTTTAAAGCCTAGGCTAGCCCACATTTCAAATAAGTTTGGGTGTAAGTAAGCGATAAAACAAGTTACTCCTGCAAAGAATGAATCAGACAAAAGTATATTTTAAAAAGGTAACTAGTCAGGTTTTTTCCTAGCCAAAAGCCTCCAGATTTCTTAGTCCTCATACTTCACATTCTTTCTCTGCCAATTCAATGGCACTTCCTACTTCCTTGTGTATTACAGATCAAAGCCACTGTGATTTGTGTAAACTCACCCTTTAGACCCCCTTTTAGAGCTCTGCAACTTGATGCTGCAGTCAAGCCCCTCAGAAGTGTATCAACAGAAAGACTGTCAAAATAAAAAAACCCACCTCACTTCATCTTTTTTCACATCATGAAAGAAGGACTCCCCATACCTTTCTGTTAATATCATGTCATTAGTAACCCTAATCTCTGCTACTTTGTATTATACTCACAATAAGCTGGTTTAGAGATTGATTAATAATCAAAGCAGAGCTGAGGCATTTAATCAATCTGAACAACAGATTACTCCTTTGTGTACCACAAAGAAAGACAGATTATCCTTTTATTATTGATTAGGCTAGCTACACTCCTGCCAGTTCCATTGCCTTTATTTCTAAGTATTTTTGCTCAGCAAGTTTTCAACTTGCACCAGTCCTAAAGACAAAAACATATCTTGGAGCTTTATACATATCGATCAGCTTTCTACTGTAATCCCCCAACCTTTTTTGGATGATACAATAGTAATACAACACATTAGCCTATTTACAGTGCCTTCTTTCCTCATAGAAAGTACACTGAGAATACTTGTACTGTTCATAGTCTTTTTCACCTTCCCTTTGTTCAGATACAATACATTCAATCTTTACTCTCAACACTTCCAGAGAAGTGGTTATGATTTACAGGTAAGCACCCAAGCTGCAGCATTTAAAAAAAAAAAAAAAAAAGACTTGGCACTGGACTGCATGGATGGAAGAAGTGCTGCTGGAGTAGACTGTACTTCAAAAACCGGATAGAGTAGTACACTCCAGTAAGAATAATCAAAAGAACCAATACAAAATGAGATCTAGCATGAGTTGGGCAGAAATAAATACACAAAATCACCAATATAAACCACTAAAAATGTTCAAATAGCAGCAGATATAAACAGGAATGTCATATGCAAAACATGAGGCAATCCTTCCACCTTCCCCAGTAGTGTCAGTATCTGAATATACTTAAGATCCTCAGAAGCACAGCAACAAAATTAAAAGCTTTAGAAAACATGTTCAGGGATAGGGGTAGGAAAAAAAAAAAAGTCTTTACATTGAAAATACACGTTAATAAACTTCAAACTGTAAAAAAGCTACCAGAAAGGTAAAAGGACAACATAACTTCCATATCCACTCAACAGGACAGGAACAGTGACTTTTCATTGCTGCCAGGGAAATGAATCAGGAGTAGGCAATTCTTTTTCACTGTAAATTAGTGAAGAACTGAATCATGCCACTAAATGCAATTCCGGAAACTATTTCACTAGAGATTTTTAAGCAGAAATAAAAATTTAGAAGACAGTATGTTAGATTAGATGACCTCTCAAATTTCCTTCAGCCCTCTTTTTTCTGATTATATGAGTGCTTTCAAACCAAATCTTTACAGGCGTTGCTAGTGCTAGGATTTGTTTATTGTCAGATTTACCAGAATGACGCAAGTCAATTTTATGTGAAACGTGTGTCAAGAATTTGCTCTTTAACCTTGACTTAGACTATAGAAGTAGAAAGCTATTATTCTCTGCTCAAAGTATCTGCATGATGTGCCAAGATACTGATGCAAAATTGAGACAACAGAGCAAATGCAATTCTTCATTGTTGTGACTTAAGAACATTTGTTACGATAACATCAGTATAGAAATATTGTATTCTCTAAAACTGGAACATCTACTTTCCTAAGTGTGTTCCCACTTACCACTATAAAATTGTAATTCTTCATAATTTTTTGAAGAGTTAAACAAATACACTTTGAGTCATGCTTATTTACCAATGCATCCATTTGCTTTCAGGGACCTCTGTTGAGTGATCTGCATGGATTCATCCCTTCTGAGACCTAAGTTAAGGCCAAGCAACGTACGGCCCTATTTATGGGTCTGACTTTCCCTCTTTAATGGAAGGCCCAAGACATAACTAATTTAAGAGACCACAATATTTATTGATTAAGAAACACACTACTAAAAAAAATCAATTAAATAATAAGCTAGCCAGTAAACACACACCTATTATTAATTCAGAATTTTGTCACTTTGTGCACTACCACACACAATTATAAAGTCATTATGTATCAACCTTAAATGTTACAAATCACACAGAACTACTATCACTCCTTAGGTGCTGTTCACAGCTGCAAATAGTTGAGCATGTTTCCACCGAGCCTTCATAACAGAGAACTGACAAATGTTGGTGATGAAACGGAAAACCAGAATGAAGTATCTGGTTGAGTTGTTTAACTAACTTGAGACAGGCCAAGAGTCGGTCATTCCATAGGCCAAGATGAAGCCTCTGATTACACTAAATCTCTGGTGAGAGCACCGATATTAAATGCCATAGGGCACAGACTGCTGCTGTGTAGCAAAAGAGCAAAGGGCTCCTTTTCCAAATCGGAGTGCTGGAGTGTCAGGCTGGCAGCTGCTGCTGCTAACAGGGAAGGCTCAGGGTGCTGCAAGGGCAGCCACTACTGCTGGAGAAAGAGGAGTCTTTTGGAAGCAGCCACCAGCACTCAGTGCGTGTTGCAGCAAACCAGAAGGTTCACTCTCAGCAGCTTTTTCTTCTTCGCTGGCAGTTCTCTACCCCTGCCATTTCTCATCCTTTTCCCTTTCATAGCAGGGGCCTGTGCTGCTGAAAAGCCTTGCAGCTAATGTCAAACCAAACTAAAATAGATCAGCTTTGAGAGGAGTAGCATCTTCTAAGAAAACTGAAGCTGAAGCATGTTCTTTGGCAAGAATATCTTTGTTTCAGGATTATGTATTAAGTTGGCCAAAAACCCTAAGACTGTTTCAAACCATTTGTAACAGGAAAAAAAAGTATTCCCACCCAGCAGATTTTATTTATTTCGTAATTCTGCCAAAGCACACCCTGAGGACTTTGTCTCTTCTACCCATTCCGGTTCAAACCTACTACGCAGTAAGGCCAGGCTCTCCCTGTAGACAGTATCTTTTCTCTTAGAAGGGAAAATGATTCATCGTACTTTGCTGTTTGTCTTACATGTTTAGTTAGTGCCAATGTTGGGGTTTTTCAGTTTAAAATGCATCTCCAATATCTGATCACTGTCATCCATTACATATTGATTCGTCCACCACTTTTTTTTTTGAACAGCAGATAGATGTTCATCTTAAAATGGCTGAATCCAGTTGTCCTGAATGCCTGTGTGACATTCCAAGAAAAGAAGAAGGACATAGGTACAGGCCTCCAGTGTAGCAGCTGTTCCTGAGGAACAAATGAATAGTAACATGCCAGAAACTATGTGGTGTGCTGGGGAAGAAAGTCACAGCACAGTGCTGAGAACCTGCGGCTTGAGAAGGGACCGTGCCTTCCCCTTCCTGGGAAAAGCAGGGGGAAACACACACTGCTCAGCAGGGACAAGGTAAAACTAACTCATGACTAGACCAGGCCGTCTGGAGTTTGCCACTATTCCTAGAATAGACAAGCTGACTGAAACCAGGTTTGGAGCAAGGGCCTGTCCTGAAAGGATACAGGAGAGGAAGAAGGAGGGAACAGAAAGAGATATTATAAATCTTTTCTAGTTGTGCCCTATCTCGCCTATATAATATATTTAAATAGTTCAGTAATTCAATGTTTAGTCTAATAAATCTGCCTTTTTCATTTTAAAAACGTTTTGATCTTTGAAGAGCTTCCTATAAGGAAAGACCTGAACAGACTCATCTCAAAGTTCTGGCCACATCAGATTTTCACTATGTAGCCACTACCACGACTAAATGGTGACAACAGAGTAACTTTTTGTTTCTAATCCAACATTAGAAATATAGATTGTTTTTATTTCAGCATTACATCTAACTATGGAGAAATTGATACGTGTTCACAGTAAAGGACAGTGTTTGAATACTGTCCCACTAGATTTACCGCAATGACTCCTACTCAGCTATCATTTGTCACTAGTCCAATTGAACAGAACATTTTATCAATGACTGCTGTTACATCCGTTTGGTCCCTGCCCTCAAAGGCAGAAAGGTTTGACTTGCACATTTTTCTCCCCTTCCCTCTAAATATTTGTGATAATGCTTACAGATAATTCAGTTGACTAAGCTATGCAAAATACCAGTTTTCTCATGTTGCTCAAAGCAATTAAACAGTGAAATAGAAAGTTTTCATATGTATATTAAGAAACAAGGCGACAAAAGACATTTTCTATGTGTACTTTTTCTACACAATAAACAACCTTTCTCCTGCCAGATACTTATACCAATGATGCTGTTAATTCTGGATGTTTTCTGAACTGTTAGTATGAACCTGTGGGTGAGAAGTAGCTCATACCTTCTAGTGATCTCATACTTTAAAGAATCTCTGTCCCCTTCACTAGTAACTGCTCTGTGTGTGTGTTCTCATTTATATTACTGTTTCACGTAAATGGTGGAACCAGTAAAAGGTTACACAGGTAGCATCACCTACATAAACACCACAGACCCCTGCTCCAAAAAGGCTTATGTATGGCCTTGCTTTAGGTACAGTAATTTTTTATTCCATTATCTTGGTAAACTGAGGCACACATAAGACTATTGCTGGGCACTCCGCCTAGAGAAGGTGATAGTACTGAAGTACTGCTTATAACAATGAAGTAAGATTTATTTCATAATTAGTGCACCAAGACATTTTTCAGCCCTGTATAAGATCAGGAATGTTCTACATACACCAACTTGAATAACAAATTAATCTTAGAAACAATGGACTGTTCTGCTTCCAGAACTTTAATCAGCCAAATCATCTTGCTATGCAACTGTAAAACTAAAGGCATCCTTTCAGAAATTTGAAGTGGTTATCTTCTTACAGTCTTGGGCTAATTATGCTTTTAATCTATTTTTTTTTTCCTTTTCTCTATGGTTCCAAACCTCTAGCAATTGCCTTTTCACCCACTGTTTTCATCCAGTAGTGACACTTTTCACCCATGGTTCTGTTTATTGGTAGGTTTAGGAATATATCTGGAAAGCATTTTGCAGACAAAAGCAGTCATCACTCCAAATCAACTGGAAGCTGCATAGATTAAGTTAGCACAATACAGAAATCAAGTCAATAAACCTACTGAAAAGCATGCTAACGTTAACTCAAATCCTGTTTCATATTGCCCACATGGCCACAGCTTCTGCTTGGCTCAGTGCTGGCCTGGCACACATTCCTGTCTGCCTGAAAAATGCAGGAGACCAGATCTATCTTCTGTTCAGTATCTGCTATCATCTCCAGAAGCTATTCGTAACAGACTTATGAGATCAAAAAATTTAAACACAGACAAAAAACATTCTTAAAACAGTTACTTAAAATACACATTCCTCATAATAAGGGTGTGTTCACATTACCATTTTCATTTGCATGAGGAGCACGCTTCTGAGGCAAATCTGATTAGACTAGAGCTTGTTGGCAACATGCTGTCCTCAGCATCATGTTCTAGTCTACATGTTTACTCTTACTACTTGCTAATCGAGACAGTCAGTTGTTCCCAGGAGGCTGAACACTCATCTGTGGTAGAGCCCCTGGAAAATAAATCTGTTTTATTGTGCGTTCTACGGTTTGGCAATTTGTTTCTATTATATATTTGGACAAAGATCATTCAGCAGCAGTATCAGGGGGAGGTTGAAGGGGGAAAAAAAAATCTTGTTTTAAAAAAAAAAAAAAGGTAGCATTTCCAGTTGCCATAACCATTTAAAAAAATCTAAGTAGGTTTTGTCCATCTCAGTGAATTTTTTTGCACAAGCTAAATTGGAGAGCGTGAGAGAAAGAAGGTGTTGAACTAATGGTGGAAAACACACCACACATCTCATCCATGGGTTCAAGTGTTGGGTCCAAATCTCTACATCACCAAAACCATCAACCATTACAACTCACATTCCAGTTGAGTACCTAGCATTTGCTTACACGGAATCAGTCTCTTACATCATGCAACCAAAAGCATCTTTGGAGGAGTACAAGGCTGTAAATTAAAAAAAAAAAAAATAAATAGTAATGAAAAAGTTTAACTCTCCACGCAATGACTTGATCTCATCAAACCAGCTACAAAAGCATTCACTAACTAATCTACTGCATTCTTCAGTTATCTAAAAGCAGCTTCTCATACAAAATTTTTTCCTAAAATTTTATTTTGTTTGCATTTATTTATTAAAAAAAAATAAAAGTTCCAAGGAGGGCTCAATATTCAGGTAATAAAATGTTCCTCAAGTTCCTCACTACGTTACCTCATGATCCTGTTTTTCCTCTTGCTGTTACCACTACCCCGCACCCTCGATAGCCACATACTGTCTGTGTGTTGATATGGAGCCTTTGTTAAAGGTCAGAGTGAGATTCAAAGGCACAGTTATGAAAACAAAGAAATATTGCCTAATTTCCACGATCTGAATTCTTTCATTATTTACTACTACTTTACAGGCAAACGGGCAGAATTATTCATGATAATGGAGTACATTAGGCAAGTCATCTTTCAACTGGTTAAACTAATTTAAGCTTAATTCATTTTCTTGCAACAATTTGCCCAGACTCCTAGAAAACATTAACTGTGACTTCCCCATTTATGATTTCAAAAAAAGTCTGCATAGCCTAACTTTCTGTCATTGTTCAGGAATTGGTGCATTCCTATGAACAAAATCATTCCAGATTCTTACACCCAATCCTCAAATGATTTTGATACACATGATACGCTTCTTGGCTCACTCTGAAGAGAAACTGTATGTCTTGTATGAAAATGAATTAACACATAACTCATAGTTGAAACTAATGATTATTACTATATAGCAATATCATTTTCAATATTATCTTTTAAAATACATATATACTTTATATGCTGTTACTTCCTCTACTAGCAGAGGAGATTTTCCCCCTAAACTGCATGTCAGTATTTTGAAACTATTGAACGGACAAGACTCTCACTGAACTATTTACATTATGCCCAAAGATGAACGATGAATAATACTGTTGTACGCATACAGTTGAAAATTATTTACAAAGTCAGAAAATACTACATAAAAGCGCATTGGGGACCCAGAGCTTCACTCCTGCTCTAGTTCCCTAGCCTTTATGAAATGGTGCTTCTCTGGTATGGTTAACTTTTGGGTACGCATCTTTGACATCTGAGTAGTGTATCTACATGGATATACATGCTTTATTTTACAAAACTATGAAGCAGAATTTAATGCAGCAGTTCAAATTCTAACGCCATGTTTTTGGAAAGGAATACAGTACATTTAAAAAATAGTCATTTGTTATAGCTGGTATATGGAATATTAATTTGTTACTCCAGATTTATGAGTTGAGACTTTCATTCCAATGTCAACATATGCCCTGCAACAGGACACATTAAAATACTGATAGTGTAAAGAGACCTCCTGCAACCTAGAAGATGGATAAAGGCTAAAAAAAGACAACTAAACTTTCCTGAAACAACATTGCAGACAAAATGATTGTTTTGCATCTGTGGATCTTCTTATGTAAGAAACTGACAAAACCATATTTGCATTCAAGCATAATTTCCACTTTATGGGTGTTTGTGGGTTGTTTGGTTTTTTTTCGTTTTGGTGGGTTTTGGTTTGTTTGGGTTTTTTCTTTGTTTTATTGCTTTTCATAAAAAAAAAAAAAAGAAAAAAACCACAACCCAACAACACAAACCAATATTCCCCTGTTTGCACTCAAATTTCACCTGAAGGCAGAGACTATTTTTTTCAAGATAAAGTGGAAGCAAAGTAAATTGAACTTGCTGCACTTGCAACTTTGTTCCATTCACAATCAGCATGTATTTGGAGAGAAGTTTGATCAGTACATCAAGACATGGTCAAATTCATTCTGGTGTGACAGAGCAAGAGAAATTAGCAGTTCTTTGCTGATTTTGGGCCCTGGAATTCAGCCACAGGGAAGTTCTGTTGCCACAGAAGACACTGCAATTAGAACAACAAGGTTTTTCCTGTTGACATGTAACTATTTCCAAGCTAAATAGTAAATAAAGCAGGATAAATCTTTCCTGGAGTACGCAAGCCTGTGACTTTTCTCGCTCTCATCTTCACCAGTCTTCTACAATCCGTCCAGGCCTCCAACTGTAATTCCTCAAAGAAAACAATGCTAGGGAGAAAGCTATTCCCAACAGCAGTGAGTCCCTTAAAATGAATGATGGCTGGGTCTTGACTTGACTGCTTTTGTCAGTGCTACATGAAACAGTGTGAAGAAATGGATCCTGAGACAGGACCAGTCAGAACAACCAGTGAAGTCCTCACGACTGCATTTAGAAGCCCATTTTTCTGCAATATGCATGGCCTTGACTTTTAAGGTGAATTTCCGCTTAACCCAAAGCATTATGAGTACCTCATTTCTCTATATTCTACTGGGCCAATAGCCTCTCAATTTGAGCTATGAGACCTGCTTATTAAATTAATCACCACTATAGAGCGTTAAAAGCTTGGAAAATATCTATTGGAATCATTAGGTACAAAAAACAAATTCCAGGTCTTTATTAGTTCACTATGTAGTGGAAGTTGCTAGAGAAATGTTACTGCAGGCAAGAACATATGCTTATTAACATGGAAAAGGATTTGTTGTTATCTTGACCCCTCTTCCCTCTCCAAATTAACCCAAGTTTCAGAAGATTCTCTTGAAGAATTACTGGGGAAAAAAAAAACCACATCGTTCTTTGTGTGGTCAATGAAGTCACTGCAGAGAACAAACACAACCCCTACAGAATGTCCCTTCCAACTGAAAGCAAGCTCAGAAAATAGTCTGTTGGGGATGGAAAATTGACTTTCTAAGGTCTTTAGAGAAGGAGAAGTATAAAATAAAAAAATAATTTGTGATGTCAATAATGTTTTGCCTGTGAATATTTTCAACATTTCTTGTACTGCCTCCAAGGTATGTTGCTCTCAGGACCTGCATGCCAGTGATAGGGGTAGAAAGAACAGTACAATACAGCAAAACTGCTCCAGAGCTGAAGACCAGACTATTGGCCGTTAAAGCCTACATGTATATTACCAAAAATAGTGGCCAGATATTAATCCAAGTGATACCTCCATGTGCATTTTATTTTGAGGTCCTACTCCATCTGTCATCCCTTCTACTATGGAGTAGAGTTACTCGCCAGTCAAGATCAGATCCAGTCACATAGAGACATTGTAATGGAATTCCCCAGTTACCAAGCACAGATGTAGATCTACTTCATCACCCATCAAACCATTTCTAAATCAGCTAGCCACAGCAAATCTTGATGAAAGATGAAATATAGCATGCACGGTGGTGGTGCGAAGGTCTTTCACAACACTTTTTCCCCCCCCTCAACAAAATTCAGTGCCTATCATAACATCAGCATAAAAAGAATAAGCCTTTCACACTATGTTTTGGAATATTTTTCACTGTGGCAACACATCAAATACTTTGATGTCTCACAGTTTCAAAAAGTCAAGTGTTGGGGGATGCATAGGTTACAGTTCCACCAAAATTGCCAGCTCTGGAAATGAATTTAAAAGCTCTGGGCAAATAGATCCAACACAGTAAGACAGAACTGGCAGCATTTTACAGGATTTTTGTGTGCCAAAATGACAACGTCAGGCAGTGAGTCAGCTGTACACCTCTATGTTCCCTGGCACACTAGAAAAAAAAAAAACCCAACATTATCAGTGCTACTACATGGGGACCAATAATGATATTACAGATACTGCCTTCATGCTCAAAGTCACAGCAGTAGTATCTGAAGCCTTATATTAGCTTCCCTGTGTTTTCTTACTTCACCCACTGCTGTGTAAGGCAGAGACAAAGAAAGTTGCAACACAGATTATATATTCATCACAGTTAGTACAGCCTAATACAATAAAGTCAGTGCCACAGTGTCACTTGTCACTTTCAGAGCATGAGATGAAATGATACCATCTGCGAGAAAAAATAAAATGGGGAAGTGAGTCATAGCAGACTTTGATAAAATGGCACAGCCACTCCGGAGCTGGAGAGAAAATGACGGAGGAAGGGCAATCAGAAAGCCACAGCACTAGTGATTACCTCTTAACTTACATAAAGACACAGTTTGTTTTAGGCTATAGCAGTGTCACTTGATAAACCTGCTATGCACACCTGCACTTTTATTGCAGTTTTATTATATCTGCTAAACACACCTGCATTTTTATGACTGTGTTTACCTGAAGTCCCCATAGTAGCAAGGCCAAGCATATATTTCAAAAATTAGAATATCATTAAGCAAATTCAAATTCATGTGAACAATTAATAGATCACTACTTAGAATTTAATTCATTCCGAAATACACTATTTTATATTTGATGAAGCAAATCAAGTATTTGCAACTTGCAAACTTTCAGCATCTGAATTTCCTTTTAGGAAGTTCTCTGTCCAAAGTGAAAAATACAGCACAATGTCCATAGTCAAGATAGGTATCCAAAGAAAAAAGAAAACAAAACACAACAGTCTGAATTTTATTTATTATTCTGCTTTAACAGTTCTATTTCATACAATTCTACAATAATTCTGTATATACTAGGGGTAATATAAGTTTAGAAATCCAGGCTTTTAAAAGAGTGAAAGTGCATTTTTCCATGAATGTATCTTTTTAAAAATGATATAAACACAGGTTTTGTGATGTCCAACAACACCTGATGTAAAACATGCTTCATTGCTATGGAGGAAAGTGTATTTTCTTTACTAACCCACCTAAAAACATGCTGCCAAACAGGCTTCAGCTTGACTACGGATGCTGAACTGGCAAGGTGCTAATCCCATCTTTGTTTAGAACCAACAGAAGGCTGCAACTTTGACCTTCAACTACCAGGCACTCCGGATCTCTGAAGCCAATTTCTCATTGTTTTTCACTGCTGTGCACACCACTCTAAGAATGCTTGATCCACATAGTCTTAACAGAAGATAAAACATACAGCTTTAAGGCTGCTCTTGGTGCACTAAGTAACAGAGTTCATTGGTTAGCTCTTAGTAACAGTAATTTTTAATAATACTGCATTAGGCTGCTAAAGAAAACATCAGTGATCTATTTTGTAACAGATGGTTATCTGTAAAGGTGAGGGTTTAAATTCCTACATCATTCATCACCAACAAACTGTAAAAAAAAATAAATCATAAACCACAGCATATTTTAGTAAAATCTTCCCAGCTACCAGCAACTCAACAGAAAAAATTTTGCATGAATGCCACTCAAATATATTACACATATACATTCATGTCAGGTGGTCAGATACTGTAAAATCAATTACTGCCTGTTGCCCAGATATTTGATGAACCGTTCGATACCATGAACGTGGATCAGATTGCTAAACCCTTGCTTGATGTTGTAAAGATATTTCTTTTCTCCTTTATGTCATATGCCATTATTGATTTAGCTTGCTAGTTTCTTACAGAAGCACTGAAAAAGTGCTTCCACTCACCTATGCCAGGTTAAGCTACAGGTCTGCAATTATAGATCTCTAAAAGATACAAATCAATGTTTCTACCATGATGATGAACAGATGACTGAAAAATGGGTAACTTGTTTGCTTGCTTTAACAAGATTTAATGGTATACACAACAAGATTTTATGGTATACACTTAAGCTCCTTACAAGCAGACATAAAAGTTAATAGAATAACTATTTTTCTTTTTTTCATTCCTATACCTAGTAATTTCAAATAATGAACCTACAGATTCCACAGATCTGAATAAAACCATTTAAGGGGACCTAATGATTTGGTCACCTATGGCAAAGTCACCTCAGTTGGAAGAGTTGCTGGTCCTCAGCTAAGCCTTATACTGGTGCCGGGTGTGTTCCACATGCAAAATGGAGAGCACTGGCTGAAGTCACCCTGCAGTGGAGAGCAGGTAACCCCAGCTGGTGAGCAGCAACTTGTTAAATTACAGGTCACGTCACTTCTGACTGATGTCAAGCCCTTTTCAACTTCCACAAAAGCCAAAAACTGGTAACTTCACTCAGTAATAGTGAAGTTCAACAAGTTCAGCCTTTGAATTTGCCAAAACCTACAAGTTCTGCCAAGTAAGTTAGTTGAAAACTCCGCAAGCTGTAGCAGGGAGAAAGGCCCTTCCTGAACAGCACAATCTTCGAGACATCAAAATCCTAATGCAATTCAGATTCTCACACCCCAGCAGGGTTCGTTGTATGGTAGTACCGCGGGGGGGAGGGAATCACTTTTCTATGGAAGAAGGCTGTCCACCAGTACTGAACATGCAAAGAGAGTGAGGAACATCATGCCTGCTATCCCTCCACAGAACAAGGCTTTCTTCTAGCCAGTGCTCCGCCCTCCCTGCCCAAGTTTGAGTTAATGATTTTCCAAGCAGATGGCTGCTGCTGGTAAATAGATAAATTATAGCCAGCAGAAAGCATGAAGCTTGGGATCACTGCCGCGGTGAAGAACTGAATCCTCAGGAAACAGTATTATATATAACTTAACACTGCATCTAAATAAGTAAAACCTAAATTTTTAAAGCACGGTATTCTTTACAAGGAAAGTTAACAGTTTCCTTTCTTATGCCTGAAGCTTTGCAATCACTAGGTTTCTGAACTGTATTTTTTTTCATTAGTCTTGTGCTTCCAAATATAATCTATTATTTGGCAGCAAAGGCAGCAAAACATTTGTTCCCTCTCAGTACAGATGCAACCAATTGGATTTTAAAAAATTGTACTGGAGATCCAACAGTTCTCTATCATGTTGATTTTTCCATGGTAACAGGGTTGTGTTTTTTTCCTTAGGGAGGGGAGTTGGGAACAGGATGAAGAAATGCATTTCCTGTGTTCTCTCCTTGTCCGGTTCTCATACCACCACACACTGATAGAAGGGATTACACTAGACTCCAGAATTGCATACTACGAAACTTTTTTTAATGCAGATCTGTATAAAACAATCTTTTGTCTTTTTCATTCTCAGGCACGCAAATATAAAGGAACTCCAAACTATGTCGTTATATTTAAACACCAAGAGGACACTGGAGAGTTTACTGTGGCCCTTTACCTGGAATCTCTGAAAGGGAACCAAGCAAATAAGCTCCCCTTTCACATATACAACAATACACTGAAGATGGTACTGCATGTAGGTTACAGCGGTATTTACTTGAAAGAAACAAACGAACAAAAAGTTGCCATAAATTACGTAAGGGCTAGTATTAGTGCTAAACTAGAATGCTGGCCATGCAAAAATTGTGGACACCTCATTATATGGTCAAACAGATTTAATTTCAAAGGAAAGTTTTTTTTTTTTATTATATACAAAATATTGAAGCCAGCATAGTACCTAGATTAGTACAGAAATATAGCATAGTACATGCATAACTTAATACATTCAAGATCTGGTAGAAAACACAAGAAATAAATATATCTCAGCTGAAAATATCTGGCTTTCTCAGAGATTACAATGCCAGATTTGGACTACACTTACATCTCAGATGTAAGTTGCCCTGTTGCAGTGCCACCAGCCTCAGCAGCCTGAGTTCTGGTACAGGATGCTTCACCTGGCATTCTTACTCCACCAAGTACTGAGGTCAGTCTGATCTTGTCTGAAAAACAGAATTAAAGAAAACCACAAACCCAGCCATTTGGTGCCCATAGTCTTAATACTATAGCCCCTGAAGAAACTGGAATACCTGCAATTGCAAATTTATGGTTTATTTCAAATTAAGATTTTCATATCAGGTATTGAGTAAAAAAACAAATACAAAATAAAAATCCATAAGTGGTAGGTAGCAGATGAGCTGACAAGCCCCAGCTAGGCACTTGGCGGGCGTGGGCATTTCTCCATTTCTGAGGAAATGCAATTTACCTCTGCAAAACATTTAAGGAAAAAAAAAATTGCAAAAACATAATTTGGAGAGAATTGAACACAAGGACGTTCATTGGAGCCAAGTGTTCCAGAGCAATAGAACTCATTTGTCAAATACCAAGGTTGACTTCTAGTTTAATGAGAAGTTAGAAACGAAAAAAACAAAACTTGAAAAAGCACAAGAAGTCTGAGTGGCAACACAATTGCTGTTGTTTTGTAACACTTCAGATAAGGACCAGAAGGGTTAGAAGAGTTTATCTCACAAGTGTAGAGCAAATCAGGAATGCTGCAACAGTTCTTTGGCCTCTCAAAAAGTATTAACTTGATAAGCTGAAATGTCTAAGTTTCTGTAAATTTTGTGAAGTTTTCTAGACATATGTTTGGAGCCCAGTGATTTAGAACAGGTTAAATGATTTATATAAGAGGTAGGAGAGAAAATATAATGCTAAATTAAGTTCTATTCTGCTGCTTAAAATCTATGCCAGTATCTGACATTGATTCTTTGGTTTGACCTGATCGATATTTAAGCTAGTCAACTTTAACAGACAAACATTTCATAATGTAGTTTCTGGCAATTTTTCTCCTTATCGATAATAAATTTTCCTATATATTATAGTTTCATTAGCTATCCAGAGTACTCTTACCAGCTGAAAAACACTAAGACAAGCAGGACTTGACCCTATGATTATCTAACAGCTAGTTTAATAAAGAATTAAAGACATATGGGTAATAGAAATGTAATCATTTTGAGGATTTAAGAACAAAAGGAAGTTATAATACATAATTAGTACTATGCAAAAGAACAGACACAGAGCAGAGAAAATACTCTCAGGACATCAATGAGTAAATTATCAAAACAGGCACATAATAAAAGAAACTCAAGCCATAAGAGTGTCAGAGCAGTCCTCCTCGAAGTTCATAAACAGTGCTGTTCTGCAAGGCATCTATGCTAAGAAGAACTTTGCAATAAGGAGAGATATTCCCCTGGGTTTTCCACCTCATCTGCTGTCTTGAAAAGCCAAAATAAGTTTTGCTGCCTTCATCTCCGCAAATCAACAGAGACTGTCTTTTCTTGTGAAAACAGACCAATTTCCTAAATTTCAACCAGGTAGGCCAGGATAAACATACTGAAGGCACCACTTTCGCATTAATGCCATTACAACTTATCTTTCAGAGCTTGACAAGATTGTGTATCTGTCATTCCCTGGGTGACTTATCGGGGAAGGCACTCAAAAGAATATTTTAAAAGAATAAAAAATAAAATAATAATTAAAAAATTGACTCAGCACACTAGATATAGTTTCTTTTGTCACTGCACCACATACATTGGAAGCCTATAATAACATTTTTAAAGTCACTTTGAGGATCACAAGCTGATGGTAAACAGTGTCAGATTTCATCTTTACTACAGAAAGGGTGATTCACAGCATATGCCTCATAACTGGGTCTTGGCGGGATCCGTATGTGTCTCATTAGTGTTTTAAAGGTTTTAAAGTATGAAATACCACAAGGCAGAATTATGCCGGTTGACAGCATATGATCAATACTGTTATGATATGTACTCCCTTTATTATCTCTGTTATAACTACTAACTGCAATGTGCACAACAGATTCCTTTGCATGTTCAGTGTGTTTCTGTACACTGTTTATTCTGCAAAAGAACATTTGATTAATTGCATTGTAACCAGAGACTGAACTTTTATATCACTGGCGTTTTGCTTTTTTTTTCAAAAAAAAAAAAAAACAACTTAGAGCCATCCAAACACATGCTTATACTACTATGAAGTAAAAGCTAAGGTATAAGAGAATGTATGTTCACAGAAGACATGGCATTTATTCATAGGCATCACTGTTGAGCTACTTTTTTCAACTATAAGTAACTTATTTCAGTTGTTTTGAACCCTTCATGAAACAATATGTACAATGCCACTCAACTCCTTTGAGCAAATATCTACAGACATTAAACCACTGACTAAGAATGATGACTGTCTTAATATAATGCACCATGTTGTGAAATATTTCTTCATTTATTAGAAACTATTAAAAGTGTGAGTTTTTTTTGAAAGAAGTGTGGAAGAACAATACTTAAAAAATACCTATTTTTTTTCCAAATACCAAGCAGATACATACATGTATTTTTTAATAAGTTGTTCCCTGTCTTCATTTCTTAAAAGTTTATATTTGCTTGATTTTTAAACACAGACTTCAGCAATCTTTTGCTCTATGATTGTGAATATTTCAGAATACCTTGGCAAACAGATGCTATTCTGACAGCAAAACCCGGGGTTGATGAAACAAAAGAAGAAACAAAAAAGCCACAACTGAAACAACAAAGGGGGAAGTCAGTTTCAAGCACTTTTTGAAGCTGACTGAATTATTCAGTTGTATCTATAAGAGACAAATGTAGAAATTCAATAGTAACACAGGACATAATTATGTCTTTCAGTCAGAAATCACAACCTTAGAAGTTAGGAATCAATATAAATGGCAAAACTATTGACGTGTCTATTTTCCTTTTCATTGCTCAAGATACCCTCTAATTAAAGTAAGTATAGCTTGACATAATAGTAAATAAATGCCTCCTTAGTTACGTATTACCATCCAATCTGAAAAGGGTTCACTTTGTATAGCAGTAACTTAAATGCTTTAAGACTTTAGTTTTGATACACCAGTGAATTGCAGAGCATAGTTCCTTCTTCATCATTGGATCACAGCAGCATATATATTAAAAAAGTGCCGAAAACTGATTTTGCTGAAACTAATATCCCCTACTCTACTTCAAATTCTGTGATTCAGCATATTACTATATTTGGCCAAAGGGTAATTGGATATAATTCACTTTATTTCTTCCCCTGATCTTTTGCTTGGGATCTCATCGACAAGACACACAGGTCACATAAACCTGAATTTCAGCTTGGATTAATTTCACGTCTACAGAGTCTTACATGACTAGCACACATTTAACAGGTACTTCGATTAGCACTATGGATTTTCACTGTCTTAATGAATGTAATTGTTTTCTGGTGTCCCATGCAGTCTTCCTTTCTCTTCATCATCCTACTTTGGAATAAAGTTTCAAGGCTTGAAGAGTTTTCTTCACCTTAGACAATACTGACAGAACCACTGCACAGGGAATGGAGGACCTTCCCACCGAGTAAAGACAAACTGTGTGTGGTTTATTCCCCCTACAGTTTAGTGCCTGTGTTTCAGGCATTTTTCAGGCATTACCTGTGTTTCAGATATCGCATTTTGGTTTGGGTTTTTTTTTTTGAACCACACTGTAGGTGAGAGTTACAAAATTTAGACCTCATAGTTGCTTTTGTGTAACATTGCATTCCTATTCTGTAATTTCACTGCATCATTAGTGTACTCCAGGACATAATGATATTGCTACTAACACACCATTATGTGGTATACAGAGATGAGCAAAATCTAGCTTTACAACAAGGCCTGTAACCTTTAGAACCTTATTAAACTGACATTATTTACTTGACTGCTCATCACCCTCTATGGACTCTTGTTGCTTCATTAAAATTAAGCTATTCTACTGTTCGACAACTTCATACAGTTAAGAATATACATTTATAACCTTTTCCCTAGTCTCTTTTCTTCTATTATCATTTTTTGATAGCTCTTTGTCATGATGCATTTTTCAAAATCATTGTCTAATTTGCACAATTTGAATCACTCTGCTTTTTGACCTTGCTCCAAACTCCGTGGTAGGAACACACTTTCTCAGTAATCACGCTGTGTTTATATTCTGAAGTGACAGAACTCAAACGTACACAAACAGCAATCAAATCCTTACAGAGTTTTTGAAACTGCTTCTCGATTTCATAATTACTTTACCTCCTTTGCTTGCACTCCCCATCCTTCACCACCCCCACCACCGCCCCCCAGCAGGACACATATACGGATGACCCTATCTCCCAATACAGTATTCAATACCTAATGAAGTGGCAGTGTCAGTGCTCATCCAATTTTCCTCCCCCTAATATGCTGTCAACAAGATCATAAGTAAGTGTTACTGAACGAGTAAGCAAGCACTTTTTCATTATTCCAGACCATCAAAAGTAAATTTAATCCATCACATGTAATTTCTACAGAAAACCCACATGGCCCCAGTAACAGCCTGCTGCATCCTCATTTTCACTCGGGCTTGCCTAGTATAGAAGTTCCTTCTGGCTGTCATTACTGACAGCCTGTTTGCAATCTAAGATGTGGCTCTTATCTCGAGTAAGAGTCTCTTGTTTACTTACACTATTATTTTACATCCTTATTATTGACTTAACAGAAGCAAATAAAAAATAGCAGTTTCTACCTTCTGTACAAATTTTTGTGCTATAATGTACTAGATGTATTGAAACATGCTACATTTTTATACTGAAAAAGCAGCAACTTATTTTCAGGTATCATGCTATGATTTCCATATTACAGCAACATATCCACAAGACTGATACTTCCCACTTATGAACAGGGAAACCAGAGTATCTACTGCAAGAACCTTTATGGAGACAAACTAATAATTAAAGGTCAGGCAAATCCCTCAGTGGAACTCTACAAAAACCGTGAACGTTCTATTATCTTGTATTGGTGGCCCATCACAACAGTAATTAGTATGTCCTTCAAACGCAGCCAAAGTTTAGAACTATTCTGAAGGCAGACCTGAATAACTAACTTAGTGGCATATAAGAGACATTTCATCTTAGTTTTGCAATGCAATCCAGTTTTAGTATTAGAAATACCAAACAATGCTTGTCATGAGCAACTTGCCCATAAGCAGGGTGAAGGGAGAACATCCACCTGACAATTACAGTTGAATCACACTATTATAAAATACAATACAATTCAATTATACAGCATTCCTTGAGCAATAAGCAATGCTAGTAAAGTCTGATCAAGCTATGGCTATGTTTTGCAGTTGTTAATAAATCAGTTAGCATAACTACACAGAAGGAAAGCTTTCTGTTTCAAGAGATTACCATTTCAAGCTCTGTTTACAATACAATTAATACAGGATTGTTTTCATGACAGATAAAAACCAACCTGTGGATGGCACAGTTCATTCTGTTGGTGTTTATTTTATATATAGTATGACTAGCTAAGAAGTAAATAATGTTACTTACATAAATCAACAGAAAACAAGATAATAAACTTAATGCTTATACAACAACCAGTCCTATACCCTTTATTTCAACAGATTACCTTGCCTTCAAGTTTTCTCCAATACAAATTCTTGAACAAGTATGAGAATACGAAATGCAGCGAGAGAGAACATCCTGGCTCTAATGTTCCTGAAAAGCTCCAACTATTCTAGAAACCTTCACACTGTGCCAAAAAGGGTACTGAATTCTAAAGACATTTCTACCAAACAAATAAGTGTTGTTTAAAAATAAGAAAAAAAAAAAGAGGGGGGGGTGTCCAAGTAAGACCTTCTCTGCTGGTATCTTATTTGCACAGCTATGGGACACTTCCCAAGAAATGTTATTTTAGAAACAGCTTGGCTATATAGAGTCCATTCAAATGACAAAATTCTGTTAGAACAGTTCAAGGACCAGCTTAACCTCTGTTACCTCATACATTTTTCTAGACTGCTGCATGGAATTTCACCTAAGTGTTATTGAACTTGAGTTAAAATAGCAGTAGTTTAAATAATTTACCTTATTTCAGTAGGGGAAAAAAGATGAGTACTGGCACCTCTTTTGATAAGGCAGCAACTTTCAGAAATTTAAGCTACTCATAGCTGCAAGGGATCACAGGAATATATTCAAGCATGTGATCAGTCTTCGCTGTATAACAAGCTCCACAGAGATTGTTATTAGTCACAGATAATAATTCCCACTGTTACAAAAATCCGTGCTCAAAATAGTACCTCTCAAAGAAGAATTTCATTGCAGAGGCAATAAGACTTGGGATGACAATCCTCAAGTTGGGGAATAGGGAAGAAAAATTGAGGGCTTGCCTAAAATCATCTGACATTTAAGGAAAATCAGCAAAGCAATTACAACTATCTTCTAAATCATATTGCAGATAAGATACTACAGCAGATGGAAAATACCTTGCATGTACTACAGAGAAAATCAGCATATTTACCATTTTACGCTAATTCAACTACAAAAGTATTGGTTTAAGCTCACTCAAAGTATTAATGCACTCTAGGTTTTGAGACCCTAACAAGTGAGAAATTAATGTTACGGCTTAAATTTTGGAAAACTTCAAACAGGATGCATTGTATAGTTCCAGAAGAAAAATCAGCACATTAGATAGCAGGTTCATCATTTCCTAGCAACAAGAATAACCTCAGATGTGTAATCTTAGCTGTTCTGTGCTCTTATCAGTATGCTTTAATGTGCGAAATCTCATTAAGAGAGCAGAACTACATGCTTCCCAGGGAGAAAGAAGCACATTTAGTATTTGCTACAAAGGTCTAAAAAGAATACAAATAAGAACATTCCATTGCTGATAATTCTTAACTTGCTTAACTGAAGAAAACAAGTATAGAAAAGGTTGATGGAGCTGTCATCAGTGGACAGATTTTACTTTGTTAGAGAAAACAGAGGGGCATTTTAGCTCTCAGTTTCCAAGGCACGTTAAAACCAAAGACCTGAGACTAGCCGCACTGATCATAACTAGTAAATAGAAGCACAAAAAATGAATGTATTTAATTTATACGTTTTGTTCCTTAAAATCCAAGAAAGTTATCTAGATATGTAATAAGAACATAAACCAAGGAGAACATGTTCTCAACAGATTATAATCTCTGCTATTAAAATAGTATTAAGCTATCTAGGCCAACTCACTTGTACAGAGCTTCACATGATCCATTATGAAACAGTCTTCCAACAGAAAGAGCAAGTAACAACATACCAAGCTAAACACGCTAACAAAATAGCTAGTAAGCATATTAACTTGATTCACTGGGATGATTTCTGAAATGTAATCACCTGTACATGACAACTCTGAAGGGCTACATTAAATAATGCTTAGCTAAGCAAGATTACTACAGGAAGACATTTTGCCCATAACATTTTTATCAAAACAAATATACCTAGAACAAGTGATGCTTTTACTTGAACTACTATGACAGCGGGCACAGCATTTAAAAAAAAAAAAAAGTAGCTGACATGCAGAGCATTAAGTTATCCATGCTTTGTCACAGATTCAGACTAGTACAACTGGAACAATTGCATTTACCATTCATGCCTTTAACCACGGAAAGAGGTCTCTAACACATGAGAGATACCAGTGTGTTTCCTAGAATGGTGCACCCATGTTCCCATTCAGTTCACAGGCATGAGAAATGTACCTCCTTTTCATTCCCACTAGTGCACACACATTGGTTCACATCTTGAAATGATCTAAGTATGTTAACTTGGATTCCTTTTGGATGAAATTAAACCAGAAGGTGTGTTCAAGCAGCACACCTAATGTACCTTAATCACTATAAGGTTTTTGAACCTAAAGGACAAGACTAGAACTAGTTTCAAGTAAACATTCCCTTCCGACCCCAAATGCAAGGACATCATCTGTGCTGCCTTACTGCACAGAGCTACGCCTACTTCACCACAATAGTTTCTAATAGTCACATAGTCAAAGTGTGATTGTCTTCTGGAACATCTCCAGAATTGAATTTACTTGTTGAGAATCTTGGCACGATTTCTGAAAAAAAAAAAAACAAACAAACCCAAAAAACCCCCAAAAAACAAAAAACAAAACAAAACAAAAAACCCACCACCCAGCAGAACACTAAGCACAGGATTCAGCCATCTGGATGGACTGCAGCAGTATATTGATAATTGATGCTAATATAGTGAAAAGTAACCAAAATGCTTGTGATTAATCTGCTTCATTCACTAATCTTGTATTGCTAAGAAAAGAAGTTATTTATTGTATTGTTCCACACTTACTGCATAAAAATGGCATTTGCATGACAGGTCATCCAAAGAAGAGAAACTGTTTTGCACCTTTGTGCTAACAGACATTTCCTTTACAACTGCCCCTTTTCACATTTAACTGTCTCAAACTACCATGAAAACTTGGTTCATTGAGTTACATACATCCCTTCAGCATTTCTGAAATAAGTAGCCACCTCCTTTTCCCACTTCTGTCGTGAAGTTATTACATACTTTTCCTCACTTTAATTAGCTCAAATAAGCAGAATACATTTCTTCTCTATTGTGGCCAAAAAGATCCCATGTTGAAATTTTGACCCAGTTTAAAAGTAATTCCCTTCCTCATCTGAGACTGAGGAGCTAGCCGTAAGCCCCAAGTAGCTTACTTGTCACACTGAAGTATAAATCCTGGTAATTCACAGTTATAAGTTGACCCTTTCACCATAATACCCCAGCAATTAAGCAACTCTCATATTGCCACAAGAACAAATGCACAGTCTTGAAAAGGCTCTTCAATGTACTTTCAATTTGGAAGCATTTTTATCGGTTCAGGAGAATGAACTCCAATTACAGAGGTCTTGATATTTTTCTTGACTTGAACTTTGTATTGTTACTTCCATAACAAAACATGGCTGCTTCTTGTCACTTGAAAAAAATTTAGTTAGCTCTTATCAGTAATGCGGGATTATTCATTCCTTTAAATTCAGTATATTTGAGTTTCATCAAATGAACTTTTCAGAGATTCATCATGAGATTTTTTATTATGTTTACAGTTACTGAAATAGTTCAGCTTACAGCTAGTGCTTGCTGTTGAAAGGCTGATATTTCAGTTTAACAGGTCTATCAGTTCTGAAGTTTGTAACAGGTATCAGAATACTATTCTAAGATTCATATTTTTGTACTTACTGGCTTTGCATAGAATTTTACATCTTGAAAACAAATGTGATAGTTGAATTGTGGATTGTGTATTCAGTATGCACTTGTAAAAAGTGAAAATAAAATAAATAGGGCTATAACGCTGCTTTTTTTTTCAGTAGGAGTAAGATACTACTTTTACCCTAACCTCATTAATTATCTCGGGTGATAATACTTTAATCATTGGCAAACAGATGTTCCAGTTGACTCCAGTCACACATGAACATTTCACTGTCAGTTGTGGTGAAGATAGTTTTAGAGAATGATTTCATCAAGTTTTTTGGGCATTAGAACTTAGGGGAAAACTAGACTATAGCTGGAATTGTGAGTGCAATAATCCAAAACCATAATTATCACTTGTTTCCACGTAGAGCTTATACTCTTGTGTCCTTGTTTCCCCACTACTCCTACCTGACAAAATTGTGCCTGGCTGCTGCCCTCTCAGCCTGTTCTCCTTGCTGACCTGCCTATAGGAAAGAAAAGACAATTGCAAAGTATCACTGTATTTGCAGGTCCAAAGGTGAACAAGGTTTTCTCGATAAATATGAAGTACTGTGCACATGATCATATACATTATTTTCTTTAAAATATATATTTATTTATTCATTTAACTTGACTGTGACAAAGTTCTACATCTATGGCACTCTTAGACAGTACTTCTGTAAGCACTACCTGCCCCCACCCCAAACCTGAGTGGACATCATTAGACAGAATTAAAAAAAAAATAGCATACCCTACTTCAAAAATATTTCATCCTTCAACTGACACCCACCTATCCTGCCTCACTCCTTCAGACTGCTGGCAGCACTGTTGTCACTGGGAGCGACACTCTTACACTCCCCGAGAGCAGTTCTCTAGCAGCTCATGTCATTTAGATGATAACTTAAAAGCCCCATTATGCTAGAAGAAGCAAATGCTTGAAGTTCTCATTTATTCCATATTCTCAGAAGAAAATTTCTACAGGGTGGAAAAAAAAAAAAAAGGACTTGTCATCTGAGCATGTATTTATAACCATTTATGTATAATTTTGATTCCTCTTGATTTCTCAGTAAATAGCAAGCACTGAAAAATACCTACAAACAAATGACAGAAACTATATGTTTCTATGAAGAGGAAAGAAGTGGCAACATGTTAGTGGAACTAACACATTTTAGAGCTCCTGATGGTAAATTTCTGGGAAAAAAGGCTGCTTCCAGTTGCAAACAATCTCTGCTCACTGACACAAATGCCTATATATCTCAACAGTACACTGCTTTATTACTCTAGCTCTTAGTATTTCTTTTTAAACATTTCCTAAAATATTGTATTCAAAATGAGCCATCTTCCTATAATGTGTAACATTACCTGTCTGATTATAATTTACAATTTTATAACTGTCTAACATTACAACTCCACAGCTTAAATGCAAATATAAGCTAATGGCTTGAATTTTATGCAGCTTTTAAAAGCAACATCTAATCTCAGCCAATACAAAATTTCTGTATTGCAGTTTTATTTCACCTTCTATATGCAGCCTTGCTTGGTATTTTTCAAGGTGGTTTAGTGTCTTGCCTCTGTGAAGTTCTATTTGGTAGTTTTGGAAGAATAAAACACAAGAAATGTGTATGCTTTAGCAATGTTTTAAGCTTTGTCTTTCTGAATGACTGTCTCTTTGCGCTAATTCTTTTTAAACAGAAACTGTTCCACAAGAGAGGCGAGATAAGTATTTTCATTAAAGCATATGTTTTGTCTCTACGTTACTTAATGTTTCAAAACCATTTCAAATACTTAAATTCTTTCAATGAACTTAATGGAAAGAAAACATTTCCTTTATTTTGCTACTTTTTTCTCCATTAAATAAGTATTTTTATTAGTGTACTACAGGTCTCCCTTCCATGTAAATTAAACTCAGTGAAGCCAATAATGTTTATTAATCACACATTATTTTAACACTTATAGTATCAGTTGTTTCCCTGTCTGTGCTTGTCAAGTTTTTTGAGATATCAGACTGATTCAAAGCATGTTTTCTCTTTTTCTATTTATGCAGCTTTGTATCCCCCGAAATACATGAAAGAAAGACACCCAGACTACAGAACTTTGTAATTCAATCTCATATATATAATGCATAAAACCATTAAACAAACCTACCCCAAATACGTTAACCTCTTCCACTTTTCCCCCCTAACAACATCCTCAGCAGGCTCCCACGGACTTCGCCTTCTCTTTATCCAGTTACCCCTCAACCTGAAGGTGCTGCTTCTTGATCCTTGTGTGCCCAACGTACTTAGCATCTTTTTTGCCTTTTTGACATTCAAAACGAGTCTTATGCAAGTAACCACTGAAAATCTCCTTATCCTACTTTCATAATCACACAAGAGGTACCTCAAGGAGGCTCTAAGGATTATAAATGTATTTAGTATTTCGGTACACGGTAGAACAAATTTCCCAACAACCACTGCAGCTAGACAAGCACCAAGCAACATGGAAGCACAGTGAACTACTTCGGAGCAAAGCATCTGACACTGTCCCACATGACATCCTTGTCTCTAAGTTGGAGAGACATGGACTTGATGGATGGAGCATTCAGTGGATAAGGAATTGGCTGGACGGTCACTCTCAAAGAGTTGCGGTCAACAGCTCGATGTCCAAGTGGTGAGCTGTAACAAGTAGTGTTCCACAGGGGTCAGTACTAGGACTGGTGCTGTTTAACATCTTAGTTCGCAACATGAATGTTGGGATTGGGTGCATGCTCAACAAGTTTGTCAATGACACCAAGCTGTGTGGAGTGGTCGATTACCTGGAGGGAAGGGATGCCATCCAGAGGGACCTGGACAGGCTGGAGAGGTGGGCCCATGCCAACCTCATGAAGTGCAACAAGGCCAAGTGCAAGGTCCTGCAGATGGGTCGCAGCAATCCCAAGCACAAATACAGGCTGGGCAGAGAACGGATAGAGAGCAGCCCTCCGGAGAAGGACTTGGGGGTTTTGGTGGATGAGAAGCTCAACATGACCTGGCAACACGCACTCAGCCCAGGATGCAGCTGGCTTTCTGGGCTGCATCAAAAGAAGCATGGCCAGCAGGTCGACGGAGGTGATTCTGCCCTTCTACTCCGCTCTCATGAGATCCCACCTGGACTACTGTGTCCAGCTCTG